>CAXAMN010023417.1:547116-581261 GCA_963970005.1 Durusdinium trenchii
AGTAGTAGTAGTAGTAGTAGTAGTAGTAGTAGTAGTAGTAGTAGTAGGAGTAGTAGGAGTAGGAGTAGCAGTAGTAGTAGTCGTCGTCGTAGTAGTGGTAGTGGTAGTGGTAGTGGTAGTAGTAGTCGTCATCGTGGTGGTAGTAGTAGTAGTATATTAGTATAGTGGCCTAGCAGTAGCAGTAGCAGTAGTAGTAGTGGTAGTGGTAGTAGTCCTAGGACAAATTGACCTGGTTGTGGGCTCGGGTTAACCGGGTTCTGGTGCCAAGTAGGCCATTAGGGGGGAAATCAACCACCAAGACTACTTTTAATTTGGGAAATTTCCGGGGGCTTTGTGGGCTCGGATTGACTAGAGGGGTTTATTTATCCTGACGTGACATTATTGGCCGAAACTCAAGTGCCATTTGATCGATTCTCTCTTGGCAACCTGTGAGGCTGCTCGTCGGCATTCTGCTGGTGTGTGTGGCTCCAAGCACCTCAAAGAGTGGGCCAAAACCCCGTACAAGTTTTTCCATTTTGGTGGCACGTGGGCTGGTCACCTTTTGCAGCTTGGTCGCGGTGTGCCTTGTAACGCCCAGCACGAAAAGTTATTGTTGCAACAGGCTCCTTTGGGGCCATATCAGCTGGCGTTACCCAGTAGCCATGCAGGCCATTCTGGGCATCAGCTGCGGCTGAGGCATTTTCTTTGGGGCAGTCGCAGTGGCACGATCTTTGCCAGCACTCGCTGGGATTCTGGCAAATTTGCCGCTCGTGTCGCTCAGCTGGGGAGGTAAACTGACTGTGCAGCGCAGTTGTTTCGTGGACAATCGATTCCTGACGCACCCAGGACAACAATGATCCTTGTTGTCATATGGACGTCCCAGGGCGAGGAAGCTTGGCCAGAGTACAGTTCAACCAGGGAACAGTTCGCACAGTTGTGAAGAACGTCTCATGCACATCTGCGGCGAATGGGAAATACCTTTCTGATTTCCAGGATGTAACTTTGGGGTGCTTGGGCCCAATGACACTTGGAATGCTCTCCGCCTCTGGCTATTCCATGACACCTGGCCAGTCAGTGTTGGGAGGAAGGCAACAGGTGGCTCCAAGACATAACCTTTGCAATGCCGTTTTTTTCTTGTACAGAAACCTCACCCCAGGTGTAAGTTGTTGTCAGTTTTCCATCATGAACCCTCCCCAGTCGACAGCTCCCAGCACGCTTGGTTTTGCTGAGGCTCTCGAGTGAGCTGATGTTGCTGTGGCACCCAGTTCTTGGCTGTGTGCCTTGGAGAATGCCAATGTGGGAATGGAAGGGGCCCAAAGGCTGCATGGGTACTCTGCAGGAGCATCCTGCCATGCTCGGCGCTTTGCGTGTCGGACCTGCTGTTGTGAACCGCTTTTGCCAAGGTCGTGAGCTGGCTTCTATCCCTCGTGGTGCGCCTTTGTTGTGCAATTTCTGGTCTCTTTCGAGTTTCTTTTGTGCATGAGGTGGTCACCAAACCCACTTTGGTGGTTTTAGAGCAGTTGAACAAGCAGAAAGAGCGGAAAGACAAGTCCAAAGGATATGCGGGGGCCTCAAGCGGCGGAAAGCAGGTCGAGCGGGCTGCATCGAGGGGAATTTACTAGCTGCAAAGTCTGGCTTGCCAGGATCCGGAGGCCATCAGGCTGGCCAAGCGGAGTTTCCTTCAGTTCTAGTGCCTTCTTCCAGGCAGTTCCACTTTGCCAGGACCTCCGAAGGGTCTTCATCCGCAGAAGGAAGCACCAGCAGCAGCTGCTAACTACACCCTGTAACGGTACCCGTTCTTTGAGAGTTGAATTGCCTAGAATGTATTGCATCAAGAAGCGAGGCACATCATCTGCCGAAAACGACAGATGGCTTGAGATGGACCTGGACACAAAAAGGTCTACAGTCTACTACTTGTGAACCTCCCAACTTGAAACTGCCCAGCTGAGCTGGGGGCAGAAGTTCGCATTAAAGGCGCTTCCGCCATAGCAGACAGAGGGCAAAAGACAAGCGAAGCCAACAAAAAGCATAATTTGAGTGCACAGGTGCACAGAGAGAGGTGCTCTTCAATGACGTGCATGGTGTAGATTGTAGATTGTAGATGTGAGATGATGCGAGTCATTTGTTTTGGACATCTTGACAAACAGATTCCAGGCATATATATATAATCTATATAATCAAAAAGACTCAGACAGAGATCTTGCATTGCATGGTTTGCGTTGGCAATAGCCGGTCCTGGACAAAGCCAGGGTGGTCTCATCAGCTTTGAAACCGTTGCAGCCCGGAGAGCAGCTCTTCCAACATGTGGGCAGCTAAGAGTCCTCGGGAAACGATAGTCGGACCAAAAGTGCGACGTGGATCCAAGGGTATTTGAATCAACTGTCAGTTTTTCCATGTTTGCCATCCTTACCATCCTTCCCAAGCCATGGCTCTTTCAAGCAAGTGACTGGCTGATAACTGTAGAGCTTCGCGCGCCGGCAATGCCATAAGGGTTGTTGCCACGAAAGGTAGGCTGGTAAGGGCTACTTTGAGGTTGCTTTGCGAAGCAAAGGGGCTAGCTTGAACAGCCTGCTCGGGAGCAACGATAGGCAACGATTGACATATCAATTCTATGACCCCCCTCCCCCCTTCCATATTGATTAATCATTGATCTGGGGGTGGTGAGGGCCCTCCCCTTCCATGTGCACCTGCGGTCTTTACAAAGCGCGACCACGGCTCTTACACATGCCAGCGGCTGCCAGCGTTTACACGCCGCAACATTTATGCAAACCAACGTTCACACACCATATTGCTCTACACAACAAGCATGAACAAGCGTTGACGCAACACAGCCAGTGTTAACAAACCTCCACGTGCGCCACACCACATGTTGTACTGTAGCAACCTTTTTATTGCGACGGCCACTCTTTATGTGTGGCATGTGACATATGTCACCGCATTTGCGCGGCACAGTTTTGGTACCAGGCAGCTTTACAAACAACAGCTGCTACACAGCCCTGTTGCGTTTTAGATACTGCGGCTTTCACGTATATTCCCGGTGACTCTTTACCTTTCGTGCTTCCCTGTCTCAAGTTTCTGTTGCGCGTGCTCTCATGCGATGGTGCTTCAAAGCATCGCGAGGCTTTTCACCATCATGCCACATGTTCTTCAGTCCATGTTTTAGTTCCTTTATAGACACCAAGACGCAAGTCGGATAGACTGATAGGCGGCGGTTTCGCAATTTTTGTTGAACCGTCGGAGCAAGACAACACTTGTAAACACCGATGCCTTTACAACCTCAGCAACCAAGCCCATGGCCCATGGTATTTTGATGCTTTTCTCGGCATTAGGAACCAACCACCATTGTTCTAACGGTGTTTTCACAGTTTTTGTGAACAACCCGAGCAAGAAACACTGTAAATACCGATGTGTTTCAACCTCGGCAAACCGCAAGAAACGCGGCGACACTCAAGTAGTAAAAGCATCGTAAATTGTGGTGACCATGCAATTGTTGACGAGTGAACATGTCACCGTTGGATACTGATAGCCTACCTGATCAAACATCGTCCAAAAGCGCTCCAAAATGGATCTCTGCACACAGCGCAGCTTATGAGCGGAGTTTCTTCCTCCCAAAACCCTGAGGGTGGTGGGGCCGGCGGCACGGGAACACGCCATAGCTAAAGCTAGCTGCTGGCTACATATCAAGTACGGCATCGCCGAATAGAATGGATGCCCTGGTGCCGCTGATCCCTTCTTGAGTCCAAAGGTGGTCACCCAAAAAAACCATTGCCAGCGCCTTAGCCCATCAAGTTCTGCACGGCAAAAATCGACCAAAAAGGTGCCAGGCATTGGCAGCATGGCCTGGGCATGCCGTGGTAGGAACATGTGGCAACCACGGCCGCAAGTACCCAAGTTGCAACCTTTGATCCCGCCTAGGCGCAGGCTAGGCCGGGGTCGGCGGATATTTTTAGCGGGCTTTGCAAGCCACTAACCTAAAAGCAATGGCCTCCAACCTAACAATCTTCTCACCTATATATGAGGTCCATAGATCAATGAATTCCGTGCTATGTTGGTTTCTCGTCATGCTTTGTTTTCAGTCATGATCCATGACATTGTCTTCCCAGTGACCAGTGGCAGCGCATACAAGTGGACCAAGCGCTTCAAATATTTTCCACCTGGTTCGGTTTGGGAGAAGTGAAGCTGGACGAAAGATGGACTTCAATGGGCAGCTATGGCGCCCATGCCGCCAAGAGCCCTAGGTGTCTCACACTGGCGCATGGTTGCTGGCAAACTTTGGGGTTGCTTGGTAGCAACTGTTGTGAGCTCAGATCATGTGTCAGAACGCAGAGCCGAGGCAGTTCCTGGTTCAGAGATACCTGGCGTACCCAGCGACGCAGAACTTGTTGATGCATGACAGCATGGTCACACGGGGGCCTTGATTGCGAGGCTGCTGGGCCAGCAGCAGTGGAATCAGACATTTGGCCTGCCTGGTGCGACCAAGGAAAGCAATGTTAATGAGAATTCCTGGCTACCTGGTCCAGAAACGGACCCTGGTAGTTATCCGCCGCAGTCTGTACCTTATGTCAGCTGGAGCGGGTGAATTTTTGGTTCCCGCCTCCTGCTGGAAATGTCAAGCCTTGCCATCGATTGTATTGTTTGATGGGCTCTAGAGACGCCAGCTTCACACAACCAATGTCCAGGTCTATGATCTTGTCAAGCTTGAGTGGCATTCCTATTCACCATTTAAATCCATTTAACATAATATGATATAGTATGTTTGTTTAAAGCAACATTTAACCATACTGTTGAAATTCACCTCATCCCCATGGACCCCGTAGCGTGTACTCTCAAGGTAGAGCAAAAGGGACGCTTAACGGCTAGTCAGGGTTAGCTAGGGAAGTAGAGCTGATCCTGTAAAATACAGGTTATCAGCCGTAGGCTAACTAGGGTAGAGCTATGGACCCGATGGATGACGACACCGCACCGAACTCGTACGGAAGTGGCTTTGACATTGTTCCGAGTATACCTAATAGTTTGGACGCAGTTCAACGACATGAACAGGCAGTCGCACAAGTGGCGGCAATGGATCCAAGGGTAGCTTCGGAGGTATACCAAGAAATGCTAAACAGTGGTGGTAGTGTTACTCTTCAAGAGGCGACACAAGCTACCCTAGCAGGTATGCCGTCAGCCGCCGTAGCTGGTGCGCCGACAGTAAACAACTTGTTGGCAATGACTAGGTTCAACGTCGTCAACCTGAACGCTACATCAGGTGATGAAGAACTACGACGGGAACTACAGCAACATGAGTTGTTGCTTAGCGAGCAAGCTAGGCGTGAAGCTGAGCTCGAAGTATTGCGTTTCAGGCATATCTATGAGAGGGAAGCTTCTGAATGGATAGCAGCAACAAAAGCCGCAGCAGAGCAAGCAATGCTGAATTTGCAACAGAGAGCTCAACAGCAAGAACATAATGTTCAGCAGTTGGCTCAGCATCACGACAACGTTGCGATCAAAAGGTTGCAAGGCACGTTGGAGGAGCAACGAGAGCATTTTCAGCAGCGGTTAGCTCAGGCAACAACAGCTCATGAGAAGGTTTTACAAGAAAAGAATGCCTTGGCAGAGGAAGGCAATGCATTTGTCGACAGGATGAGAACTGAACACCGTCAGTATACAGAGCAGCAAGAAGCTAGGCTAAAGGCAGCTTTGGAGGCAACAGACAAAGCTCGATCTACCTCCGCTGAAGAAGCCCGTGTTGCTATAGACCTTGACTTCAAGCGAGAAGAACTGACCAGTTCGTTGGCAATTGCACAGGCAAAGATCAAAACGCTCCTTGGTGAAATGGAGTCGACTAAGTCACAACATGCAGTTGACAGGGAAACCCAAGAGCAAACAATCATTGAACTCCGCAAGGACAATGCTTTGTTGAAGGGTGAGATGGATGAACTCAGACGTGTTGCACAGGCCTTGTTGGACAAGGAAGAGGAGCGCAAGGAAATCGAGCGCAAGGCTCAAGCCGCTAGCCCAGCTAAACCGGGGCCGCTGCGACCAGAGCAACCTCCACCTCCTGTTCCACCAAATGTTCATCCCGTTGGTCAACCTCATTCATTCGAACCTCTTCGTACGGAAGGCACAGTCCCTGCAACCCTAGAAGGTTCGCCCTCAGACCCAACTGGGATTCCTCTGAAGACAGCTATGGATACTTCAGCAACAAGTCGCAACACAGGATTTCCCTCAATGTTCTCTGGGACAGGGGCGCAAGCAGCGGAAAAGGCTACTGCCTCCACCGACAGACAACAGTTTAAACAACCTGATCCATGGATGGATTACAAGATGAAGTCGGCGCAATACAACTTCAGCGATGACCCATTGTACAAAAGCTCCTTTAATCAGGAAGCAACTTACAAAAGGGATGATCGCAAGGATGAAGGGCCGGCATCTCAGGTAAGAACTCCACAAGATCAAGATTTGGGGGAAATAATCAAGAGAGCCTTGCTAGAGGGGTTTAAGGGCGCAAAGAACAAAGACTCAGATAAACCCAAGGCAAAAGAGGCTGATAAGATAGATCTCACCGAATTCCCAAGTCCTGACAGGTACCGCACTTGGAGGGCCGCTGTTCGCGAAGCGATACGGTCCGCGTCCGATGACCCAGATGCTGCGTTTGCATGGGTGCTTGAGGTGTACGCCGTTCGGGAGGACAAAGCTAAGCTTTGTTCCGAGCTGGCTGACCCAGGCAAGTTTCGGACCTTAGACACGAAACTCCTTGCTGCTTTGACTAAGGTCGCCAAAGGTGAACTGTCTCAGCAAATCCTTAATTGCAAGGAATCTGAGGCACAGCAGGGTAGGATCGTTCGTGGTCGTCAGGTTTTGCTCATGTTTGAAGTCCACTTCAAGACCAGTGAAGAAGCTGGTGCACTGTATGGCACGGAAGACCTCCTGAAGATCTCGCTTGACAGCGATGACCTGAAATCCTTTCTAAGGAAATGGGAAAGTGTGTTGACCGGAATGAGTCATTATGTTCCTGATCCGGCAACCCTCAAAGACTTGTTCTATAGAGAGGTCAGGAAGTCCCGTAAGCTCAGATTTGACCTCGATGTTTATGAACGGGCAGCGGAAGGAAGTAGCGACAGAAGTTATGAATTCCTCATTAATTCTGTTCGACGGTATCTTGATCGAGAAAGGCTAAGGACCAATCGTGAAAAGATCTCACAATCGCATGCTGGAAAGTATGCAAACCCGGCGCCGCATGACAAGCGTACGCGAAGCCCAAGTTATGGCAAGAGGAGCGCAAAGGGTGACGGAAGTAATCAATGCTATGAGTTCGCCAAGACAGGCAAGTGTAAGTACGGAAGCAAATGCAAGTACTCACACGACTCAAGCGCACGTCCCCGCTCCCTCAGTCGGGAGTCGTCACGATCGCGAAGCGCAAGTTCAAGTGGTCGATCCTCTTTCAGGTCAAGCCGTTCAAGAAGCTCGTCAAGACCATCCTCCCGCAATAGTTCAAGGAACTCGTCAAGAAGCTCAAGTAGAGGCAGAAAATCTGAGAAGCCACGCAGGTTCTTTGCAAAGGGCAACTGCAAAAGGGGTGAAAAGTGTCCATTCAAACATGGTGAAACCGCAACACCGGCCCCGCGCAGAAGAAGTCCATCTCCCGCGGCTAAAAGGTCTAAAGACAAAAAGTCAAAGAAGGACAAGAAGGACAAGAAGAGCAAACGGGAAAAGAAAGACAAAAGTCCAAAGGCCAGTCCATGCGTTCAAACAGGTTTCGCAGTGTCTTGCTTAGCAGCAACCGCTACTCGGACCCATAAGAGCAAAGACTACTGGGAATTCTCCAAAGATGGCACCGAATTGATAAGGCACCATTTAAAGCCTAGGCACAGGTCGTTTCTCCCCCCTACACGTAAATCCTGTCCAGTGGAGTCATCTAGGTTGGAAGACCGGTTCACCATGGTGGTCACTGACTCAAAGGGAAAGAATAGGACCTTTAAGGGTAATTGGAAGAAACACCCAAACGCGAAACAAGGGTTTGATTGGACTGGGAAGTCAATTTTGCCGTGTTGTGCAAGAGAGGAGAATTCGTTTCGAATTCAAGCCTGAGGTACACACCTTTCCTGTTTGGAAGGAAATGTACCGGCATGTAGTGAATAAGAGCAAAAAGCGGAACCTGTTCCGGACCACTGAGGAATGTCCAAAGTCCCGCGAGTGTGACACTAAGGACGCCATTTTGGCAGTGGAGTCGCTTAGGCAGATGCTCGATTCGATGGATACCGAGGAGCCTGCGTGTGATTTCCTTTGTGACCATTCCCCAGAAGGCCCCGATGATTTGCGCTGCACAAAGTGTAGGACGGTCACCGGTGAACAGGTACCTTCGCGTGCTCGCTTAACCGCGATGCCAAGCACAGTTGGAATTGAGAAGTGGCTGGGCGATACTGGAACTGACCAAGACATCGTAGGCAAGGACTCAAAGACAGTCAGCCGGGCCACTAAGATCTTCAAGTCCAATGAGCCAATATCCCTCACTACTGCTAACGGACCAATCACTGCGGAGGACGTAGTTGAGGTGATACTCCCGGGACTGTGTGAATCCTTTAACCCATACATTCTCCAAAGCACTCCCTCTGCGCTCTCAATCGGTTTGAGGTGCTTAGAACAGGGATATGATTTTTTTGGGGGAAAGGACACCACTCCCATATTTCTTCGACCTGATGGACAATGTGTTAAATTCAAATTGCAAGGTAGGGTTCCGTACATCGATGAGACGTGTACCCCATTTTCAATCCCCGAGTCACTGAGGACACGACTTACTAAGGTGCTCGACTCCATCCACCAGTTCACCATCGATCAGGGTTTTGCCATGGCCAGCCACGAGTCCGAACCTGAGGATGAACGAGAGGATGAGGATGAGGCTGGCGTAGCTGCCAATGCCGATGAGGAACAGGGAGATGAAGAGGAAAGCGACCCGGAGGTTGAAGTTCCCTTCGATTTTGAAGATGTTCCCGTAGCGGGAGAAAAGACCGAAGAACAACTACGAAAGGAAGCTAAATCAGGGGCGCACCAATTCACACATCGACCAAAGAACCCCTACTGCGATATTTGCAGCGAAGCAAAGATGCTTTCCCTCTACGGTAGAAGCGTAGGCGGATCACTTCTTGTTGGCACGTGGTTTTGGAGATCATATTGTTTGCGACCACGTCATTCCCAAAGATATCGAAGAGGGGATAGAAGGCCAAACCTCGATGTTGGTGATCAAAGATGTGTATACTCAATACCGCTGTGTTTACCCTTCAGAGAACAAGACGGCCAATTCCATCGTGAGGGCCGTCAAACATTTTCTGAAAACTTCTGACATCGTTGGTATAGTATACACTGACAACGCTCCAGAAATGCTGGACGCCATCGAAGAGCTCGGTTTCAAGCACCAAACTTCTGTTGAGTACCAACACTCCACTAAGGCGGTTGTCGAGCGCGAGGTCCGCACCATTTTGGAAGGGGCGCGCTCCAATCTCCTCCAGGCTAACATGCCTTTGTCATTGTGGCCTTATGCCTCCAAACATCATGCTATGGCCATCAACATTGTCAAACAATTGAATGGTAATGATCCCCCATGGGCACTTCGTTTTGACAATGGATTCCTTGGTAGGCAACTTCCTTTTGGATGTCTCCTTTTCTTTTGGGAAGGGAAGTATGAGCCAAAAAGAGGAAAGTTTGCTCCCAATGCCAAGAGGTGTGTTTTCTTAGGATATAACGTCCAGGCCGGACATGTTTGGAGGGGAGAGTATTTGGTAGCTAATGTTGATAGCTTGGAGTACTTTTTGAAGGAAGGGCACCTCAAAACGATTAGGACTAAACGAGTAGCCCTTCCCAATGGCGACTTTATCTTTCCCCTTCATTTCAAGGAAAAGCCGATACTTGACCTCCAAGATCTGGACTATCAGCCCGAGGAAGACGATGATGATGATGACGACGCTCCTCAAGACGATGATCCTCCAGATCCGCGATCAGGGGCGCCTGAACATGAAGAAGACGTTCCTGAAGCTGCAGTAGAGGAACCAGCCAGCATAGAAGCTGAGCCGCCAGAAAAGAAAGGGAAAGAAAAGAAAGAAAGGGAACCAACTTTATTTGAACTCTACTATGACCCATCCGTCAACCCTTACATGTTTCCTGATGGAAAACCAGTCCCAAAAGGCTATGTTTATGACGGGGTTCGATTGGTCAAAGAAAGGAAAGGTTCCAAAAGGGTTCCCGGATTTCCGACCGACTTGTGGCAGAATTTGAGCCACAAGCAACGAAAGAAAGCGTGGGATGACTACCAACAAGAACTGGAAGAAAAGAAAAAGAAAGAACAGGAGGCTGTCGATAAAGCTTCTGTAGAAGGAAGCCCAAGCGAAAATCCTCCAGCCATGGTAGCCGCCCCGGCTATGCCCGTGGAACACAATGTATACGAACCTCACCGCAGCGATATGCGACAGCTAGTTGAAGACAAGATAAAAGAACTTACCGACGAAGCTAATGCTAGCCTGTTCGCCGCTGTTGTTCAACTCCTTGCTAAACCAAAGTTCCAATCCTGCTTCGCTGCAGTGGCCAAAGTGCTTAACAAAAAGGAAATCGCAGCATCCAAAGAGGCTCAGGCATCATTGGATAAGGAGTGGGATAAGCTTCTGAACAAGAAGACTGAAGACTTGGGATCAAGAACGGGTCAAGGAATGTAAACGTGTAGTCGATGAGGCACGTAGGAAAGGTGAGAAGGTTCATATAGGGAGAATTTTCGAGATTTGCACTCTTAAAGGTAGTGAGTTGCCGGTTGGAAACCCTCAAAGAAAGTATAAGGGTAGATCTTGTTTTCAAGGAAACAATGTATTTGATGAGAACTCTGATTATGCCATTTTCTCTGAGATGTCCTCATCCCGGATCTCAGCCCGGATATTCTAAGGAACAAGCGGATGCTCGGCAAGCATATACTCAAGCCGCCTTCACCGGCGTGCCGACATGGCTGAGATTGCCTAAGGATCGTTGGCCTAAGGGTTGGAAAGGAAAATACAATGACCCACTTGTACCGATGTTATTGGCATTGTACGGACACCCAGACAGTGGTGGTATCTGGGAAACGTACTTCGAAAAGCAGATTGGTAAGAAGGGATGGCAATCCGTCTTGAAAGAGATTTGGCGCTCAGTTTTCTATCATCCCGAATTTGATGCTCTCCTAGTTGTTTATGTAGACGACCTCAAGCTCGCCGCACCAACAAAGAGAATTAAGACAGCGTGGAAGTCTATCTCAAGTATGATTGACATAGATGACCCTGAACCTTTTAATAGGTATTTTGGGTGCGAGCATAGAGAAGAACGAGACATCAAACTCAACATTAAAGAACATCCTTTCTACGACATTTTTAGCACGGATAAATCCGTTGCCGCGCAAACCCGAACTGAAGACTACTGGTCTTACGATGAGGAACAAAACACGTATACTAGACACCACCTATATCCAAGGAAGAGACGTTTTGTTCCTGTGGACCAAGGTCTCTCAGTGCCTTGCCAGCATTTCCTCACACTAAGGACCACCATCAAGGACAACGATGATACTGAGGTACAAGATGATTGGACCATAGATGGCGCCTATAATGAGGGGGGCTGGCGGACTGGCAAAACGATTTTCCAGTGCTGCCCTAACCGGCAAGCCGATGTTGAATACCCAGAAGGCTATGCTATGGCAGGCAAGAAGAAAACTGGGGTTAGAAACAAGACTTCTGCCAAACAAGCAGCGCGTGCACAGAAGTTCACTAATATGTCCGACTTGCCAGTCGCGAAGGGTGCACGTATGCACAAACGTGTTAATTGCGTTTATTATGACATGCGTGACTTTCTATCATCATGCGTAGATGCATACTGTGACCTGGCCAAGGTCAAACGTAAGGACCTCAGGAAAGCTTCAACACCATTTCATGAGCTTAGAATTGCCAGACCTCGTGAAAACGAGGAGCAACCTGAGGGACGTTTGAAAGGCATTGCCAGTCGGATCCTTATGAAGGTACTATTCGCCGCGCGAATGGCACGTTATGATTTACTGCGAGCGACTCAGTCATTAGCATCTAGAGTTACAAAATGGTCACCCGATTGTGATGCAGGGTTACACAGATTAATATCTTATATTAATTCCTCTTTGGACATAACCATGCGTGGATTCATGGGCGACAGATTTTCTGAATGTCAACTTTGGCTGTTTGCAGATGCCGATTTTGCCGGTGAGTTTGACAACAAAAGCACTACCGGCTCATTCATGGCATTAGTTGGCCCCAACACTTACTGGCCCATTAACGCCTTTAGTAAGAAGCAAACCGCTACTGCTATGTCTAGTACTGAAGCTGAAGTTGTCGCCGCTAATCACGCTGTTCATGCACAAGGCTTACCATCGCTATCTCTTTTTAACTACTTGATAGCTATGAGCGACCCTAAGTGTCCGCCTCAGGCCAAAACGCGTCGAGCTGGCGTAGCTGCCAAGCCAAAGGCGCCTACTCTGCACGAACCCGTGTCGGTCGCACGAATCGACAATGAGTTGGATGAGATTAGGTATGGCTTTCTTCACAACGGTCCTGAAAGTGTTGCTAATGTCAACCACCTTCAAATTCGTTTGGGACCCTGTTTCACTGTTCGTTTTATGGAAGACAATCAAGCCACCATCACTATTCTCTCCAATGGTAGTTCCGTTAACCTGCGACACGCGGACCGGACTCAACGTGTTTCGTTCAGTTGGCTGAAAGAAACTTTTGATAGTGACCAATTTGATTTAATTAATGTGAACACACTTCATCAAGCCGCTGACGTTCTTACAAAACCCTTTATTCACCCCAAAAGTGGGATTCAGCACTCTACATGCTGAACATGGTGTCTTACACCTACAAGAAACCACCTAGCAAGGGTAACTCCTTAGCCGTGACGCCCTCAAGGGGCGATCCTGTGCAGTACTTCAACATTTCAACCCCTGACAATTCAGATAATGAGGAATCGGATCAGGGGGGGCAACGCACTGCCCAATCAGCAACCCAAAACACAGACCAGGCTCATGGTTGAATGGTGCTGTTCACCTGACTCCAAACTTGGACAACCAAGAGCCGCTGCCAAATGATGTACCGTTTTCAGGGTTACTGAAAGTGAGGACGCCACGACAAAGGAATGTGTTGAACAGATGACGCAAAAGACAATTAAATTTTGGAAGGAAAACGACAAATGCAACGTCCACATCCACTTTTCACTGCCATGTACTGGAGGATGCCCATGGAATAATGTGAACAAGGACTTGCCAGGAGGAAAGGAGAGGATCCAGCAGCATCAGAAGAAGTTTGCTTCTCTCCTCCGAAACGTTGATAAATTTCTTGAAAAGATAGATGTTGTTAACCCTACCATTTCATTTGAACTTCCTTCATTTTGCGAATATTGGAAATGGAAAAGCGTCAAGAACTTCAAAAGAAAGTACCGTCTCAACGATTATAAACTTCATGGGTGTCAGGTTGGGGTGACGGACGAACATGGGACACCAATTAAGAAGGGTTGGACCATTTCGTCCGATATCGAGGCGTTTGCTGCTCTTGAACAGCTTAGGTGCGATGGACAGCATGAACATGCTCAATCTAGAGGTAAAGCACTTAGGGAGGCTGAAGGTTACACGTTCAAGCTAACCGATAAGTTGCATACCATGTTCAAGAATTTAGGTCCACATACTTTTGCAAAGTCCTGTACTAAGGATCTCACTGTTCACGCAGCATGCGCCATAACCACACACACTCGCACTTGCACACACACTTGCATCTGCACTCACACTCTCACCACCAACCACACTCACTCCACTTCTGACCACTCTACTCCACAGACTAAGGTGCAGCTTAGGCCACTTGTTTCTTGCGCGGTCCGTGCCTCGGTCGACAAGCACCCTTTACCGGGTTGCCTAGCCATGGGCGAGATCAACGAGGACGACCTGCTGCAGATCGAGTGGGACCGATATATAGCAACGAGCCCATCGAGCGGTATCTTTCGGTGAACCACTCTCCGGAAACGGAGGAGCGTTGGACGAAGTTTATCGCATATGCCGTATATCAGGGCATGCTCCTCACTGAGCAAGGCTCAAAGCCGCACCATGAACAACTTGTTGAACTGCTGCGTGCAGTATATCCAGTCATGCTATACGACTGTTGTGTCCGTGACTATATATTTACTGATGCCATGCGGGGGCTTACAACATTGCATCCATCAATGTTTGGTCACCTCAACGTGCTTGCGGAAACGCAACGCCGAAAGGCAGTGATCATCGTCACCGATTCAATTCTATGCTTCCTTAACGGGAAGCGCAGTCGTACAGCTTATGAACCCATGCAGGAGCTCAACCTCGCATTTGGCGGAGACTGGGACTATGTGGAGATCAAGATCGTTTGGGGTGCAGATCTCCCTCGTTTGATGAGGGAGTACAATGCCGCCGTTGCTCGCGTACATGCGAAGGCCAACCTCAACATGCGCGACCCGGCGCGCGACACTCCTCGAATTTTTGGTTTGATTTGGTGGAATGGCAACGATCTCGTTGGCCGAAATGGCATCACGCCATATGATCATTCATGGCGTTATGAAGCCGCACATCCCGACCGTATTGGTACTGAGGCACGAATCATTGGCAACGTTAAACTGTTGGCCGAATGCAAGGAGGCGTCGGACGAACTTTGCTGTATTTGTGGAATTTCATCATATTTATATAAGTTACCATCTTTTGTCCACGACTTTTGGAAGGAGATTAATGCAGGAACTCGGCATCCACCGTTTTCAGCCAGATAATCTCATCTTCCAGTCAGACCGTGTGGACAACTGGCACCTCAGAAAGACCCAAGAGAATATTGACCGCTTCGTTAGCTACGTGGCCTCAATCGTCAAGTTGTCCTACCACGCGAACGTTGTTGAAATCGGGTGAGAAGATTTCGTCACAATTGGGACACTGACGAGACCGTCAGAGTTCCTGGCTCTTGTGTACAGCTTCTCAATGAATTTGCCGAGCAACGTATGAAGCGTTTTCAACACACTTTGGGTCAAAGCAAGCAATTTACTGTGGAGGAAATCCAAGCGTTCAGTCCTTTTGAGTCGAACGATGTTTCAGTCGAAGAACTGAAAGCCTCCGTTAACCTGGAAGGCGAGGACCCACAAGATGTGTTGCAGTACATCAACATTGTCCCCACTGTGGAGCTTCCGGAGGAGCAGACGGCATTGAATCGACCTACAGGTGAAGAATCTACAGCCGACTTAAACGTCGAGCCGAAAGTCGAGACTACAGATGCAGACGTCGACATGCCGGATAGCTACACTGGTGGCAAGGATGACATGCCCGGGCCTGACACCAACGTAGCAGGCGTAAATGCCTTGCCAGCTGCGCCCGAGCAAGATCAGCAAATGGCAAAGATTGAGGCCGATGTCCTTGAAGTTTTGGCGGATGTGCCTATGGCACCTGAGGCAAGCAATGAACCCGTTGCGGGCACGTCGTCTTCTTCCGCATCAAGACCACCTCTGCCACGCTTACGAGGCAAAGGTCAGGGGCAGGGCACTCCTGCAACCGCTCCCGTAACGGGGAGCTTCTTGGAGCCTGATGACGACGTCGATCTCGACTTGAAGTATTCTGGAAAAGGAAAGGGCACGCTCGTTCGCGAGATCAAACCCAATCCTGAGTACAAGAATATGAAAGTGGAAATCGAAGAAGTCCTCAACAAGTATCCTTACCCGGATCACCTGTTGAAGGCCATCGGCAACGGCGGAATCCAGCTTCTTGAAGAAGAATTGGGCCGAAACGCCAAACAATATACTTTATATCATATTACTGGCCACCGATACTACTACGAGTATGAGGACAACCATGGCTATCCATGGGAATGGTCCTGCTCTTGGCCGAAGCACGTACGGCGTGGCATTTCAGGATTGTTGCGTGGACATGTTCCTGACATTTCAATTTACGACCCGGCGTGCTATTTACCAGTTTACAAATTATTGCAATTGGCCAAGGCAAAATTTCCAGACTATGCGAATTCGATCAATTTGTTTGAACTTATTTCCATGGCCTTGTATGACGACAAGGACAGAATTGAATTCCAATGCGTTTACGATTCTCGCGTGAATGAAGCCCTTGAACTTTGGGCAGCGCCTGTGAAGGTGAGGTGTGGCCAAGGCCATACAGATGATGTCCTAGAGACGAGGTCCAACGAAGTTTTGGCCACGGCGATCTACTGCCGTCCCGATCATATGCATCGGTATAACCGTTGTCTTACCGCGCACGGTAACAGGGACATCCCACCCCGGCTCTATCACCGGACGCATGAAGATGCCGCTCGTGCCATAATTGCAAATGGCCTCCTCCCCGGCGGAGGTGCCGGCGGTCCGAAAAGTAAGGGCAATTCCTTCTTTTCAATACTACCTCTGGGAGACCAGAAGGCGATGTCCGGCGTGCGCGCGAATCGACCCGTTGAGCTTTGTTTTTCTACCGCTGAAATCATTGAAGCAGGAGTTGATCTCTTTTTGACAAATTCAATTGCAATGATTACAAGTCATCATGTTCCCAACACATGCATCCTCTTCGCCACCCGTGCCCGCGTAAATGCGGAGCCTGAAGTGTTCTACTCAAGGCCACAGGCTATTGACCCGGCGAATATGGACGTTGGAGCACCGCAGGATGACATTACATTGATTCCAGGTGATGTTGCAGAGGCACAACAGCAACAGGATACGAGCGAAGCCACACCTGAGGAGCGAACAGCCGCCAGCAGCGCTGCCAAGAAGGAGTCTATGGAGACGAGTCACAATACAGCTGTTCCACAGATTGAGAGTGGGTATTTTCTCCACCTTCGAACTTTCAGCTGCGACAAATGCACTACTCTTTCCTTAGCCGGAATGGCATCATGTCACAGGTGTGGAGCAGTTTTCCAAGGCAGCACAACGGACGGTCCTGTTTCGAAATTCATGAGATTGCAATTGAGGCGTGCGAAGACCGTGCAACAGCAGGGGGGTGTTCCTACCAACATGACGGCCACAAGCATGCTTGATAGCATTGCCGCACAGGACATGCAACCCGGTCGTCCTCCCGCTCGTGGCAGTCCCTCGGTTGACAGTCAGATTATTCTTGCTGCTCGAGGTCGTCTTCGCAGAGCATTGAAAGAAGGGTATGAGAATGTCTACGACCGATTCAATCGCGACGACGTCTTCGCCACCTCCTTAACCGGAGAGGGATGCACCGCGTTCGATGCGGCGCAAGAAGACTTGTATGCGTCACTGCAACTACCAGCACCCTCACGATCAGCAAAGCAGAGATCCAAAGGGAAGTCAGTTGTCAGTGATTTGGATCGTCAAGACAGAGTTGACCTCGCCAAGCTCGCGTACATTCGATGCGGCGTTGACAACCTACATACCTGTTTCAAGCAAGGCCTCGACGAAAACTTCTTGATCAGCTATAGACGTGAATTTTTGTCTCTTCGACAATTCGCTGCCGTAATTGGCAACAGCCGAGACGAGATCAGGATACAGGGCTTTATCCCGACCGAGGACGTATATGGCGATATTCATTCTATCCGCATTCCTCGTGGAGACACGATGGGCATCTACAAGATTTTGAGCGAATTTGCGGAGCAGAATGAGAACTATGCCAATATACAATATCAACGAAATGCCCGACAGTCCGCAAACATGCAGGAGCGTGACCGAGGGCAGTCAATTCAGCAAATGGGATTTATGAATGTTGAAC
Source organism: Durusdinium trenchii (assembly GCA_963970005.1). Classification (NCBI taxonomy): domain Eukaryota; class Dinophyceae; order Suessiales; family Symbiodiniaceae; genus Durusdinium; species Durusdinium trenchii. Next base: position 564,818 of record CAXAMN010023417.1, read on the forward strand.
AACGTATGGCAACTCCCCTTCCGAGATTTGCGGATTGCGGGCAGGACATGACTTCCTATGAAATTCATCGGTTGGAGCAGCTTTTGTTGGAATTTGGACAACGAGACGCACCATCTCCACAAGTGCCTGTAACAAGGCCACCGTTGACTCGGAAGCGCTCGCAATCATATATTGAAGGCGTTGCCGACGCTGACAAGCGACCAAGATTGCAGTGGAGGAAGAAGGAAGAGCGGGGCCAGTCTGGCCGCATTGCTTCATGGGTTGATGACCGAACTCCTCCACCAGGCGTGCCACGTCCACCTGCTCCCGTAACTGGGACGCATACATCATCAGTGTACAAGCCGCCTCAACCTCGTGATCAAGAATCAGCGTCGCCAGTCAGAGGAGGACTTCCCTAAACGGAATGTCAGTGCAGATCAGAGCATTGCAGGCAAGGGCAAGGGCCAAGGCAGTTCTACTATCAAGGGAACAAATGCTCCCGTAAAAGGGACGCCGCGTGGTTCAGTCGGCCGTGCAACGTCTGCTCGCCCTGAGGACAGGATGCCCAGTCGAGGCAATATACCGAAAGACCTGTTAGGTCCGCCACTGCGCACTCCACCGCCCGTTCCAACGGCAAAACCACAAATTCCAAAGCCACCAAGCAATCCACTACCAGTGAAACAACCTCCAATACCATCACCAGCAAAACCTTCTCCACCGAAGGTTCCACCTCCAAAGGTGCCTCCTCCAAAAGTTCCGCCGCCAAATATTTCCAGCACCGCCAGCGGTATACCGGCAAACACTCGGCCGCCAGATTTTAATCTCACGCCGAAGCCACCGCCACTTACTGACCTATTCAATCGGTTGCAACCTTCCGTAAAGGGAAAGGGCAAGCAGCAGGCGAGCCAACGAGGAGGACCCTATGGTTCACAGCAATGGAGCTTACAGAATGTACCGCCACCACCGTTGCCTTCAGGAGCTCCGTTGACAGCGGCATCATCCTCAAATGCTCCCGTAACTGGGCAGCCAACTGTGCTTGGAACGGATGATCGACCATTGGAGACCTTCGACTTTCCAGGGGTACAATGGCAGCGCACTGACCCATGGGCTGAAAATTACTGGCCCAATCACATGGAACTTCGACAGTGGATGCAACAGGGATGGCATGATGAAACGGAGCGTTTTGGATATAGACATTATTAGGAATATGTTGAACTGCTACCATAACTGGTATGACGAACAGCTTATGAGTGTTGAGATGAAGATCACCTTCTGACGCGCTGTGAGATGATGTTTCACTTCATGGTCTCACCTGATGTTGCATCCTTAACCGGATTGCCCTAGTCGGAGAGTGAACTTTTAATCAATGCTCTACTTAGAACTGGGTCAAGCATGTTTAACCACATGCCGAGTGAGCCGGAAGGTCGTACATTAGGGTAGCTACGTTCTCTCTGTATAGTGCATGCACAAACTTGATGAGGGATTTCTAATATGATTCCCTCGTCGCTAGAATTCAGTCCTCCCCGAGATTTTCCCTACGGGTATACTCCTTGTAAAGGGGGGTGTTGAAATTCACCTCATCCCCATGGACCCCGTAGCGTGTACTCTCAAGGTAGAGCAAAAGGGACGCTTAACGGCTAGTCAGGGTTAGCTAGGGAAGTAGAGTTGATCCTGTAAAATACACATACATTGCTGCCCAAAACGGCCCAGCCAGTAGCTGGCTACTTCGCGGCGCCCACATGGGAAGCGGTGCATCATCCACTGGGACTGGAGCTCACAAGGCCAAGCGGGGCTTCTGGCGTTTGGATGTGAAGTTCCAGACAAGAGGAAAGGGCAAACAATTGAACGATAATAAGGGTGCCTTACCAGCCTTTGCCAATATCTTTCGTTTCACGTGGAAGTTTGGAGTTCTTGGACGAAGCAAGGCCGAAAGAGTTCTCGTAAGGCATGTTAAGGCCAAGAATAACAAAAAGATCGTAGTTTAGGAGTCAATGCATCCTTTCTTCTTGGAGTCATTGCCTCTTGAGGTTGGTTTGAAGGAGTACTGCACGAAGGTCATCGACAGGGACGGTCACTGTGCAGTCTCGAGTGCATTTGGATGCTTCGGTTCTTGAACCTGTTCTGTGAAAGAGCATTGGTTATTAGTTCTTATTTTTTGGTGGTGATCAGCGGGTAGATAGGAGCGGAGAGAGAAGGAATGGTTGGCCGCCCAGTATGAGGAGGAAAAGAGAAAGGCCTTCAAGCAAAGAGAGCACACTGTGCCGAGTGACTGTTGAAATGAAACCGTGGTAGGCTGATGAGCTACAGAATGAGCTTGTGACCTTGCACCAACTTCTTCATGGCAATTTGCTTGGATGAGGGTTTCCCATAGTTTCCCGTCGCGTGGAAAATTCTATATGCCAAGGTCATGGCACAAAGCCAGCTGACGAGTCCCGGGCTTAGAAGTCGACTTCTTCTTACGCCCCTGGGAGCGGATGCTGGGTGACCAGGCCCCGGAAGGCATCCAAAGATCAGCGCAGTCATCAAAGCCCAAGACCTGAGACTCACGGAGAGTGATGATGCCAGACTCACAAGAGTGCGACTTATGACTGTGAGGTCACAACATCCGAGACTCAAGGGGCTCAAAGGAAACAGCCGAAGAAGAGGCCTGGTGGCGCCTGGTTTCTGTGTAGCACTGAAGTACCTACGGTGATGCCCTTAGCTTTTGGACAGGTCCGGCCCAGGTTGGCGCGCAAAGTGTCGTGCCTTGGTGAACCTAAGATATACTCTGGAGGTAGCTATTTTTGTTGTCATGGGAGGAGCAATGCGAGGGCCCGGAGTAATGATCATCAGCTCCACTGTTCGCATCAAGACCTTTGCCACTGGCCTTGTGATACATTGTGCTCAGGATCGACAGCAGACCCAGCTTCCAGTCCAGTGGATGAGATCGTTCATTAAAGTTGGATGTTGGCGCATGTTGGCGCACTCAGTCGCCACAAGAATCATTGTCCGGTTTTGTTCCTGAGGCAGTTTGTCTATTGCCAAGCAGCCTGGTTTCATTCAGGGCTTGGGCAAAGACTCGCCTCGGTTTTCAAGAGATTTCAGCGGCTTTTGTTTCCATGATTGGTTTCTCAACTTCAATTGTTGCAAACCACTTCTTTGGACAGCTACAATGCTTCTTCTTGGGTTGTTCTTTTTTTCCCGTGACCAATCATGATGTTTGAAGTTTTGCTTGCTGGCCAGATTCCTGAGCCCAACATGCCAGGCAGCAAGCACTATAGAAATCATTGCACTTGGTTGCGTCTCACTCCTTTAATTGGACTGGTAGTTGAGCAGTGTCGCAGGCCGGGGCCGTCAACTCAACCCATCAAATCACATGAGCAACCGCCAAAACGTGCAATGACTATATAATTTAGTAAAGAGTGGTCAGGAACCTCAGGAATTGAGCTAAAACCTGCAAAAGAGATAGGCACCAATCAAAAGCGATATATAACCATATTTCCACAGGTTTTGGATATGTTCAGCTATGTTGACATTGTGGCCAATACCTGTAAAAGCGATACAGTAGGCCCCCCTCAAAAGCGATAACCTTGCTGAATCATGTCCTTTGCTTGACAGTATGTTTTGGCAGACGCTCAAACGGATCATGTCCTCTTACGTGACCACATCAAAGAATTCGCTGCTTCACATCACTTTGACCTTGGTGACAGCGACACTGCGCGACCACCTGCCTCGGGAATGCAGCTGTGCTGAAAGCATCGAGTATCATTGAGTTTAGAGCATCTAGAGCCTATGTCTCCTAGACTTTCTGTCTGCGGACTCACTGGGTAAAGAAACACAAGGATGTGCACCTGGTCGTGTGGAGAATATGGTCCAGGCATCCTCAGAACTCTGTGCATCTTTGGTTGCGCCAAGGACTTACATGGGAACTAAGATGGACCTGCTTTTGGAGCATGCCGCAACCTCAGATGCTGGAGCGCCTGTAAGACGTTACGTACGTAGCATGCTCGAGGTTCTTTTCCCTGTGTTGATTCTGCAGAAACGGATTCGGTTGTGGGTGCTATCAAACCATATGAAACCACTTGGGCTGCTGACACTACTGTCGAACACCTCACTCTGAAGTAGACTCCCCGAATTTCCAGCATTCAGCGCCATGTGGAGTGTCTTTTTAGAAAGCCTGCAACGAGTGGTTTGCCGGCAAGCCGGTTTTCGTCCCTGAGGCACGTGTGGATTTGCGGGGGCCACGAGTCCCACACACACGTTGTGATCGATATTGCTTCGTTCTGCCGGACGAGGCCAATTTCCACCTGGTAGGACCGCTTAGGCCAGAGGTTTGGTGTGACTGCAAGGCCATGGGGAAGGGACGCTTGTTGCCTACCGAATCTTGGCTGATGAGCGTGAGCAGCCGTCAGCAGTCAACTATCGGATCTATCGCATGCTGTGCTGTCGAACCATTTAGGCCTGCCGGCTTTGGCACTTTGCACAATTTCAATACTAGGAACAAGAAGCTACTCGGAACAAAGGGCATCGCTACTAGGAGCAAGGACGCTTCTAGTAGCTCCTGGCCTTACTACTAGGAACATGAAGCTACTAGGCAGAAGAAACAGTTCATGATAGACAATGATGGGCCTATAGATGGATAGCTGTTACAATAATCCGGCCCGTTGCCGCCGACCCGTGAGAGGATGAAGCAATTTTCATTCCCCTATGGCCCTACGGTTTGATGTCCTTTTCCTTTTACTCACTTGTTCTCGGGGCTCGAGAAGGGGCTGCAAGAATGGAGATGCTCAGTCAACTTCATCCTCATGAGGTTTTCACACCTCACCCCTGCAAACTATGAACCGATTAACATCCCTTGCGGAGGGATCTTGCCCAAACGTGCAACTAGCTGCCTCACCTGGCCACGCCTCACTGAAGGCGACGGCAAGCTATATAGAATGCATCCCTATGGAATATATGGAATCGATGCAGGGGATCGATCACACCTCGCCCTACCTGACCCGACCACCTCGCTTTGGCATTCTCTTTCAGAAACCCTTAACAAAAACAGAAAACGACGTTATGCGGGTGTGGTTTTTACGCGTTTTTGTGATTTGTGGTTTTCTGTGTTTTTTGAAAATGTTAGTTGTTTTGAAAGAACGTGTCTAGCACAAATGTCGACTTGTAATCTATCAAATTTCTCATCAATCTGATTCAAACATACTAGTTCTCATTGATTCCCACACAGAAGTCCATCAACCATCATCTATCAGCAAGTCCACGACATCCCATCATACAACATCAGGTCATCACCTCTATGAGGGAGATCTGGTCTCCAAGACCTCCAATCTCAATCAGTCCTCAATCTCCAGCAACTGGGGCCTGGGCCTGGGCTTCTCTAGGGGGGGGGGGCGCGAAAAAAAAAAAATGGTTGTCCAATTCCAGGAGCAATTTTGAGAAGCCCAGGCCCAGGCCCCACTTGCTGGAGATTGAGGACTCATTGCCAATTCCACGAGCTGGAAGTGGCCCAGGTGCTAGAGATAGTCAAGATTATTGGTTTCATTATAGCTACCTGTGTAAGAGTAGCAATTCCACCACAACTTCTTATATTCCTCTCGTCTGTTTGAAGACACAACTATCTGCTCCGGCAAGCACTTGTATATACTGTATATAGAAATTTTTGTTTTGCGCATATTTATATAGACATGCGTGTGTGGTCATATATGTGTCATCAATTGTTCTTTTCTAACAACTACACGAGGCAACTGCGGATCTGCACCTCTAAGCCATATGTGTGTGTCAAACGTCTTCGAGGAGCTCAGCTGCTTCTTGCCTCCATAACTCTATTCTATGTTGTTCTTTGGTTGTCCTATGTCGTCCAAGATGAACCAATGAAACACGTTCCGTTGATACTATAACCTCTTGCAGCTGCAGGTTTCGTGCCTTCTCAGATGTGCAGACTGAGTCCACCGACATGCCTCAAGCTCTTCCGTGGAAACTCTGACTAAACATGACAAAATCTAAGAAAAACACCACAAAAGCACGTAAAAACCACACCCGCATAACGTCGAGCTCTCTAAAAAAAAAGAGTGCACGCCAACTGACAACCAACATCGACTACCTCGAGCAGGCCTAGCGGGGCCTAAAGAATGTTACCTTTGGAATCGACTAAAGGAATGGGACAAGTCCTGTCGCATGTGCTGTTGCCTGGCCACCTCACCTGGCCATGCCGAAATTGAAAAGGCCTCAAAACGGAATGACACACAATTTTATTCCATGCGATGTCTCATGCGACTATACCTCGAAACATGGATTCGATGCAATCCCGCGAGCACGTGCTCTTTGGCGCCTCCCCCCGGTCCAAACCCGGGTCAGCCGATATACTAGTTTTATCTATTTTTCTAGCCTGAAACGCAGCAGGATCACGGTGGCAATCTCTTGTTTGAGACTCAGCAAAGCCGTTCACCAAGGGGCGTTTTATGATAGCAGACATCGCTGGCATGGGTGGTGCCCAAGTTGCACCAGAGTCTCTGCAGACTGCAAGAGAATTTTTACCCTCCCACAGCAATGAGAGGTCTGCAAAGTGCGAGTTTTCCAAGCTGACATTGTTATGTGGATGTGCATTCGAATGCTCCTGGAGCTTGCCAACTGAAAATCGACTAATCTAAAGCCCGTGGCCAAGACCTGTTGCTGTGTTGGGCGTCCTCCAAGGTGATGTGAAGTTGTGGATGGAACGATGGTTCGTTCGATTCTTTCGGCACTGCGAGCTGGAAAGTCCATGACCCAGTCTCGTTGTAGAAGGTGAACAGCACGCTAAGTCCGCACCTTTATCTCGCACACGAAGGTCGTGAGGTTTGTGGGTCGTGCCACGTTTCAGTAGCTCAAGGGCCCTAAATGGCCACACATGTACACATTCATGAAAGAAACATGCCGCATTTCGTGTTATGTGATACGGCACTCAGACAGGCAAAAAGTCGAAATTTGTCACGACCACCTGTCACAAAAAAGGAAAATTCGAAATTCGTTCATCTCTCTCTCTTCTCACACGCGGCTTTCGTACACACTCACATGTTCCCAGGCACCGTGCTGCGTGGGATGCATTCTTTGCATTTGATCGAAGTCATGATCATAGTGCAGTCCGGTTTGTTGCATTCGGTCCCGAACTTCACCATCTCGAAATCGCCGCTTCATCTTCTCATGTGGTTCCAGCTCATCATCTTCACGTCTTCTATCTTCGGCCTTCATCAGTGAGTCTTGCAGCGGGGAGATTTGTCTTTCTTTCTGCTTCATGCTCACATGAACTTCCACCAAAAGCGTGAAGTGGGCGTTGAGGAATCGATGCCATTGGCGTACTTCTTGATCACTCACGCCAGAGCTGCTTGTCAGAAGTCGTAACTTCAGGTATTCCCTCCTTCTAATGGAGGGAAGAGAGTGTTCAATGACGTGACTCCTCATTGTCGTAGTCACGTGCTCAGACCACAAAGTCTTGTTGACCTGGATCCATGCCCTTTGTCCATGCTCTCCACAGACATCATCGTATAGCTTTTTCCATCGCCTTTCTTCATTGGAGCTGCACTCTTCATGGTACTCGGTGTTGTCGAAAGCGTCGCCATCTTCATTCACCTGGTTATTCTCATTCGTGCCATGGCTCAAACCTACGGACCTTTGCATGTCATTCTCAAGGACCGGTTCATTCTCAATCTCTGCTTCTTCATTTGCCGAACTCATGACATTCTGTACCTTGTGGACAATCATGACAACCATGTCCTTCATCACCCAAACAGTTCCAAGCATGCCCAACAATGAAAACAAACAAATGACCAGCAACGTGTTGAACAACGGTAAATCATCAAATCATCAGCCTCGTTTGTTGCTGCTCCTTCTGCTTCAGGGATGCTTTCCATGGCCAGCAAGGTGATTGCGCAGGTTGCTGCTTTGCGCCACTCGTCAGAGCGATTGCCCATGCGGAACTGGTGAAGGTAGTAGTGTCGTCGGCTGCAGTATGCGTTGCCCTCTTTCTCTCTGTTCTTTTCTTTCATGCATCCAGGGAGCTTGCACAAGCCCTTCTTTTCCTTTTCTTGTTCATCTTCAACCATGAACGCTTGACCCTCAAACAAGTCCTCGGCTGCTTTCTCATACTCCTGCTCTTCTTTCATCTTCACATCGTGGGTCACCTTCTTGGCGGCTGTGAAATGAGGATCATGTCGAAGTGCATGTACTCCTCGAGACAACATGTACGCCAAGTCATCTTTTGCAGACGGTTTCGTGAGTCCATCTGCCAACTGTTGCTTCGAGTTGACCCACTTCACCTTGCAACCTGCAGCGGCCATTCTTTCTCTCAAGATGCATATCTCAATGGCTGTTCTTCTCTCCGACAATTTGAGTCCTGGAGTCACCGAAATCGTGCTGTCGAACAGGGCCTTCGCATCGGTGATCACGGGCGATTCACTCAGCATGAGCATAGTGCTGTCCTCTTGGATGGCGACATACGGTTGATCGCTGCTGCAAAAAAACACTTTTGCCCATTCCAACTCGTCTACTGCTATTGTTGCTGCCTGTGCTTCTGCTGAAAGTGAACTGCGACACATCCTCGTCAACTTTTTGCTCGACCAGTCAAAGATCGTGAGAGGGAATGGCTGATTGCTCTCCATCTCTTCATGGCTTGCCAAAAACATGAGCATGCCACCCTGCGAACTTCCGTCGGGACGAACAGACCAAGCAGCATCGCAGTACAGGCCAATTCGCACCTGGCTCAATGGTCCATGGCTCCTCAAAGTGAAAACATAGTTCTTCACGGTCTCCTTCATGAACCTGAGACACTTGTTCGCTTCATAGGGCGATTGACATTTGCCTGTAGGAGACTGATCGTCGCAGCAGCTTGTGGAAGGCATTGCGTCACAGGCCATGACATCGCACCAATGCCCTGAGCTGCCTGGGCTCCTTTTCATTGCAGTAGTCATTCACCATGGTCTTCCGGCTTTTCTCCATAGAGATCGGTTTGATCTTGTTCACATACTCCTGCAATGACACGGTCGCCGTCATCAGATCATTGGACTGCTTGACCTCTGCTCCACAGAAGCGCATCTTGTCGCCAAAGTCCCATGAGCCGAATCTGAACCTCTTGGACAGGTGGTACAGTCGGTGTTGGAATTTCTCACATGCTCCACTGGGATCTTTGCTCACATCTCTGAGACACTTGATGCCCTCTCCTGCTCCGATGAAATCGTCAACATGTAGTCCAAGGATTCCATCGACGATCCACTTTCCACCGTCTCGTTCAAAGACCATGAACTCATCATCATCTACGGTGGCTTCTCGCAAGGAGAGGTAGACGCATCGGTCCAGTGGGTGACTGACAAATGCCATTTCATGAACGAGGAATGCATCAGCCGACTCGAACCATTGACGTGGTGCTCTGACATCTCCGAAGGCTGGTTTCGTTGCTTTCAGGATCTCATCTTCCTTGAGGCCCATCATCATCTCTGCTGGCGGCTTCACGTAGATGCGAGTGCTTTCATCAATGCTGTTTGCTTGCATGAAGGCTGACTTTACATCAGCACACCAAATCTTCCATTGTCGATGCACTGCCCAAATCATCACCAGCATTCGTCCGAGGCGGCTCAATGTGGGTGACTCTTTCTGCAGGTTCTCATTGAGCACATCACAATGCTTGAAACCTTCAATGATGACCCTGGCATTCGCTTTGGGTCCATCAGCTGTTGGTTTCCACCTCTGCAAGAATCGAGCAGGGACGATCTCCTCAGGACTGGCCTCACTCATCCCAGACCGTCATATACACACGAAAACCCCCAGATATGCCAAATCAACTTGAAAACCCTTTCCTGTGGGAACTTCTTCAAAAGAAACAAAACTTCACACAACCGTTCGCAAAGCAAAACACACCACTATATACCGCTCAACCGCTCCAGATCCCATTTGGCCCCATTCATTCTTTTTCACTCTCACGTCAGACAATCAGCTCGCAAACCCGTCAGCAGGACTCCTGGCAGCACAGGCAACCCGCAACACACATCAAGGGCAACACGCGCGTACGCCCTCCGCGCGACATATGGCGTGTAACCACACATGGCACGCCAATGACCCAAAAACAAATTCGCGTTATATATATATGTATATATATATATATACATACATACGGTTACGATGATGCATATGCACATGCATGACGTGACTCAAAATGTCATGCTTAACGTTAGAAGACATATGCGCACGCTCATGCATGTTAACGTATGCCCATGCTCATGCTCATGCATGTTAGCGTGTGCTCATGCTCATGCTCATGACCCACATGTATACACCCTGCAGTCGCAAACCCAACACCTCTTCATCTCAGCTGAAGCTTCACGCATTACTTGCTTCAAGCCTGCATGGGCCACACAAGCATCATGGGTTTAAAGCTGCTCTGCAGGGACGCCTGCCAAGTAGCGCTTCAGTGTCGACGATTGAGTGCACTTAACGTGCGTTTTTCTCGCAATTGCCATGATAGTCTTCAACCACCCTTCGTCTAGCCAGGTCACACCTGCCAGCGGGTTTTTCAATTTAGCAACGCCATCCAGCAAGTGCACCAGGAGATGTAGTTTTGGCCTACAATTCCACAGCTTGTAGGTGCACCACCCTTGATAGGCACGATTGAGGTTCAAGTACGTCGTGACGAAGACTCCTCCAATGGCTTGGATTTGCTTGGCCTGCTGTTCCGTCAAAAAGTGCCCATTGGAGCCTTTTGACTCATAGAGCATCCCAATGAAGTTGTTGCCCGTCCAGATCAAACATTTGATGTTGTCATCGAGCGGCAAATCCTCATGGCTAGCAACAAGCCAGCCGAGCCATTGCATGAGAACGGTTGCTTGCCAGCCTTTACCTGTGTAGTGGCAATACTTCCCACCTTTGAGCCTCAGCCTTGCTTTTGAGAAGTGAAACTTGGCTGGCAAGCGGTACTTCGTGTGCTGCTTTGCAAACTCAACAGCCAGCTGGCCAGCGGATTTCATGCGCAATTCCACCTTAACATCTCAGGCAGGAAGAAACACACAGCCACCAACTACAGTAAACAAATATATAGCAACGTCTACCACCAAGATATTATTGAAGCCAATCCAGGACACAGTCGAGCCTTGAAAGAAACGCGTTCGCAGGAGGATCGTCACGCAACTAGCGATGACATCCCTGGCTATCCCAAGGCTCCAGAGATGCAGCAAATCCAACCCCACACATCCCATATCAAAGTTCAACAAGTCAGCAAGGGCTGGGCGCACCAGCCAGGGCTCTTGGGGCACATCATGGCGCCACAGAGCGCCGCCCCCCCAAATCTGTCCATGGTTTCACCAAATCCTTGCTTCCTTCGCAAAGGAAACAAAATTGGTTTCTGGTTGGAAGCCTTTCTAGCAACAGCGCCTGCCCAAGCCACTTCCAGTCACCCTTCACCGTGGTGACTTGCGCAAAAACTCCAGCTACACCTTCGCGCGACCACTGGTTGCATGAGTCAACCACTTCTCGTAGAAGTTGCTGCAGCGTGATGTTAATTTTATCTTGATAAGCGTACGCCGATGTTGGCAAAACTGCGATGAGAAATCGCGACCGGGAGGGGTCGCTCTCAAAAGGCGAGCATTCCGGCATCCAATGGAAAGCCATGAGCTGTGTAGTCTCCCATGCTTGTATCTCATCGCCATAAATTTGGATGGCAATGGTATCATCATGGGGCGGAATTGGCCTGCCAAAATGTTTCTGGAGCATCGCCCAAAAATGAGGCGCTGTTTGTCCAAGAACATCTCTATGCCCATTGGATAGCAAAGCGGCAGCCTGCAGACTGACACAGATTGACAAAGCCCACCATCGAACAACGCAAGAAGGATTCACACACCCGCACAGACACAGAGACAGAGTCATACTTCAGTCTAGGCACTAAGTCAGGAGGCTTTATCATAGGCCAGCTCTGAAACTCCACGACCCCATCATCATTGCAAATGGGAATTCTCACGTGACTGATGACTTTGTCAAAAGCCAGCCCTCCCCCCCAGCAATCTTCGGTACATTCTGGCGTCATGAGCTGACCCTCGCCTGACCAAAAAAAACTATTTTGCACATTCTGTCAGAACGCTTGAGAGAGGCGCACCCAAAAAATTGTAGACCCATATCTGTCACCAATTCGATTGGCCGAGGCCAAAGTTGAAGCGCCGCGCCCAACTTCCCCAGCGAGCCTGCGACCAAAAACATATCTGTGGGCAAGTGCCGAGCGCTGTAAAAAAGTCAAGGGCCAAACACTTCATCAAGAGCTCTTCGCATTGAGGCCGTACCTCTCAAGCAAAACGACTAACCTAAGCAAAGAAACATGTGCATCTTAATTGCTGAAGCTCTTGCAGGAAGCAACACACATTTCTCCTTTTGCACCAGCTGTGCTTGAAGAAATGGTTCTAGTCCGAGCAAACGGGTCGAACCTCTGAATGGGTTCGCGTTCAAAATTTGGCCGCCAAACAAGTGGCCCAATGTCAGATTCATGCGCCATACCCCCTGGCAAGCAAAATGAAGAAGAAGACAAGTTTTTGGAAGCAGAGAAGAGAAACAAGGCAGATGTACTTGCGAAGCTCTTTCAAGACAGCGCCAAGCTCAGCCCGCTTCATGCGGCAGTCCGAAACCTTACAGAATGAGAACCTGTTTCTCTTCTACAGCATACGCTTGTCTCATAAGTCCCGCGCAACGCTCTGGACATCCTTGAGCAAGCCCGTCAAGGTGGACTCATCGGTGCAGGTGTCAAGCCTGCAGCAACAAATAGGACCTAACTGAGCTCACTGGGCCAAGTCAAGCCTCTTGAAATGACTTTGCAAAGTCCCGGAAAATGTAGACATGGCTGAACAACCATCTTTGAAGCGCTCATTGTCACCCAGCTCCAGCTGGAGCCCATTGATGAGATTCAACTCCTTCTTGATCTCACCACCTGAAACACCAAAAATCAACCACGCACAAAAAATGGAAAACCTCAATCCCAAGCCCTGCGCGGATCAAGGCGACCTTCTCTGGCACAGTCTTTGACGCCAATGCCATGCTCGAGAGAGGCGATGGCTTTTGGTTTGCACCCTTTGCTTTGGCAGAAGCTTTAGTCTTGGCTTGTCCTGGTAAGGCGACCGTGAAAAAACCATGATTTCGGCAAGAAACCCCGTGAATCGCGGTGAAAACCCTTGAATCCACAAAAACTCAGCTATATAGCTACATGAGTCGGTCCTTTGGGCGCTGAAGCTGGCAAGCTCATCCCAGACGCCAGCTGTCCAGCAGATGATGCGGCGCTTGACATTTGCTCATTGATCATGGCCATGGGGTCTGGGAGCGGAGGCGCCGCGGCCCTGCCAAGTAAGCCAGCTTGACCTACCCGCATTGCCGCAACTGCCTGTAGTGGGTTTGCGACGCCTTCGACCTTGGTTTGCGTCACATGCTCGTCGGACAGGTCTTGAGAAGTCACGAGCGTGCACCAATATCGGGTAGATGCTGGATCTGTTGGCGCATCTTCATCAGGGATTCCCCCCTTTTGGATGCACGACAGGATCTTGGCCCTTGGCAGCGCAGAGATTGCAGGGCCAATATATTTCACGTAACCAACCTATACAGCCGGCGCGCACTATCTATGGCTTGTGCGCTACAGGAGAAAAACAAAAGACTGCATAAATCACGCAAAGCTCTTTGAGCAACCAGCCTTGATCATCTCAGCAATCGTCAGGCATTGACGATTTTTGTTTGTCTTCTCACGTTGTTTCCGTGAGAAGGTCCATGAAGACTCGCACTTCTGAAGGTCTCCCCCAGACTCCACGAACATCTTCAAGATGCTAAGCTTCTCGCTGTGATTGCTGGAAGCAAATACCCTGGCAATCTCTGGGAACTCACTTTCTTTCTTACCTCCTGGCAGACGAGAGAGCACAGCCCACTCCTTGCGGTGCGTGGAAGAAGTGCAAGTGATCGGCTCTGCAGGCTTTTCGGGCTCCACAGGCGGTTCGTAGCGCACAGTTCCAGGAGCTGACGGTGCTGTTGCTGCTGAGGGTGTTTGTGACGCAGCATGCCCGCACCCCTGGCCATCCAGTCCCACACCCAGCCTCAGGCATGAGCCCAATGTGATACAACCCACCCAACCCATCCATGTATAACTAACTGGATGCGCGTGAACATGCTCATGAACATGCGCATGACCATGCTCATGGCCATGCTCATGACCATGCTCATGCACATGAAAGCTTGAGGCTGCTAGACCTGAGACCTTGGCAGTTCCGCCTCCAGCTTCTTAGCGGCTGCGTCTGGCTGTTCTTCGGATGAACTCCCCAGACTGATACAAGATTTGCCCCTGAGCAAGTCTTGCCCCTGGAGCAAAGTGCCAATGGACCTTCAGGCGATTTTGTGAAAGGTTTGCAAATAAATCAAAACATGGCCTTTGGGATTGGCCGCGGGGCAGGCTGCCATCCACAAGGGTATTCAGCAGGCCAGCAGCCTCGTCTTCCAGCTGAATCGCAGCCAAAGCCTCATCCACGTACGTCCCAGACACAAGCTGCGTGTCATCGTGGGTGGGATCAGGCTGACCAAGTGGCACGGTCTCAGGCAATGCACCTTCACTCTCTGACAAGGTCGATTTGGCTTCCGCCGCCAGTTTGGCGTCCGCCGTTGGCTTCTCCTCTGTCTTCTCGTTTGCCAACGCCTCCTTCCGACGGCGCTTTGCATCTGGCATGCATTCTTCCAGAATGAGCTTGGCCTCGGCTTTCGACAAGCCTGGCGTAACCTCCATGAGCTTGCTGACCGATGGAGCCCGCCCACCATTCTCTTTCATGAGCTCCATCAGCAGCTCTGTACAGAAGGGCACATCATGGGCCTCTTCCATGGGTCTTGAGGCTGTCGACACAACCCAGTGCGCAGTGCGCACGCAAACTGCTACAACCCAGCAGTACTGACGCTTGAACATGGCATTCACGGAAAGTCACGGGGGTTCACGCCGATCGCTGGTGACGTCAGGTCGTTTTCACGCATATTCACGGCGCCTTTTTTTCGCGGGTCTGGCTGGTAGAGGACTTCGGTTGATCACATGTCTGGGCGTTTTGCCAACTTTTGCACAGTTGTGCTCAAGACAGCACGCCACTGTTCTGGAGGCCTAAATTTGGACGATCGACAGAAGACTTGGGCAGTGTCTCAGCGCCCCACATCAGACCAGAGGTCGCATGTATCCCACTCAATGGCCTTTCCGTGGATACAAGGCCACAGAACGAGTTAGACTCACCTGCAGAGCCTCAAAGAGCTTCAGCTCTGACAAGCCCTCCGCAACCGGCGCCAACACTTTGGGTCCTGGAAGAGCCTGAAATTTACAACATGGAAGCACAGTCATACACAGATACATGTGTCTTACATTTCTTGCCTCCCACGTATCGCCCATCATTTCTCCCTTCAAGTACGCGAGGTGGATGCCAAAAAGGGTATGATATTCCCTCAGCGAGCAGAACAACACTCACACCACCATAGCCCTACAGGCATGCAAACACTATCTTGCCTTATTGTCGATTGCAACCAAGGAGCTGGCTTTTACCCATGGTCTCCTTGCAGCCTTGCCAAGTTCGAGTCCCATCTGCTTTCTTCTGCTTCTTCACAAGGGGCTCTCCTGAAAGAGCTCTTAATTGCTCCTGTGTCAAGTGCCCTGCGCATGTGGTTAAGCGGCTGAGAAGCACAGGGTCATTCGAGTAGAGAACATGACGCTTTGGCGTTGCCTCCGAAGGGTCATTTGCATATGCCCCACCCCAAATGGAGGTCGTGTACACATACTGCTGAGCAAAGAAGGATTGCATCCTGGGGTGCAGTTCAGCCCGAGAGCCCCCTGGTTGCTCCAGGAGAAAGCGTGCCCCCATGCACAGAGTATACCAACACAGGAACACAAAGCGGCTGCATAGTTTGTTGCCACGAGCAACAAAGCCAAATCCACGGTTCCCTTCCGGGAACAATATCGATCTTTCATGAGTGCCCAGAGACCTCACAGCAACAGATTACTGTAACAGTCTTAAGCTGAAGCTGAAGAAAGCCAAACAGGTTGCCGCCAGATGACGGTGCGCAAAAAGAATTACATAGGAGTCCAATGATGTGCAGGGCTCCCTGCTTCGAGCGGCGTGCACAGTTCATACACAGCC
The DNA here is from genome assembly GCA_963970005.1 of Durusdinium trenchii. Lineage (NCBI taxonomy): Eukaryota > Dinophyceae > Suessiales > Symbiodiniaceae > Durusdinium > Durusdinium trenchii. The sequence continues at coordinate 580,906 of CAXAMN010023417.1, forward strand.
TCAGCGCAATTCAGAGCTGGCGTCCGGAGCACGTTCAATTTCCGCAGTAAGTTCAGCACGCAAAGCCAGCTTCCGTCAAAAAGTCCATGGACCGATGCTCCTTGTAAAGCAACTTGTCCAGTTCCACTCCAACAAAGCCGGCCTCACATTCAGCGCCAATCAAACTCCAGTGTGTATACACTAGAAAGATACAAGTGAATAAATTCTGCGCGCGCGCCTCACGCATAGCCTTGCTGACCTTGCCAGCACCGCTGAAGTACTCCACCCAGTCATAGGCCTGGCAAGGCCCACCATGCATTGACACCAGACAGCAGCTGAGACACCAGACAGCTGAGGCTCCAGCTACCCGACCATCA
>CAXAMN010023417.1:590506-619880 GCA_963970005.1 Durusdinium trenchii
AGGTCGGGAAGAGGTCGGGAAGAGGTCGGGAAGAGGTCGGGAAGAGGCCGGGAAGAGGTCGGGAATAGGTCGGCAAGAGGTCGGGAAGAAGTCAGGGACAAATATTGAACGCAATAATTAGATCAGTTTATTGAAATTTGTATTTTTTGATTCGTTTTAATTACTTTTCCACGTGTCTTAGCATTATGGAGAGGGACTTCTTGCAAAATGTGTCTCCGACCTCTTCCCCTTTTTGAAAGCTGACAGGGTTGATTTGGCGATAATTGGCGATCGGTGATATCATATGGTGGCGTGGTGCCTCTTCTGTCTATTCACCCGTGAGTGGCAATTTCCCTCTTGAGTTGGCCAGGGGCGGGGCCATGAAGCGAGAAATGCGGGTATAGCATTAGCATCGAAACATAGGTCCATAGGCCATGGCCTTAGCTGGCGCTAGATTCAATGTCAATAATTCAATTAATATTTAAACTCTGCTGTGCAGGGAGAGGAGGGCAGGAGGGGAGAGGAGGAGGGGGTGAGAGGGGGGGGATATAATTCATGAACAACAACAATCATGACTTGTACGGGCGTAGCAGCGTTAACACTAGAAAATCAAAAACCTATGAATTCTATGTCGCGGGGTGTGGCCCGCGTGGGTGGCACCAACCGCTCACAGTCGACCACCATGGCTTGGCAATACAAGAAGTATTTTTTACAAAAACGACGTTTTTGTAAATAACAGTTTTTGTCAATAACCGTGTGGATGGCTGTGGATGCTGCCTTTGATGGCTCCCGCCCCACTCCCGCCCCACTCCCCCACTCCCGCCCCAGTCCCGCCCCACTCCAAGGGCTGGAAAACCCAAAGTAATATGTGAACATGTGTTCCTGGATTTCTAAAACATAAATCGAAGTCAAGGGTCTAAAGATTTCTGGGACTGTTTTTTGATTGCATGGATCGCCATTGAATAGTTGAACACAAGTTGTTCAGCGATCTGAGCTCTGCTTACGCATGAGTTTCTTGCACCAACATAGTCAAGATTTGAACCCAGTCGTGCACCACCCCCGACACCTCGTCGTGCACTGGAAAACCTCCACGTGATTAGCATAACAAGGGTTTACCAATTTATATTCAATACAGTAGAAAATATAGCATAGGAGGAACAATATAAAGATGCAATACAATTAAGAGAGCAGGTAGTCATGGGGGTGGGGGTTGAAAGTTGTGCTTTTGTAAAGTTTTCTCTTTTTGCAGATGATATGACATTGATAGGGTTGTGAAAGTTGTTCTTTTGTAAGGTGTTGCTCTTTTTGGTGATGATATCACATTGATATGATGGTGATTTTTTTTTGCTCTTTTCAGTTGGTAAGCATATTTGTTCATTCAACTCTGTACTACAAAAATGACTAAATCCATAAGGTTAGGTGTTTGCTAAAAACATTGGATGTAGTAATGTAATTCCACGCAGCCCCTATGCAAAACCATATTTCTTGCCTTTAGAGTGTGAATTGCATTGCTTTTATTAAATGCAATTGGGTAAGTACATCAGAATCAGAAGGCAAATCAATACAAAACCTAAATAACTAAATTCTAATATGATTCTTACTTAATTCAAATCTATCTAAATTCAAGGTTAACTCTATTTTAACTATGGTTTAATTCTACTTTGATTTCAAATTTCCTTCACTGTAGGTTCAAATTTATGTGGGATTCAATGCAAGCTACCTTTCATTTCCTTGCTATACAAACTAGGTTCAATTCTACTATTATAGTTTTTTGTAGTTTTTTCAATTTAATTTGTTGTTTTATGAAATTATCATTTACTTCTAGGTAATTGGTGGTGTTTTCAGCATGAGAGATTTTTATTAAGTTTGTCCAACATGGAGGCATTTGCTTTCTTACATTAAATAAATTCACACCCCCAGCAACACCCACTCTCTAGAATGAAATCAACTTAGACCTAAAATGCACATATAGAAATCAAAATTAAATTGCAATGACAATAGTGTAAAATTAAATGTGTAAAGCGATTGAATCTGAATTGTACAAGGGCACTAACATTAGAATCACTTACAAATAAATTGGAATAGGCAAAGTTATAATTTAATCCAGTATAGAATGAAATAGAATTAAACTAGAAATAAATTGTAATTAAGTTGGAGTTGAATGAACAACATCAAATAAAATCCATTACTTAAATTGAAATTGACTTAGACCCAAGGTAGAATTGAATTAGAATCGTTTAACCTAGGGCTTTGTTAGTAGAACAGTATTGACAGAGAAACAGTTTTTTAAAATTCAATTAAATTAAAGTTGCAGAATTCAGTTATGCTCAACTGAAACAATCAGAAGCATGTTGCAAATTCACATGTACACTCAAATTTAGATCCAGGGTAGTCAAACATAATTAGAATTACAAAACACATAAATTAGAAGAAACATTGAATTAAAATTTCATTACAGTAAATTTTAAAATACATAGACTTAATTTAGAATTCAATTGGGCCCAACTTAGAATTAAAGTAGAAGCACAGTGTGTTACATATTCAAGTTAAATTCAATTTAAAGTTCACTTAGATTCAAACTTGAAATAGAAGCGAGTTTCAATTAGAACAAGAATTGACTTAGAATTTACTTAAGTTGTATTTAAGTCAAAAGCTAATGAATTAAGTTAGAATTGAACTAGTGGTTACTCAGAAATGAATAGGATTTTTTTTGTTTACTTTTGGGCAGACCAGCCAAAACCAAAAGCAAAAAAGTTCAGACCCATGGAGAGGGACCCAGGAGAGGCTGGACATAGGTCTGAACTTTTTTTTTTTGTTTTTGGTCACTGTTGGGCAGACCAGCCAAAACAAAAAAACAAAAAAAAGGTTCAGACCCATGGAGAGGGACCCAGGAGAGGCTGGACAGGAGACCATAGGTTTGAACTTTTTGTTTTTTTTTTTTTTGGTCACTTTTGGGCAGACCAGCCAAAGCCAAAAAACAAAAGTTCAGACCCATGGAGAGGGACCCAGGAGAGGCTGGACAGGAGACATAGGTCTGAACTTTTTGTTTTTTTGGTTTTTGGTCACTTTTGGGCAGACCAGCCAAAACAGAAAAAACAAAAAGTTCAGACCCATAGAGAGGGACCTAGGAGAGGCTGGACAAGAGACATAGGTCAGAACTTTTTTTGTGGTTTTTGGTCACTTTTGGGCAGACCAGCCAAAAACCAAGAAAACAAAAAAACAAAAAGCAAAAAGTTCAGACCCATGACCCATGGAGAGATACCCAGGAGAGGCTGGACAGGAGACATAGGTCTGATTTTTTTGGTTTTATGACTTGTATTGATTGTAGGCAGATGCTCACAGATGCTCACAGCTGACAGATGCTCACAAAGACACTGTTTTGCGCACGCTGGTGGTAGCCTGTTCTGTTTTTTGGGCTTAGTGCCCTCAGTGCCTTGGAGGTGCTGACCATGGTGCATGACACCCAGATCGAGGTTATGGCCCGCCGAACTGTTGCCACATGGATGCAGCAGGCTGGGCGATCCTCCACTGAGAGGAGCATGTCACGTTCTGAATCAGCAGGCCTTGCTGGAAAAGAACCAAATGATTGCCTTGAACTTAGCTTATTGCGGGTTCCGCGACTCCTATGCTGGTAGATTGTAGACTAGATGTTTCTATACCAGCTCCTTGGTGTGCCTTTGATTCAACTCCTGGCCAGCTTTGTACAAAGAGTCCGCGTTTGATCTTTATTTATTTGTGACGGAGCACATGTGATGTGAAGTGAAGAAATGCCCTGAGGAACGGATTGCAGGGCGAGCCGGACTACCAATCGGGAACACTGATGGGGTGATCGTGTTCCAGGAGAACCAGACCGTGACCAGATTGAACGGAGTTGAAGGATTGGCAAGGCTTTGCAAGCCCTATATAGTTACGTGCTCTTATGGTAAGGTTTTTTTGCTTGATCTTGGGAGCTGAGGTCATGGCATATTTCAAAGCCAAACGTTTGGTGCTTGGAGTTCCTTTGGTCGCGTTGGATGTCAGATTCCCTTTCTGAGGCAAAGATGGCTCGGTGGGCAAGAGCAAGAAACCGCGAGAAGCAGTGGTGTTGTCCCTCCTGGATGAAACCGTCCGAGTGCAGTTTGTCGGGAATAAGCACCTCAACCTGAAGTGGTGGTGTGTTTATCTCTGTATGTGGGTCTTTGTGTCTTGTCTGGATGTGGATGTGATGCTGGGAAGCTTTGTGAAACTGGTTGCGCCATGCACCCGTAGACTAGGCGCCGGCATGAGATACCGCTGAGCTGGGTGGTGAGTTCGACGCCTTTGCCGAATCCGAAGCTGCTGTCAGAGGGTTGCTCTCCAGAGAGGCGTGGCTTCGCCTTTCCAACTCCGTGCCATAGGTGTGAATTATGTTGTGCTAGCCGCTAGCGGCGTTAGCCTCTCAAGGCTCGCTCGGGGGAAGTTGGCCATCACCCTATTACGATGTGAGACTAGCTTGAAATAATTTGACATTTGGTTGTTGTGAGAGGTGCAGGATTCTTTCATGGCTCACGGCCATCCATGTGACGCAGCGCCGAAGCTCAGCTCAGGAAAAGGCCATCACAGGGCTGGTGATGGAGACCCTCAGTGAGCCAAGCACTTGGAGAACCAGTGAGCTACGAGATGCTAAGAGTGAAGTGTTTGGCTAGTGGCATTCTTCAGCTTGTGTCGGGATAGGGGCGGTGAAAGTGAGTAGCTCATACCATTGTGAGCCTCACGTGCAAGTGCAACTGGAGCCTCACAGTACTCCAACACTCAAGACCGACGCAACTTAAGCAGCTGTCACTTCGGTCTCATTCTGGAAAGTCCATCGGCTTGCCACTACCAAGGGAGGCGGATATGTTGGAAGAGCTTGGCAATGGCGTGGAAGGGTCAGCAGCCACAAGTTTAAAGCAAAACAATGCGCAAAAAATTGGGATGTTGTTGGTCAGCGGTGCCATTTTGTTCATTTGTCATTTCTGACTTGATTGCATGCAATTTGTATTGATTGAGTAATTTGTTGGGCTTGTTAGGTGCAAGAGTCGGGGAGATGCAGAAGGTGCTGAAAAGATAATGAAGGTGATTCGAACATTCTTGGATCGCGAGCAGATGGAGTTGGATGAGGCCAGGTGGACCAAATGACCTTCTCGCGATTGAAAGGGACGGGGGGTTTGGTCAAATGCTTACACCAGAACTGGCCAGCTTGCAAGGAACTGGCCAGATGCCTTCCACAGTCTTTGGCCGACATTCCTTCCGATCCAGGCCACAAGAACTGGTTGGACTTGTCTTGCAGGCAATTGGTTCCACCAAAGGCCCTGCAAGTTAATTAGGCTGAACCAAATTGTTTGATGCAGGGCACAAGCCTTTCCTGGACAAGCCACTCTACAACTTGCCAGAGGCCCTGTGTTTCGCAGTCACCAGATGTGGCCAGCGAGTCATGCGCGAGTGCGTCACCACCACGGCCAGGGCTATGTTGACCCAAAGCTCTCGAATGACATCATGATGCTAGATTCTGATTTGACCATTCCCAGCGCAGGCCAGACCGAATGGCTCAAGACTATGATGTTTCAAGTTCTTTTTTTAAACAGAATTTCTAGGTAATTATGTTTGATGTGTCTTGGTAGCCACTTCAGGAGCGATGCTTTGCCGCATCCATGCTTTCACAAAGCTGCTTCAGCTGACAGCTTCTGGATGTGGGACTCGGGTTCGCCAGGTGCAGGGAACGGTTCAGAGGAGGCTGCGGACTGATTGGATCCAACTGACTGGCGGCCAAAAGACGCGCCGAGTTGAGTTGGCATTGTTGAACAGCCTGCATGGATGCATGCATGGCATGCATATATATATATATAATATGTGTGTGTGTGCGTGTATTTCTCTGTTGCGTGTGACACTGCCGGACACTGCGCTATGTGCATTTTGCACCAGGATCCGGTGAAGCGTGCGGCACTACTGGCTGCGAAGGCCAAGGAGAAGGCGGAGGGTCTTCGCTGAGCCGTATGAGCTGCACCTTCGCCGCAGTCGCGGTCGCAGGAGAAAGCGAAAGCCAAAGAGGACGTAGACATACGTGACATATATGTGAACATTCTGTCTGTAGGAGAGACGCAGTGTAGGTTCTCACATGATTTCTTAGGCGTCATGCTGGTGGTGTCAGGAGAAGGGAGATGAGAAGGTGAAAGAAGAAAAAGAGGAGAAAGTAGAAGAGAAAGCAGGCGAAGGTCCCGCCGCAGCTCATGAGGAAAGCAAAGAGGGCAAAGAACAGGATTCAGAGATGCAAGGAGACAAGCCTCAAGCTGAAGAGAAGAGCCTTGGCAGCTTTAAATTACTGTATGCGAGGAAACATGTGCCCACATGGCACAACGCGGCCAGTGGAGCTCATCTAAGGACTGAGGTGAAGGCTGAAGCCAAGGACTGCTCGAGCCACGGGCCGAAGCAACATTCACAGCAAATGCGGTGTTTCCTTGAGGGTGTTGAGCGGTCAGAGTAGACGGAGGGCTGGGTGGTTGGATGGGCAGTGTGCGCCCCACCTTTGCCCAATGTTCGTGGCCTGTGAGGAAAACAAAGCCGAGAAGGAGGCCCCGAACACTCTTCCCGAGAGTTTGCACACTCTGAGAGCAGTGCACTTTGTGGGTCAGGCTCAGGCCTTGAAGCCGAGTGAAGAAACAAAGCCGTGCCTTGGCTCAGTTGCTTTCCAAGTGCGCAGGCTGTACACACCTTCATGATGGAAATATGGTTTATGACACTCTGACATTGGTTTGCTCTACCCGCCATTTTCGTACATTTTTTATTTTTTTTGAGTTTTTGATATTCAATGGTTCAAGGCTGAAGCCTCAAAGAGAATCAGCCCATGGAACCCCAAAGTGAGAAAAACAAACCATCCATCATACTTCAACCTACGCTTCAAATTCCTACTTCCCACTAGATGCTCCAACTGAGCTTTCAACTTTCTTGATTCCTTTCACCCTCAATGCCCTTCTCTTGAGCAGCTGCTGCGGTGCGCTGCCTCCATCAGCGAACCCAAGGCCGGATGTGGGGAGAAGTCCATCACTTATTTCCAGCATCTTTTAAAATGTGTACCCTACCTAGAGCCAATCCTCATTAAAAGATTCCCAGTCTACCAGCCTATGGCCCTTGATTTTCATGTAACCTTTCACGGGCTGGAAGCAAGTGACACCAGGCAGCGGCTTATTGGCTTTGCGGCTGCGCGGCTCGTCAGCTTCTTGAATCAGAGGCACTGGTGTGGAGGGAGTGTGGATGTTAGGCTATGTTTTGTGGAAAGGTTGAGCCTACTCTATTCTTTTGAGGCCTGCGGGTGCCACACTCAACCGTTTCCAGAGGTGATGTCCAACCCATGGCAAACCCACACAGACACACTTGACAGGCGGCTGGCTGCTGCGGCTCGTCGGCTTTGCGGCTCTTCAGCTTCTTGGGTAGAAGGCGCCAGGGCCAGGGCTCTGTCAGGGGATGCTTGGTCGATCGCAGCTGGGAATTGAATGGGTTTTGTGGGTTATTTGCACTAAAGCTGGCAGGGCATGGCCTCCTTTCTTGCAGCCCTCGTCTCCAACCGCCGGGGCCTGAAGTTCCCGGACGGTGAAGCAAAATTTTCAGCAGCATGTTGGGCTCAATAGCTTTGTAGTTGCCTGGAACAGGAAACACTACTTTTTTATGGTGTTAGGGACGACAAGTTCAAACATTGACCGTTATGCTATGTCGTTCAGCCAGAAACCCGGCCAAGGCGTTTCTTCTTGCAGCTCCTTCGTGTGGAGGCCAACCGGGCTTGAGAGTTGGAAGGGTTCGATTTCCGCCTGCATGCAGACTGCAGAGTTTTATGGCTGAGACTGAGGCAGTTGCTATAGGCTCAACGGCTCTTTGCGGCTGTTGTTGAATTTACATGTTGCATCCAAAAACCAGGTCAGCAGTTCTGGAAAGTTTAATCTGTTTAATGGTATTGAAAGCTGAGTACAACTGGCTAGATGTTCTTCCCTGTTGACCTGCATCACCAGAGCCATGCCTCGGCACCCTTGAGAGGCTCGGAGGGAAGTTGCGGTTTGCTTTTCAACTGGCCCGATGATGGCTTTTGGCTTTCTGTTGAGTCTCAACTCATTGGCCACCAGTTCACCACTGGCTGGCTTGAATTAGATAGCGGCCCCACCTCTCGGGCACAGGCTTCAGCGGCTCCTCGGCTATTTCACTGCGGTCAGAAGGCAGCCCATCTATCATTCCGCATTTGGTCGTGTGGGTGAAGACATGAAGACATTGGGACAGGTATGTTGAATAGCTTGATTCAGATTGTTTCAGTCTTGGATTGAAACACTGGCTTGGGGGTGTTTGTGTGGTACCAATGTCACTTGCAGGCTTCGCCGCTGTCATCGTTGTCTTTTCCTTCAGCAGAGGCAGCGCCGCACTAGATGTTTAAGAGAGTGTGTGTGTGGCTCCTTGCTTAGCACCCCTGTTCTTTGAATGTGGTAGCCCCAGAGATTATTCCAAGCCCAGGCACCCAAAAAACGATAACCTCCGCTGTTCCATCAGGCCCAGGCGTTTGGCGCTTCACCTGCTGTCACTGCTCCCCTGGCTTTGAGAAGGCAGGGCGACGGGACACTTCAAGTGTCGAGTTTGTCGGGCAGGGTCCACCGACGTCCAACTGTTTAAGCTGGAAACGCAATAGTATTAGAGCGGTCCATCGCACAAATGCTCTGTGTTTCTCAGGGCACTTCGGCTCAGCGGCTCTTGGCTTTTTGCTGTTTGGCTGCTGAATGTTTGGTGCTTTGCGCCGTGTCGTTGGGGGTCGCCCTGAGCCAGAGTCTCCAACTTCCTCGTCCTCAGACGAGATGGCAGCGGCGCAGGGACCACCACAAGAGATGGGCCCACCTGCTGACGACAGCGCAGGCAATGGTGGCAATGGTGGTGGAGCAGACGATGGTGGCAGTGGAGCAGGCCATGGTGGCAATGGTGCTGGAGCAGGCAATGATGCGTTGGTTTCGGCTTCATCGGCTTCAGCGGCTCCAGCTTCCAGTGCTGAACCCCAACTTGCTCAGAGCGATGCAGCCAGGAGGGCGCGGCAGGAAATCGCTCAAAGCGTTGAGGCTGGGATGTCTTCATTTGAGACTGGTGCGCTGATGTTCACCAGAGAAGAGTTTTGCCGCTTTACCTGCCACCCATCGGCTGTGCCCTCATGGTTTCAGCAGAGGTACAACACTACTGAGCTTTTGCAACTGCAGGCTTTTGACATGTTTGCTTAAGGGATTGATTGTCCAATCAATCCCAATTTTGGTGGTCCTGGGCGTATATTCTAGTTAGACAATTGGACAAGGAGTTGCTTGAAAAAAAGGCATTTGGCAGTTTGCTTTCATGCTTTCCTACACTTGTGGAGGTTCAGAGTGTATTTGTGCAGTTCGGAGCTGTGTCACTGTGTAACTAAAGAGCAGTCACCTGTCACACACCTTTCGACATTAGACGTTGGAAACAAGCGTGATCAGTGATAAGCTTGAAGCACCGTTGATCATCGTTCGCTGTCGCAGGTACGGTGCACATGATGACTATGACTATGGCCCTATGGCCTATGGCCCTGGCTATGATGGATGTCCGCTGTCACGTGGGATATGCCACGATGGCTGCCTGCAAATTAGCTTGATTTCTGGGCTAGCCCTGACTGGTTGGCTCAGGAAGTGCAATCACGGAAAGTAGCCTGCTTTGTGCTTGGCGACATTCAGCATCAATCAAGTCGGTGAAAATCTAAGCCTTGCAGCCTGCATTGTCCTGAGCTAGACTATTCTGCTTTTTGTTGGCTGAGTTGTTTCTTGGATGTTGAAGCATTGAATTGAATCTGTCTATTTGGTGACAGTCACTGTCACAGAGTCACAGTCACGGTGTCAGCATTTTATCAGAACTTCAGCTGCTTCAGACTGATCAAGGTCTGACCCAAGTGGCAGTTCAATTTTTCCCATCCCTCATTGCCTCATTGTTGTCAGAGTGGCTTCCCCCATGGCTGACTCTGGCAGCGAGAAGGATGATCACAATTCGGACGGTGACGAGGATGACGAGGAACCCCAAAAGTTAGAGAAGGACGGTGACGATGAGGAGGCAGACGATGCAATGTGTGCTCATTGCAATCAAGCTTTCGGAACACAAGACCAGGACAGATTTTTGCAATTCGTCCTCCAGATTGGCTGTACTTAGCTGGGCTGTCTGTACTTGTATTTGTGGCCCTCATGATTCAGACTTCAATTCAAAGCGTTGATTGATTCAGATTCAAACTGATTCAAACTTCAAACCTGGCAAACAGACCTAACTTGTCCACTGTGTGACTATGTGGCTATGTTGCATTGCACTGCACCAATACAATGACAATGATACATACAGGATACATGATACAATCAAAGTGTTCATGAGTGAGGGTGTACTGCAATGAATAGCTCATGTCCAAGTCATGACATATAGTGCTCCCATTCTTGTGCAGGATTGCCCTCCCGAGTTCGAAGGTGATTTCAAAGTTATCAAGGCCCGACCTGGTGGCACTATCTGTGGCCCTTGTTACTATGCGCAGCGCGGCTCCTTTCCTGGTTCATCGCAGTTGGAGCTAGGGGGTGCCATCAAGGAGCACAAAGGCGTCAACAAAAAGTTTCTTGTCTTTCTTGAATTCGGATCCCAGATTGATCTATACTTTTTCATGCAGCTGCAGCCAAGCCAGTCACTTGTTTTGGGGATCCTGGATTCACACTTAGAGGCTTCTAAAGGTCTGGGCTTAGACTTCAGACTGCAAAGATTGAGACTTGCTATTATCAGATCATGGCCCGCCTCAACCCACCTGTCCCCCCAACTCACACTTCGACTCAGGTTCAAATGCCTAAGGAGGCTCAAGGTGAGAAACCTCACTCTCAAGCCCAAGAAGAAGCAGAGGCATGAAAAAGTCAATCTCACGGAATTGATAAAGAAATCGGAAAAGAGTTACGTGGACTTTCAACAGGCCAGGAGCTCCAACTTGTTTCACATGTTGGGAGCTTGTAAGGCTATGACAGGCTATGTGATGAATTGTGAACTCGGTGACACAATATTTTATGGTGTGGTGTGTAACTGTGTGTAACATTACAAGTTACATGATGGTAGAGTGGTACACAGTACACAGTACACATGTTGTAAGTAGTTGTCGTTATATATATAACAGGTTGTTTTAACTTTATATTTATCGTAGTCTGTTGTTTGTTCACATGGAAATTTTAATACTGGTCTCTTGTCTCAAACACTGACCCACCTACTGAAAGTGTCACCTGCACCTGGTTGAGTTTCCCTGACAAGGTCAACAAGCTGCAGTCACTGAAAGACTGGATAGCCGGCTGCAAGCGCCAGCCAAAGTCCACCTTGCGAACTGACAAGCAGAGAAAACGATGGATCAAGGAGAACTACCCTTCCGTCAAGTTCGTGAAGCACCCACAAAGTGGGATTGAATCAATCGCTGTCGAGCAAGACATGTTGATGCTTGTGGGTGAAAGGAAGAGTGTTGGCAGGGTGAAGCAAGAAGAGCACATGGACAAGAAAGAGAGCAAAGTGGAGCTGGCAAATGCCAAAGAGAGGATCCGTGTCAACTCAAACACAAAGGCGCGGGCAGTTTCAATACGTGTTCTTAACTCAGAACATTGCAGCAAGCATTGAGTATCAGAATCTTTGTTCTTGTCTTGTCATGGTTCGTTCATATTATCATATTCATTATTACATTACAGTTCATTTCAATTTGATCTAGTTTGGGGGGGTAATTTTCGAACACATTTGTTTTCAGTCCAGGACAGGACTGCACAGTTTTTCTGGGTCCACTCATGATCCAATTCCCAAGTCAAGTCAAAAGCTACCAAGACTCCACTAATCACTTTTTGTACTCCCACACTTCCGGAGCCCTCCAGACTTCAGGCAGAGATGGAGCAAGCTCAGAACATCACCGGAGAGGACGATGATGAGAACGATTCATCATCGGCAAGGGATGGTGACTCAGATTCAGAGAGCAAGTCCAGTTTCGGGATTGATGGGAGCTCTGATGACAATGAGAAGAAAGGGGGGAAGCAGAAGAAGGCTGCAGCTGCAGCTGCAGCTAGGAAATTGAGGAAAATCGAGAAACCTGAAGAGGACAAGGCAGCAGCAGCGTCTCGAAAGAGTCAGACTCAGGCTGAAAGCACTTCGACTGCGGTGAAGGGCGACAAGCTGCAGCCCAAGCCCAAGGAGAGTTTGAGTAAAGCAGCCAAAGCCAAGCAAGAGAAAGCTACCAAACTGTTGACAGCTGCTCAAAAATGCCAGGCCGCCTTGGAAGAGGTCAGCGCTGACATGATCTGGAGATCCGTGATCAGGGGTGGAGAGGTGGACCGGAGGTTGCAAAAGTCCGGGCAGGCTGAAGCCGATTTGCAGGCTGTGGTGAATGACGGCGCTTTCCAAGGCAACGATGAGGTGGTCAAGCTTTTGGAGAAAATGCCGCCCTACAGAGACAATATCAGCAAAATGAGGGACTTGTGCAAACAGGTTCGGAGCTGCACTTCCACTTTGGCATCTGAGGTTGCACGTAAGTCCCAAGAAGGAAGTGAACTCCGTGAACTCTTCTCGGCGGCCTTTGAATGCCTACTTAATGATCGGGATTCCGCCACCCTGATCGACATCATCAGCTCATTGGCCAGGAAGCTGCTGGACGTGACTTTGGCTTTGATTGGTGCTGGGTGAAGGTGAAAGGGTCAAAGTATGTAACATGTTGCAACCACTTTGGCTGCCAAGTTATTCATCACAAGCTGTCACAACAGACTGGGGCCATAGACCGACCATGTCATGTCCCTTGTACAGCCAGCCCACCTGTCTTCTTTTCAGAAAATTTGATATCAATTCATGTTCGATTCATTTGAATTTGACATTGAAACATTAGTATTTAGTCAGTCAAAGTCAAAGTCAAAGATCTGTGTGATGTGTGACTTTGTGACAGTGATGTGATGATTCTCTGGTGTTTTTGGTTCACTGCTTGGCTTGATGAATCCCATCTAACTCTTGACTCCGACTCCTGACCTGTTCAATACCCAACTCAGGCACAGTCTGATGAGGAGAAGGAAGACTATGTGTTTTTCAGATTCCTGTCCTTGAAGACCGATCCTGATATGGGCATGAATATCAGGAGCTTCATCCAGCTGTACGATCCCAACGGCCCTCTTTGTAAATCAGATGGCTTGCCTTTTGCTTGGGCCTTGTTGCTTCGAGTTCAAGCAACTTGTGTTGCAGACTTCTTCGAAAAGCTCCGTTTGTCATCTGGAGTCGAAATGGCAGCAAGGATCATTCCGCCATTCTTGCAAGCCTCCAGCCTCGATTCCAATCAGTGGTTTCTTAGTCTTGACATAACAATGGGTTGATTCCCCAAATCTCCAGAGCTAACTCAAGGAGTCAAGGAGTGTAGACAGTCCCCGCAATCTGTCAAGCTATGTTTTTGGATTTAAACATTTTGCTATGATTGCTCAGACTCATACGGATACGACTCAATATTCGATATTAAATGATATGATATGAGACTATGATATCAGTCGATTCATATATTTGATTTATATTATAGGTGTTGAGATGTTGAGATTACAGGTTCTTAAAAACAAAGGCTTCAAGGGGGTTTCAACGCAGTTCAGCTGCTGCATCATTTATCAATCAATGAACTAGTAACTAGCTGCTAACTAGCTGCGTGTTTACGCTCGCCTGACTGGATTTGACTTGACTGTAGGTTGCCAAGTGTTGCAGATCTCGCGAAATCCACCGTGCTGAAGTTGGAGATTCTGGACGGGTATGAGAATTCCACTGGCTTTTCCCACCAATGCATGCTGGATTTGCAGCGAGTCATTGCTTGCCTCCATGCCAAGCGGAGTGACCAAAGTGTGTGGAAGATGGATGTAAAGTACCTCTCCATGGTCACCAAGGCCAGCTTCTCCAATCGCTCACAGCTTGCTATGAATGCTCAAGGCGAGTGGAGGCCAGGTGGTGAAAGTGTGTGGGAAGAACTTGCGGGCAAGGCTAGGCGGCTTACCCACCCACTGTCCCACTGTCTAACCTGACACTGACACTGGAGTTGTAAGTCGCAGTATGATTTGATATAATAGACCATATATAATATATATATTATATTATATATTATATGTATACTGTATACGGTGTATATACTACTGTATACTGATTCATGATGGTGTTGCCCAAAGCCCCAACACCAAACCAAACCCATCACCCTTTTGCCCAAACCTTGCAGGGCACTGTGGTCTGCTGTGCTGAAGGAAGTCAAGGAGTACTCGGAGAGGAAAATTCCAGTAGTCGACTTGGATGGATTCATCGCAGCATTGGATGAGGTTGTGGGTTTGGAGGCGCTCAATCCAGAGTCAACTTACTCCAGTGATCAAAAAGATCAAATCTCCAAGCTTTTGGGCTTGCTGCCACCATTTTCAGAAGAAGCGCTGATTTTTGAAGAGTGCCCTGATCGTGGCAAGCGCTTCCACACAAAGTTTGAGGAGTTGGCAACGTGGTTCAAAACTTTCACACCAGACTTCTCAATGCTGGGCGAAGAGCTTGCAGAGTCCGTCTCTGGATGCAGCCCTACCTTGGAGGACAGTCTCCACAAGCTATCTGAGGCCTTCCCTCCATCTGTCTTTAGCCTTCCATCCAAATTTGATGAGATCTTCTTCCTTCAGTGTGCCTTGGCCTGTTCAGTGGAACTTTCACTTCACTAGTGCTGGTTCTTGCCAATGTGGCCACCATTCGCCCACCAATCATTTGACACTTGATTCATGAGTCATGAATTGTCATCGTCATCGTATCGTTGTCATTTTGCTAGCCTGGCCCAGCCTGTAGATAAAGAATCAACGTTCGTTTGAGGTGAGATGCAGCTAGCAATGGAGAAGATCCCTTCATTCCGTGGGGAGCCAGTGACGAGCTTGAGGGCTGTGAAGGACAGCTGTCATGAGATCCAAGCCTTCAATGTCCAAGAAAGCGAGGAGGGCTCACCTCTAGTGATTGCTTGGGCAGGCTTGTCCAGGAGACTTCGAACCATTTGTGGAGATTGTCACAAGGTTCATGAATCAAGTGGCCCTCTGACTGGACTTTCGAAGGCACGTGCCGCAATTGCAGCCTGGAGTGAGGCTGTGCAGGCCATGTGTGATGCCAAGGCTTTGGAATTGATAGTTGCGAAGCCAGCTGTGAAGAAAGAGGAGGGCATGTTTCTTGGCTGACTGTATGACTGTATGGGTGATGGGCCGGGCCAGTCACGGGTGTATCGGTGTATACCTTTTGAGTCCCGGTCACCATTTAAAATTAGACTCTTATCTTAACTCTAAATTATTCCAAATCTAAAAGTGACTCGACTCATTGCCATCACTTTTTCTTAGTCTGACTCTGACTCTCTGGTTCTTTGAAATCTGTATGTTTGCTTAAATCAAATTCGACTTTCCATGGATGAGATGAGACTGACACTACTGGTACAATCCATGCTGATTAACTGAACTAACATTTTGGAATTTTGGAATGTGTTACATTTTTGGGAAAGTGGCGAATCAATCTCATAAATCTCAGGTTCGGGGCCATGAAAACGAACTTCAATGCCTTCTTGGCCAAGTTCCAGGATGCTGTGGATTCGGGCTTGAAATCCTTCCAGGAGGCTCACCTGGCCCCTTTGGAGACCTTCAAGGAGAAGTACCAGTCTGTGGCCTCTGATTGTGAGAAATGGAGCGTCACGAAGCATAGCCCCCTCTTCTTCGCTGACTACAAGACGACAGGAGATGACATGGATCAAGTGGGGGCTGCCAGGAACAATGTCAAGTCGACCATGAAAAGTTTGGCAAAGTTCTGTGGCCACGTTACCACTTCCAAGAGTTTGGAGCCGACCATCAACTTGGCCAAAGACAGCTACAAGAATGCTACCAGCCTGATCAACGATGCAA
This sequence comes from Durusdinium trenchii, assembly GCA_963970005.1. Taxonomy (NCBI): domain Eukaryota; class Dinophyceae; order Suessiales; family Symbiodiniaceae; genus Durusdinium; species Durusdinium trenchii. The sequence goes on from CAXAMN010023417.1 coordinate 606,394, forward strand.
GCAAGTGTGCCAGCGTGCTATTAGTGACGGCCGTTCTTATCAGGCCTGGCTCAAAGGCTCAGGACGTGAAAGCCACCGTGGAGATGTCTCACAAGGCCTTCGGGGTATCCAAGGATCAGTTCTCACCCAAACTGATCAAGCTTCTCAACGACATGCTCAAAGGTGATGGAGAGAGCAAAGAGCTGGAGAAGTCTGCTGACAGGTCAAAAAAGCGGCCCAGCGTTCCAGCCTTTGACGAGGCATTGGACAACAGTGGCAAGAGCCAGGTCAAAAAGACCAAAAAGTCAGCAGAGGCAGAGGCAGATGGTCCACCAAAAACCAAGCGGGGGCGTGCTGACCATGAAGGCGACGAGAAAAACAAGAGAAAAGAGAAGAAGAAAGCAAAGAGAGGGAACGAATCTGACTGACCAATATGGCAGTTAGAAGGCTGACTATGAACTGGACTCTAGGGGATCGACGTCCAGACTTTGACTTGCCAATGGCTGAAGAAAAAACATGCAGTGATGCAGCAGCCTTTTTTTGGACATTTTGTGCAACATGACCTCCGACATAGAACCTCACATAGCCTAGAAATATCCACATCAAATAGCCTACCTCCACATCAAAACCAACATAGTTCACAACATTAACCTGAACATATACGGCCGATACCAACAGATATAGAGGAGAATACTTGATATAAATCATGAGTTATTGTTTTTGCAATATAACGCCGGTTTGTCTCGGAATAAGGTGATGCTAGAGACATCCAGAAACCACGTGGCACTGGTAGTAAGATATATATATATATACTATACTATATATATACATTATAGATGAAGGTGGGTTTGTCAAACTGTGTGAGGTAATGCAAGATTCTGTTGGAGGATATGTTTTGGCAACCTTTGCACTTTGTGCTGGTGCAATTTTTGCCCTCCTACGCACAAAGGCATACGCAGCAAACAAGGACATGGTTCAGTCGTGTTTCCTCTACGCGCAACAACAACAACAACAACAACAACAACAACAACAACAAACACGACATAAAACAACCATAAACGACCTGATTTTTTGGCGCAATTAGATGCAATAAGGGTGATTGTTTTATATCCCCGACTGGGTGAATCCCCCATAGTTTGAGCGAAGATTGCGGCAGTTCTTTCTGGTTGGAATCAACCATGATCAACCCGCAGGACAGCGGCAACCGGGACGCCGCCAAAGTTCTGCGGATGCTGCGCCGGACTTTCAGCTGGCTCATGGTGCATGCGGCCGCTGGGGAGCAGTAAGTTCATCTTCCCTGTAGGGATCCACATACCTGACCTTCTCAGAAGGTACTTCGGCCCTCGAAGCCTACATAAATGCCCAATCACCGTACCTCAGGATCGGTATATGGAGCCATAGGGCTTAAGGGGTTGAAGTGCTTGGAGATAGTGCCGCCTGTGGGGTTTGGAGGGGACTTTCTTGATCTTTGTTTTGTGCACTTAGCCACACCCTGAAGGACTTTGTGTCGTTGACGTTGCTCCTGATGTTCCATTTCTCTTGAAAAAGGGCGTGTCCGCCAGCGGAGATGGTACGATCAAGGGTCATCGAGTGACTAAGTAGCGTTTAGTCCCTGTTGTGCCGTTGTGACACATGCAGTCGGGTCGACAGGAAACACCCTGTGTTTGCAAGGCGTCCATCCTCAACACACAGAGGAGTGGAACCATCACCGACGAGCCGGCTGCTGTCTATTGTGTCAAAACTTCTGGAGAGAATACCAACCGGGGAGTTCATTTCATCTCCAAGGAGAAGATAAACAGCTGGGTCAACGGGGAAAGGGAGGGCACCAAGACCTCAAGGGACGTTGACGCCTGCAGAGACTACAGCTTTGTTCACCAAGTCTTCGGCCAGTTTGAGGTGGTGGAGAAGATCTTAACTCCCCAAGGTCTTTCGGCTTCCACAGGATTCAGCAAGCGCTTTGCGCAAGGTTATTTCTTTGAGGCGCCTCTGGACCACCAGCAACAAGCTGCCACCAGCAAGCAGTTTCTTGTAGACATGTTCAATTGGATGGGAAAAGAAATCTCAGAGAACCCACCGCCGAAGCCAAACAAAGCTCCACCTCAATTTCAACTGGACCAGGACGAATAAGTGGAAGAAACTCCTCGCAGGCACTACCTAGACGAGATCGCTGAGAGCATGTACCGGAAAGTTCAACAGGCGGTGAGTGACTGGACCAAGGAAAACGAAGATAAATGTCACCCGACGCTTGCTTGCGTTGGTCCAGCACACGTTCTTTTGCTCTGTTTCCATTGGAACCAGGTATGGTGGTGCTTTGATATTCATCCTTTGGATGTTCATATCCCCAACTTCAGTGGAACACACAAGTAGCGCCATTTGCAACGGCCGGATTCACTCGCATCATGCCAGTCTGCTTCCAAGACGTCAAAAGTGCCGGTTTTGTGTTTTTCGGCACTTTTGAATGTGCCGCCTGTGGGGTTTGGAGGGGACACCTTTAACAAAGGTTTGGAGCACCGTCCAATCCTGATGATGCCCTGAGTTGCCCACCGTAAGGCGCCTCACAGACAAGATCAAGTTCTGGGATACGGAGGTGCTCCGGTTCGCTAGCAGTGCAATGAGGATGATGCAGTACCTGGAGGCAAACACCTCCATTGCAGCAGCGCTGCCGCCTCACGAGCGGAAAACCATCAGCGTGTTCGAGCTAGCCTTTGCCTTGCACGCATGGCGGCGTCAGCTGCAGCTGGCGCGCGGATTGATCCACCAGCTGCCACAAGAGGCAACCCAGACGCTCCGCTCAAGCCGAGAAAGTCAATTGTCCAACATGCAGTTCTGTCAGAAGGCGATCCTGACCAACCCAAGATGCAAAGGGCAGGTGACAACCGGGGAGGCCCGAGACTGGGTCCGTCATCGGCTGCGGGGTCGAGCTGTCCATGATGCCGCAGACATGGTCAAACAGTCTCTTGAAAGTTTGATCCGCCACGGTGTGGTGCAAGGATCGGAGGACGCCAAGAAGCCCGGACGACGAGTGGCAACCTTTGAAAAGAGAACGTGGGCAGAGATCCAAGCATCCGAGGCTGCCAGGGCGTGCCTCCAGCAACTTGGGGTGGGACAAGACCACTTTGACTGAGCAGTGTTTGGCCAGCATTTTGGGGAATGGGGATGCGCACCTGACGCGGCGAAGATCGTGTCTTTGGTGTTTTGTTGCACCAGACCAGCTTGGGGATAAAAGATGACGTACGCTTTGTGGAGCATCAGAGCAGGCTTTGTGTGTTTCACCTACCCTATCCTTTGTCGTCATTTCACATCTCCTTTGCTCCTTCGTTGTTCATCTCTTCTCACAGTTCCTACCCCGCCATCGCCAAGCCATTGATAAAATAGATTATTAATATTATATCTGCCCCTTTATCATAAATTAAGAGATATAAAAATATAAGGGGCAGATAATAAGAATTTAATATATCTATAGGCAAAATGCCATAAGTAAAGTAAGAAATAAATTAAAGTAAGGCATTTTGCCATTATATTTTTTATTTCTTTATTTCTTATTATTTCCCCCCAACTTTATTGATGATGGTTATTAAATTAAAAGTTGGGGGGTTAAGATATTATATTAATTTGTTGTTTCTATGCTATTGGCAATTAAAAATGAAGAAATTATAATATAAATTGCCAATAGATGAATGAATTAATAAATGATTGCTCATCCAGTTCAGGCGCAACGCGAAATCGGATCTGCCTTTACAAAGCCACAAAGCATAAAAGTTGCGAAGTTGGAGTCCTCTCTGTGGATGGGTCCACAATATCCAGCCTGGCTTGATCCATCCTCTGAATGACACCAGTCCACCAGTAACAACGACATCTGCAAAGATTGTGAGCGCGAAGCACCGGCCATATGCTACACGCATTCTAGGTTCACCGGAGCGGCCAGAAACTGTGGCCAACTTCTGATTTTCTAAGAGAGAGCCAGAGACCCCACAAGTAAACTGTTTGGGGAAGAGAGTCCTTTACGCGCAGTCCTTGCAAGTCCTTGTATTGTATATTGGTATTTTTCAACTCCGCTGTCTCATCGAAGTGTGCAATTTAGGGCTCACCAAGTGGAGGGTCGTAGACTGCAGCCGGGAGATTGTACAGTGCCAAGGACTGGGTACCGGATGGCATCGGGTACTTGTGTTGGGGATGGAAAGGCAGGCGAGAAAGGCAGTTAACCTTCCTGCTCAGTGAACTGTGAAATCGGGGGTCCAACTCCAACCGTCTTTGACGGTGCAGTTCATTTGTCATGTGCTCCACAGGGCAACGCAACATATCAATATGTAAGTCAAAAATAGAAAGTATATATATATACATACACTTTGTACATATATATATAACGTAATTCAACATATCATGACTGTGATCCCCATGCATGGTTTTACACATGACACGTGTCCCTTGCCCCGCCCCTTTGAAAAGAGGGTGCTTTTCACGCTGTTCAATCTGCCAGGCCGCATTGGATCGACCTGATGAGCGTTCCGAGCCTACTGCAGAGCGTTCCATTTGACAAACGTACTGTTCCAAGCCGAGGGAAAAAATCAAATAATCATCACGCGCAGTTCAGCGCAAATAGTTCACACACACTGCCCAAAAGTTTAAAATGGACCAGAAAGTCCAGACATCTACAAGGCCTTAAAGGCCTCCGGAGTCCAGTGATTTACGTTTTTTTGGTTAGTCTTGTGTTACACGAACGGTTGCGTGTTTCGACCTATTGGACCTGTTGCATTGATGGTTGTTGTTGATGTTGTATTGATTGTTGTTGTTAGATGTTGCAGGGATTATTGTCGTCGTTGTTCGTTCTCATTTTTTTCCTGGGCACCCCTCGGAGACTACCTCTCACCAATTTTTCCCTCAAGAATTGGCTGTGGAGTCTGGTGTTCTCGCGGTCAAGTTGGGTGAGTCGTGCCCGTGCAGATGACACAGGCGCCATACAGTTACAGCTGTGGAAGAGCAGCCCGTATGCGGGGAAAAAACGTTTCTGCGCCACGGTAGACGCTGTTTGCCCGTGAGTCCGGGAGTCCGGCATGTTCCACAAACTGAGGTGCCCGGCAAAAATGTCATATTTGTTTGGGTTAGTTGCCTGGGTTCACATTGTTCTGCTCTAGCTCAGGGAGCGGATTAGGTTGGGGCTTAACTATACACCCTTCAGCAAAAAATCGTTATTAAAGTTTTGATAGGTCCAATCTTCCCACGACTGAGATCGTCTTGGAACAACAAGGACGCATATTTGTTATGCTGGGATGGTCAACTTGTGAGTAGTTGTGAAGGTGATGCGTCGAAACCCGGCATTCAAACTCCTTCACAGACTGACAAGCATACACCGGGGAAGATGGTCCACATGGAAGCTGAAGAGATGGGCCTGAAAGGAACACCACTGCCATTTTCCTCTACTTGGACAACTCAATCTCTTTTAGGTTCCATGTGGGTCCCTTCCCGCACCGATACACCGATATCCCCCAGCCCCTGCGCCGCACCCAAACATAGATATTCCGCCGATATCCCAACAGCTCCTGCGCCGCGCCGATACACCCGATACAACGCTATCTCGCCATGTCCTGCGCCGCACCGATACACCGATACTCCCATATATCACCAGCCCCCTCCGCCGCACCGACACACCGATACACCGACAGCCCCCTCCCCCCCACCGCACCGATGAGCCGATATCTCGCCAGCCCCTGCGCCGCGCCGACATACTGACACACAAATATCTCGCCAGCCCCTGCGCCGCACCGATACACCGATACACCGATATCCCCCAGCCCCTGCGCCGCACCGATACACCGATACACCGATATCCCCCCAGCCCTGGATATCGGCGTATCGGCGCCGCGTCGATATCCCCCCAGCCCCGGATATCGGCGTATCGGCGCCGCACCGATATCCCCCGAGTCCCGGATATCGGCGTATCGGCGCCGCGCCGATATCCCCCCAGCCCCGGATATCGGCGTATCGGCGCCGCACCGATATCCCCCGGCCCCGGATATCGGCGTATCGGCGCCGCACCGATATCCTCCCCGCCCCCGATATCGGCGTATCGGCGTATCGGCGCAGCCCAGAAAAAACCCGCCATGCCACCACGCTGCGCTCTTCGACAAACCAGGTCAAGGTCTTCACCACGAAGGTGCAGCACGCTTTGGACAAAATGCGAAAAGCCCTGCATGAGTTTGAGCAGTCTGACGATGCGACCTTCAAGGAGAACTTCAAAGGGGAGTTGTTGATCTTGGACAACCGGGTGAAGGCCTTGGGTCTGGTGGTAGACTCTCGGCCTTAGTTGTTCCCAAATCACAGTGGGAGGGGTAGCGTCCGTGTTTTGAGGAGGGTATCGGGCGTATGCTGTTGTCATCCCACCTGTTCGGGTGTCAGACGCGCAGGGGTGATTTTTGGCAAGGCTGTTTTTTGCAGGCGAGAGCAAGCGAGCGCAGTTGAGGGACATGAAATCACAGTGTAGTTTTCTCAAGCAAAACGCTGCCAACCCCTCAGTCCTTGGACATTTTCTGTTCCGCTTGACATTTTCCTGCCTTGAGTGATTCACACCTTCTTACCTGTCACTTGCCCCAGGAAGGGAGTGGCGTGGATTTGAAAGAGTATATCGCCCGGTTCTCTGGGACCGCACCTGGCACTGAAGATGATGAGCATGGCCTTGACCGCTCATCTCCGGTTGAGCTTGGAAAGGCTCCGCCATGTGAGGCCTTTGCATCATTGCGACCCATCGCGGATCTCCTGGAGGGTGTGAAAAAGTACCACGCTTGCACCCAGCCAACTCATGTGAAGGACGTGTTTTTCATACTTCAGCCTTCCATTGCAGAACCAGTAGCTATATCGCCAAAACCGTATTGAATGATTTTTCAGTATAAACATGTACAGACATTTATTTTCCTCATTAGGGGTGAAACTTGAATCCTCTTGCAGGAGGTGACGGCCCAGATCGCTGCCATGCGTTCTCCCATCCAGCAGCTCATGTCAGCCACACAGCGCGCAGATAAGTTTCTCAAGAATGCAGTTGAGCAGCTCAAGAAACAGGAAGCCAAGAAGCAGGTTGAGGCCCGCAAGCCAAAGAAAGCAGAAGAAGGCCTTCCTTTGTTTGACCAGGGGGTTGAGAAAGCAAAAGAAATCCCATTGATGACGTCAAGTGTGGGCCGCTGCCAGTTGAGCGCCCCTTTGTGTTTGCAGCCAATGAATGGGTTGCAGAGCTCCTCAAAGATGGCTCAGAGACGCGGCAAAACAACGATTCCTTTTCAGACTCCTTTGACCAAGCAAGGGGCAAGCAAAAGGGAGTGCGAGTCTCAAAGCCAATGGACAACAACAAGGCTTCAACAGACTTTCTCCAAAAGGTCGGGGATCTCTTTGGCTCACAGGTGGTCAAGGCGGCTTCTCTGCCAGACACCCTGCAGAAGCACATGAACGGGAGTTTTTTTGGGATTGATGAGTCCTACGACAAAGTCAGTGCTGAGGGCCTCAATATGGCCACTGGGCGCCTCACACTCAAGGGCACCCGGTGTGTTGTGGTCACTGAAATGCTGCAGCTTCATGGCTACATGTCGCGGAAAGGTGTTTACGGCTCCGTCACTGTGGCGCGAATGTCAGCCTTCTTGCGAGGCATGAGTGCAGCCTTGCTGACAGAGTATGCTGAGCAGGGCACACTCTGGGCAAGGACGATCCAAGAGGGTGAGTTCCTTTTCACACCCTTTGGATACATCCAGGGTGAGCTCGTTTCCAAGGCAACTGTGGGAATCCGGGTCCCTTTCTTACCTACAGGCCTTTCCCACCCCAATGCGCTGCTGTCTGCCAAGAGTCGGAAGGAGGAGATGGACCGGCGTGTTTCCCAGTCCACAGACCAGAAAGAGAAGGCGACTTCAGAGCAGCCTCTGTTGCAGGTCATGATTCAATACTTGGAGAAGACGTCTGTGAAGAACGAGCACCGCCTCCGCACCTACAGCGCCGGCTGCAGGTGCGTGAGGCCACAGGCCTTGATGCGTGACTTGATTGTTTTCCTGTTTGCCAACCACCTGAGCCTGGTTGGTTGGAATAGATTTAGAGCCAGGTTTTTGCTGACGGCCTGCGCCACAGCAAGTGGATATAGTTTTCTTGTGCGCTTTTGTAGGTGAGGGGAAGTGATGTGGGGAAAACCCTAAAAACCTATTTATATTCATGTAATTTTCAAGAAGTAGGAACTGTATGCAAAACGCGGGGTTGGCATCACTCGGAGCCTTCGCCAGTGAGTGCTGTGCTCAATGCACTGAGAAAGTCAGCTGCCAACAAAGGCAATGAGGCTGGCGCAAGGTGAAGTAGGCCCAGGAGAAAACACAGTTGATTTGCGCGTGATTTTGAGAATGCTGTCCTGCTTTTTCAAGCTGTGCAAGTCAGAAAGCAAAGATTTTTCTAACTAACTGGGAGCAATCTGCCAGTTTGCACTTGTGTGAAGAGGGGTTGTTGCAAAGCCACTAACGTCTCACAGCTCGCACCTACTTTTTCAGACCAATGCAGTTTCTTTGTGCCCATGCTGCGCGTTTGTTTTCCGAGGCCGCAATTGCCAAGCAATCGGCGTGAGGGGGTTTCGGAGGGATTGCTCACCAAAGGTGATACAGAATGTAAGGCGCAGGCCACCACTGTAGGTGCTGACTGTTTGTGGCAAGCGGGACTGCAGCAGTTCCCGGAAAAACGTTTTGTCAATGAATGTTGTGGAAAACAATCCCCTAAGATACTTACTGTTGGCCTCTCTCAAAAGCAAAACTGTTGTCAGATGTTGTCAGTTTGACAAGAGTGTGGCAAACCCAAGCCTTACATTCTATTCGCTCACCAAGTTTGCTGGATTGGGTTTGAAGAGGAAGCAGTTGCCCTGCCTGGGCTGTGATCATGTCACGCAAGATGGAGTGACCAATGGCAGAGAACAGTTTCAGGCAAAGCAGAGACGTCGAGCGTCGCAAAACCTCACTGAAATCTGTGCTTAGGCCACGTTTGTGGGAAACATTGTTGGGCAAACGTGTCGAAACGCAGAAAACCTATGAGTGTGTGTGTGTGTAGAATGAAGATGAAAGTGCAAACGTTTCTTCTATGAGGGGTGAAGGGTTTCGATAAACGAGTTCTTGACTTTAACGGGCTCACGCCTCAGTATCATGGATACTTTACACCCCCCCCTTGGGGGCCCCCCTATTTTTATAGGCATTGAAAGCTATTGAGGTTTAGTTGGACTGATGTTCTGAATTGCAAGTGTGCAGCCATGTGATGCACTCAATCCGGATCATGTGAGGACAGAGAAAACAAAACAAACAAACAAACAAGACCAACTTCATTTCCCAATGGTGTTTTATCAGCACTTTTTGTAATGGCTTTGCCCAATTAGAGACAAACCTCACACGTCGAACCCACTGGCTTGGGGAACCCAATGCCTGGAGTTGCCTGGGGACTTGAGGGCGCACATCTATTACCCGACAGATGAGGAGGTTCCAGATACTGAGGTCGAGTGGTCGATGAATGACATGGTGCACCGCTCACCTCAAAAAGTAAACGCCTTACTTGCCCAGAGGGCTTTGGAAGAGCCTGCCGAAAAGCTTACAGAAACCTTCCTGAGTCCCTGCCGAAACCTCACCGAGAGGCCTTACTGAGGCCTTACTGAGGCCTTACTAAGGTCTTAGTGAGACCTACTGAGGCCTTACTTAGGTCGAGTGGTCAAGTGGTGGCACACCCGCAAAGAAAAGGAGAACTGGCTAGGGCTGACAGAAGAAAACTCTACAGAGTCTAATGTTCCAATGTGTGAACTATGCACTGCACTGCAACTTTGCTAGCAAATCTGGACGAACTTGTTTGCTTGTATGTTTACTGCGGCTAGCCAGAGCCAGCAGCCAGAGCCAGCCAAGCGCAGTTTCACGACATGTTCATGTACGCTGGCCGATCGAGGTCTTAACAATTTGACAAACACAGGACCGAGGTCTTAACAAAAGACCGAAACAGGACCGATGTCATAGCAAAAGACCGAAACAAGACCGAGGTCTTAGCAAAGGACCGAAACAAGACCGAGGCCTCACTAAAGGAAAACAACATCTCAGTAAGAGTTCCATGCTGTGGTGAGCGCCTACCGAGTAGAAACTGAGGTTTGAAGCCTGCTAAGGCCTTACTACTGTCTGAACATAGGTTTCAACAGGGGGGCCTGGGTGTAGGGGGGGGGGGGAAAGTAGCCATGACAGTATGTGCCGGTTTGGCCGCTTCCAGCTTTATGGAAGGAAGGGTTTGGATTGGACCACGTCTTTCCTTTTGCTTGTTTCTTTGGCTGGCGTTGGGTTCAGGCAAGTGGCAGTTTCTGGCGCTGCCAAAGATTAAAAAATCAACATGGAAAATTGTGCCTTTTGCGCTAAAGCTTCAAGGCAGCCTGTGATGTTGCAAAGGCGCAGGCTCTTTAAGATTCTGAACTGCCATTGAAAACTGGATGTCTGGTGCACTTGCATGATTTGCTGGTTTGCACCTCCAAGAGAGGTGTTGTAAACATAGTGTTTTGCAGGTTGAACCCAAAGGCCCCGCCACAGTTGGTTTGGCGAAATTTCATAGTGAAATCATCATGAGCCAGGAAAGGTACTGTAAGAGGAATGTTGGGCTTGGGAGGTGTCAAATTCCTGTAGTGAAGTGCTTTGTTGATAATGTGCAAGGCTCGGGTACGACCTGGTTCTTCAAGGTTGGAGGCCATGCGTCGAAAGGCATAGACTTCTAGGTCGGTGTGACGGCCGCTGCGAAGTTGTTTGGCTGCTTCAAAGGAGGCCAGTGTGTGCTTGGTAAGATTGCGAAGAAGAGTGAGGGCATGGTGTTTGGTGGAGGTAAATAGGTATGGTTCTCGGATTGTCTGTTGCCTTCTGCGAAGTTTTTGAAAGAGGCGCTTGTGCGTGGCTAAGCGGGAGTAGAAATGCGCCCGGTGCTTGGTGAATTGCCAGCCCTCAGCTTTGAGCTTGAGATGTTGAGAGATGAAGGGCCAGTTAAGAGGTGGCATCCAGTTGGAAATGAAGTGGCGTTCTTTTATCCAGGCCTGGTCGTAGTTGTCGTGGAAGGAGAGTTGAATAGGGGTGAAGTGGTGCATGTTGCCATGGGAGTGCCAGTAGCGTAGGGAGAGCTCCGCGGAAACTGGAACGTTGTTTTGGAGTTGCTTGAGCTTGGCGCGGCGGTTGGGCTCTCGATGTGGTATGCCTATGGCAGTGGAACCCACATAAAAGTGGCCATGTTGATGGTACCTGGTAGCATCGTTGTGGTAGGATGGTGTTGAAGTGAAGTTTGACGTAGACTGAGTTGGGGGAGAGAAAGTTGTGGTAGTGGTACGTGTGAGGAAGCACGTGGAGGTGCCGTAGGCGCTGTCGCCGAGCGTTGGGTAGACGATGGATAGCAAAACAAAAGGGTGATGTGAATGAGGCCGACAGCAAAGATGGCTTCTGCTCGTTCTATGTATTGGCTGTAGTGGATGAGTGTGGAAAGGGCTCTGTGTAGGTGGTAGAGTTGTTGTAAGTGTGTGTTGCGCGGCTGGTGTTGGCTGCAAAGAGAGAGTCAGCAGGCGACAGCTGCCCCTATGCTGACGATGCGCTGCAAACTTTTAATGGTGAGTTTGTTGACACGGTTCAGTGGCAGACCATATCGAGTAGCCGCTTCTTTGAGCTGGTCAGTGGTGACCTTATTGGTTTGGAGGATGCGAAGCACTTCTTTGGCGGATTCTTGAACTGTTGGGTCGAAAGTGCGCATCCATTGCAAAATGGCTGGGGCAGTCCACGAGTCTGGGGAATCGTCTTTTAAAGACGGATGGGGCGGTTGAAGGACATCTGCCAGCACGGGCGGCTTGTGGACTGCGGGTTCAGCTGGAGCGGCTGGTGCACTGGGGGCGGAGGAACGGCCGGCATCCTTGCGGGGTGTAAGTTCGATGCCGTGGGCCTGGAGCTTTTCACGGGCTCGGGCTAGATCATCTGAAGTGGCTTTGAGGGCACGAAGGGCGGAACCTTCGGCCGCTGCTGGGGCGTGGGTTTGAAGTTGTTGGGTGATGAGTGAAATCAGTGGAGCGTGAAAGTGGGTTGTTTTGTTGGGGACAGCTGTGCCTTGAGAGGCATGAATGGCTTCCGCGATCGCATCCAGGTCAAGGCGTTTGTCTCGAATTTCTTGTAAAAGGTGAGTTGTGAAAACGGACTCAGCAATGCTGCGTGTCGGAATGAGGCCACAATATTTTCCGTGGCTCAACGTCCTGGCTGTGTAATCCGCCGTACCGTGGTAGGCGAGAAGCCATGGAAATACATCGAAGGTGGGAAGTCCGGCGATGCCGACACGGCGTGACCATTGTGTGGGCTGTATGGTGCGAAGGAGTTGATGGCCGTGTAATGCATTGGAGTCCCAGTGAGAGTCCGCGGGGTGCCACGAGTCTTGAAGTGTTGGCTGGGGAAAAGGGATGGTGGCCGGCGGTGCAGGTGGAGCCGGATGAGTGGGGCTGCGCTTGAAAGATGTGTCAGTCGGAGTAGTAGGGGCAGCTGTTGGAAGTGGTGGCGGTGGAGGTGGTGGGAATTGCTGGTTCGTAGAAGGCGATGGAGTGTGCGCCGGTTGTGACGTGGCAGGCGAGGGAGTGTATGGATGGTGTTGGTGTGCCTGTTGGGCGCGTACCGAGTGCACTGGTCATAGGCCCATAGGTGCCCGTGGGGGTGTATTGGTGAGTGGCTTGGCGTTGCTGCGTGGTGGGCTGCTGTTGCTGCTGGAGAAGATAATGTTGCCAGTAAAACTGTTGCCACTGCGCATCCATGTTGTCGAGGGATCGGGCTCAAAGCGCAAGACTGGGAAGCGGACAGTTCGAGCAAGAATGCTATGGAGAAACGACTGTAACATATACGAAAACTTCCTGTCGCTGATGGTCAAGAATTGTTGGGGAGTTGGGAAAACGACCAGCAATGGTTTGAGAAATGAACAACTCAGTGAATGATGGTAAGAGGACAAGTCGTATGAGGCGTTGACTGCTCCGATTTTTCGTGGTGCTGGGTGAAACAACGAGCGGTCGCAGCCTGGAAGTATGTCCACAGAACGTTTGGCAGCATACCAGTAATGAAAGAAACAAGTTGGTTGTGAAGATGAAGCATTATACACATTCACGAAATGATGGCGCAAGTAAAACGATTGAAATATGCCATCAAAGATCAAAGATTTCAGTGCAAAATTGAGCCTTGACAATAGGAACACTAAAATGGCATACCAATACACTGAAGCAATGACAGGGCCGCTGTGAGAGCCGGGTTCTTTGAGAGTGCTGGGGTTGCATTCACAAAAGAAAAAAGGAAAGGAGAGGGAGGAAGGCAAGCAGGGAGAGAGGGAGGGAGGGGGAAGAAGGGAGTGAGGAGATGATATGCACTAACGCAGGAACAGCATATTGAAAGGGAAGGACCATTATATATATATATATACAACAATGGTGGGCCTGCTGCCAGAGAAGGGCAAAAAGCAAAAGGGAAAGAAGAGGCAGGGAGTGAGGAAGGGAGAAGAAT
>CAXAMN010023417.1:643410-666231 GCA_963970005.1 Durusdinium trenchii
CAGATAGTCTTTCACTTTTGCTGGGTGTGCTGTGTGCCATCTTAGTGACAAGGGTGTTGGGGGAGGGCCACCTAGTCAAGATAGGAACCGGGCTTCAAATGAACCTGTATATGTACACTCTCAAGTGATTCCAATCTTCCTGAAACAATCACACTCACATGCTTTTTATATACATATATATATATACATGTCCGTGGCTAGCGTGGATTTTTTCCTGTAAGCTACCTGCAACCCGATTTTCCAGGCGGCTGATTATCTTGAAGGCCAAGCCATGAATAAAAGGAAGGCAAGGATGCTTCACACCGCAGCAATAGAAGTGCCTTCATTTTCTCTTTACGCTGTGGCATTTTTGCGGGGAGGGTTCGCAAGGGGACGTGCAGCCGTATGAAGGAACCTGTGTTGAGATGTTTTCCATTTGAACTTGTGTTGATGCCACCGACAAGCCAGGATGTCTTTTTAGTGATTGATTCCTGGCGTGTCAGGCGGCTGATTCTGTGGAAGGCAAACATGAGAAGAAAAAGAAGGCCATATATATACATGTACAGCCTTCAAACTATTGTGGTGGCATGTGCCAGCTTAGCAGTCACGTATATATATATATACATACACATGTCCCTTCCGAGTCAGTTCTGTCAATAGTCATATTGTCGTATATAGTTTTGTGATTCACATTGCGCCAGGACAAGGTCATGGATCCCATGGTTGAAGTAACGGACGAACACTCAGAGCTTTCGCGGGCTATGGGCATCAAGCTGGACAAGCGCCGAAAGATGTGGACCATTAGAAGCCCTGAAGGAAAGGAGGAATTTTTCTCGTTTGGAGCAAAGGTGGGTGTCAGTGCAGAGACTGCTCTGAAACGTGCTTTGGGTGCTGCAAAAAGACCTCAATCGCACAAAAATGACGTGTCGACCTGGACCAAGAAAGCTTGTGATGTGTACTTGAAGGAGAACGGGCTTCCAGCGTGCAAAGCCAGTATGCTTCAGGATACGCGGAGGGAAGTGGTAGCCTGGGCCATGTTTCGGGCTTCGAAACAGGCAGAAAAAACTAGTGTGTCCTCTGGAGCAGCTTCGTCATCCAAGCCTACTGTGGCAGGAGCTGCTTCTTCTGGCGAGGTGTGCAGTGACAAATCATCTAAGCTTTCTGGCTTGCCTGCGCCCAATGCTCCAAAAGGTGCTCAAAAGGTTGAAGACATCACACAAAACATGTTCCGACGCTCGGAAGACCAGACAAAGGGGCCAAGTGAGCAAGTTGTACCTTCCGAAGATGCTTGTTGCACTGTGGTGACAGAGGCAACCGGGGTCTTAATGCCCAAGGTAGCGATCGTCAAGTACTTGGAAGCAGTGAACGCAACTGCGCCTGAATTTCCTGCAGGTGAACTACGTGGGCAGATTTTGGAGAAGGGGAAGTACAAGAACAGAATGCTAGTTCGGAGCCTTTTTGTGGAAGACCCGGCAAGTGAGAGCCGTGTCAACCATTTGGAGAATGCTGAGTGGTCATCTGCAAATCCAACCTTGTCTTTGGCTGGCAGGCAAGCGCCCGCATGACCTCTACACATGCTTATCTTATACGTTGTTTTTTTGGGAGGCGGCATTGTATGTGTATATATATACACAGAGGCAGCAATGATGTTCTCATCCCATCAAATTGCCCTTTTTTGTCACGCCATGCCCGTTGTCCCCTGAAAATTTCTTTAGCCCAGGCCTTTGGCCTTCCACCGCTCCAGCGCAATGATGGCACACAGCTGCTTTCAGAGACTCTTTCTATTCTTCACCCTCCCACCTAAGCATCCGCTGAGCACTATGATGGCACACAGCTGCTTCCGGACCCCAACCCCAAAAGTTGCTTGCTCTTCTCATTATGTATAGGCATTGCTGCTGGTGCAAGGACATTTATGAAAATGTAAGACGTTTAAAAGAACTTGTTGAACATTAATGGCTTCCAAGGAAATTTAGGAACTTTATCATGGTTTCAATTGAAATTCAATAAGATCGTGTGAAAACGGATGCAACTGTAGAGCTTTAAGAACATTTCACGATAAACAATTTGGAAAACGCCACTAAGAAGATCAAGGAATGAACTTGGGGGGGTTGGGGTCTGAAAGCAGCTATGTGCCATCATAGTGCTCAGTGGATGCTTGGGTGGGAGGGTGAAGAACAATAGAAAGGGTCTCTGAAAGCAGCTGTGTGCCATCATTGTGCTGGACTGAAGAGTTTTCGACAGGCGAAATGTTGACATGTAACTCGGCGCAGGCTGATCTACGACAGAGAGCCTGGCCAAGAAGAATATGATTGGTTGGTGGCGGCGCGCTCACAGTTTGAACATGTTTTTCTCGGAGTAGTTCGGGCAGACCTATCTTGCAAGGCCTTCCAGTTGCATTCAAGAGAAGATGGTGGTTGGGACTTGGTTCAATCCACGGCCGTGGCCGTGATGAAAGGAGGTTTTTTTTTTGACCTTGCTCAATGGCTTCTGGTTCGTCAGAGATCGCTGCAAGCAAGTTCGGCTAGACAAGGAGATATTGGAGTGTGTTGAGGCAACCATTGTCAAAACAAACAGTGCCTTCCAGAGAACACTGGAAAGCCAACGGCACGGTCAAGTGGATCTAGATGCTTTGCCACCCATTGCAGAGGCAGACCACATGGCCGTTGCCATTGCTGTTTTGGACAATAAACCTGAGGAGGGGCAGCTGTGTGCACAAGACCATGAAGCCCTGAGACGCTGTGCAAGGGCGCAGCCTGTCATCAAAGAATGCCTCAGGTCTCTTTCTGGCTGGGCAGTCAATGAGGTAGCAGCAAATGAAGAAACTTGGAAGCGGTGCGCAGATGCTTTGCGGGCTGTTCGTTCATCATCAGCATTGAGGAAGCTACAGCTCCGCACTCAAGAGTTTTTACCAAAGGCTTTAGAACCGGTGGCCACCCAAGACTTCTTCGAGTGGCTGGGTGAAATGGCGGCAGAGAATGAAGACATTTCAGCCATCCTTTCGCAATGTTGCGATGATCCGTCCACAATCCAATCTCAAAATGCTGGGCAAGCGCTTGCCTTTTGCGGCAAAATGCTCTCTGTGCTCTCCTCAGCGCCTGGACTTGAAGACTGACGTGCCATCTTTGTGCTCGCGCAGGTTGTTTCAACATAGTTACTCTCTCTCTCTCTCTCCCCAAAAAAATACACAAACCAAAATAAATAAATAAACAAAAATATATATGTTTATTTATATATATATAATTTCATTATCTATATTTTTAATGTTCTTCTCCAAAGTGTGTGTGTGTGTGCCATGTTTGTGTTTGTGTGTGTTTGAGGTTCTTGGACGTGCAGATGCCTTGATTGCACAAGGAGTTCGTGCGTGTCCACAACTGCCTTTTGGTTTGGGAAGCACCCATCGTCTATCGAAATCGCTGAAGAAGATGACAAGTACTGTCAACAAGATTGGCGCACTAGCTGGTGCGGGCGATGTCAAAGAGGTTGTGGCTTCCATGTCGCAAATCATGCAAAGGAAGGACAAAAATAAGAAGGATGTGGAGGACCAAATTCCAGCCCTAGAGGATGCTCCTGCAACAGAGATGGAGCAGGATGCAATTCAAGTGGTGGAGCAGCGCAGGGCCAAAGCCCCAAAAAGGCCGGTGTACGTCCGGAAGGTCAATGACTCAGTGACCTTGGCCAAACTCTGCGAAATAGTTCGATTTTCTTTGGAACTCCCACCAGGTGCAGCAAGACAGAAAGTATGCAGATCCCGCTTTCCAGAAATGAAATCAAACGTCCTCAGCAAATGGACAACAAAATTCTTCAAATACAAGCTGTGGGAGATGCCTGAAAATCTTGCCAGGAAATTGACAGCTGTGCCCAAGTGGTGGTGCCAAACCATGGGTTTGGATTGCCCAAGCCGTGGACGACAAACCGTCGGGGGGATTCCTGAGGAGGTTGCAGCACTCGTGGATCGGGCTGTGTGTGAGAAAACCATGGGTTGCACCACTGCAACGAAAAGGGCTGACCCAGCCCAGAGCCTGGCGCGATTGGGCCGAACAATGAAAGCAGCAATGGATGACTACAACCTCAGGGCAGAGGGGGCAGTTGCTGAGATACAGCAGGCCAATACACAGGCATGGGCGACCTTTGTAGCAGCCGTTCACAGACAAGACGGGAAGCTTGTGACAAAGAGGGCGTTGGCCAAGGCAGTGGTGAACCTCAAGAGCTCAGTCAAAAAGCTTCCCAAAGTCTACAAGAACTGCAAGATCGGCCACATGAATTCCAGGCGACTTTTGGCGCATTTTGGAAACAAGAGAAGACGCACCAACACGCAAGGCAATTTCTTATCATATGATGATCCTCGGATGATCTACTCACGTCAGCGATTCCGAGAATTGATGGCATCCAAGCAAATCAATTATGGACTGGTCTTGACTCATGGCTTCGGATGGCAAGTCCTTTTAGAGGTGGCCTATGCCAGCATTGTGTTCTGCGAAATGTTGACCAAAGATATATATATATTGTATTTATATATATATATATATCCTGCGTGTGTGGAATTTAGAGCTCGACAGGATTGGGGTGTATATATGGTGGTGTATATAAATGTATACATTACATATAGGGGACTGAAGGGGAATATATATATATATATGTACATGTAGGTATGATTTAACTTGATTGTAGTTTGTACGTCATCTGTGATAATGTGCTGGAGATTTTTGTGGTGTGTGGTGTGCCATCTTTATGCTCGAAGGAATTTTGACCAGACGTGGCGCGCTTTGTACCACTTTGACAAAAGGGCGATTCGGAAGAAGGACAGGGTCAACGCAGGAAATCCCGAAGTTGCACGGTTGCCGAAGAGAGCAAAGAAGGCATTGCAGCCTTTGGTGGCACGGCGGTGTCGTGGGAAAACAACGCCTTCAGATGCGGCAGGGAAAGTTCAGAAGCAGCACGTACCAAGGGACGAGGATTATCGCCTTGATCCAGTCAGCAAAGCCTCTTGGATGAGTTGAAACACTTCATGATAAACAATTTGGAAAACGCCACTAAGAAGATCAAGGAATGAACTTGGGGGGTTGGGGTCTGAAAGCAGCTATGTGCCATCATAGTGCTCAGTGGATGCTTAGGTGGGAGGGTGAAGACCAACAGAAAGAGAAACACTTCATATCTCCTTTTGGCCGCAGCTCTCTCTCTCTCTATATCTATATACAAGTATGTGTGTATATACATACGAAAACCGGCCGATAGGCATGGCTGAGTTGTCGATGGGCGAACGAAGCGAGTAATAGGGGGTGTGGAAGGGGTGGTCGCAGGTGGTCGCAGGGCGGGCCCCGGCGGGTAGGTGAATCGAGAGCCTGGTTGGGGTCACCCCCCATTGAGGGAGCTAACCAGGCTAACCAGGTGTCCATCCAGTTAGAGGACAGAAGAAGCCAGAATGTGTGCAAGCAATAATCTCTAAGCTCTAAATTCTCATAGAGATAGCGTTCGGACAGGTACAGGACAGGAGAGGGAAAGCCCTCAGTTACTGAGGGGTGCCCTTTTTCAGCGTGAAAACGGACTTAAACCTAAAGAAAAAGCCCCCCGCCCTAAGAACTGTGAATGTCCTACTCAGTTCAACCTTTGTACCAAAGCATGGGCTCCAATTCTATCCTTTAACACCTAACGGTGAATGTGGATTGATCAAGGCCTTGTGTAATATATAGACCCTATCATAGCGACCCTCAATGCGAAACTTTGCGCCTCTCTGCCTTCTATTTCCCTCCATGCGGGATGCCCGTACTATCCTTCCAGGGCAACAATGTGCATGACACTATGATGGCACACACCACCTTTGTCCTAATTCCTCTTGAAGTAGAATCAGCAAAGGCACGGCAATGTTTTACGTTCTGCGCATCGACGTGGGCAGACGGTTCAGCTGGACCGGCTGCAATCAGCACACCTGCCGGAGCAATTCCTGCATCGCTCAGAAAAGAACTGAACGATGCATACCCAGGTGAGATCTTTGTGCTCCTTAATAACAACTCTGGCACTCATATGATGAATTCCGAATCCGCGCTCGAAATGTTCGAGGGCCTCTATAGCAGCGCCTTCAAGCTGAAACGGAACCAGTTGAAGCTGCCGGCCGATGCCCTAGGATGTCTCGCGTGTGACGGGTTCACCGGCAGCCACTCAGATTCCCAGGGATATTTGGAAAGAAGACAACGCTGGGCAGCCGCGAATCACGTGCTGCTGCCGCAGGAGCAGCCGGGAGGGTGGTCCGCGCGCGGACAGCCCTGCGATCAAGTGTTCGCACATTACAAGGAAAGAGTCAGACTTGCAATGGATTGCGCCCTGGGTTTCGGATCAACCTTCTTTTCGAGCCAGCCCTATGAGTCGTTGCCAATCTGGCCAACTGGCAACCGTTGGCTTAGGGGGGGCAAGCAGTCTGCCACCCACGGATGCACCACGCCCTTCTGCCCAACTGGGAGTATATGCCCTCCAAGCACTTACGGAACAGGATGTGATTGCAGGGCATGCCACACCTCATGCACGCCTGCTCAGAGAACTCATAACTCGTGCAAGAAATGTACGTGCCTTGGCGTGCGACATCCAACGGACTCTGCAGAATCTGCACAGCAACCATCAGCATCTGTGTGTTCAACCTGGCATCAATGCATGCTGTACGCTTACCAGTGAAATGGATACGATTCTGGGCGCCGTCCCCGGAATAATCATAACAACATAATTAGCCTTCGCACTGGAGTATCGACCCCATATGCAGGGGGACGTGGAAGATGTGGTGCAGTTACTACTCGTTCCAACTAACAGATTTCATCTATTCGTTTCACATGGTATGACCACTGGCTACTTTAGATACGGAAATTCTGGTTCAAAAAAGGTTTCAAGTTCATGTGTATATGTTTTAATATAAAGAAACGCGCACACAAGACTGCATATATATATATATATATATACTCTTTTGTATTTTGAGACAGGAGCCGGGGGGTCTTCTGTTATGTGCCATCTTTGTGTTCTGTGTCAGGCACTGTGAAGCGCACAGTGAACACCAAAGAAGCGTTTCTGATATCATGCCGCGAGTGGTTCGATTTGCCAAAGAAGCTTTTCATCCGCGCTTTGGTTGAGACTGGCTTTTTGGACCCCGATCACATGGCCACAGTGTGTGGAATGTCGGAAGAGGAGATCCAGGAGGACAGACGGGCAACTTTCAAATGGATTTGCTTCCATTTTGTTTTATTTCCTTTTGTGTGTGTGGTCAAGTCTGCGGTATATATATATATATAGTTCTGGACACTAAGCTGGCACATCTCGAGCCAGGATTTGCAGAATGCAAGGAAGCTGCGTGAAGAGATACGCCCCATCCTGGATCGATTGGAGAGGCCTTGCTATGCATCAGTTCTTGAAGCATCACGTCCCGGTGAGATCCAATACCTCTGGCAAATCCAAGTGGAGCGTGTGCAAGAAGGTGAGCCTGAATGGAGTGTGCTCCCGACGGTTGTGGCAAGAGTCCTGGATCGGGAGTACGCTAAAGCTACTTGTGACCAGAAAAAGAAATTGCAGGAGGTGATTTGCTTTGGGGTGCACTTGAATTTTGCTTCAGAGATGAAGTTCAGCTGGCTGCAAGAGCGCTCTATTCCCACAGGTTCCTCAGGAACCAGACGCTGGCAAAAGCCTCAAAAAAAGGGTTGCGATTTTGAACTTTCGCTGGCGGGCGTTGGAGTTGAAGGTTGAAGATGGGCCTTTTCTGCGGGTACGCTGCATCGAGGTCAGTCATGAGACTGCGGGGACAGTGGTTCCACAAGGTCAACTCGGAGACCTGCTGCAGCATAGGTTGTCGCACTACATGGAGGCTAGTGATGAGGAGCCTGAACAGGATGCAGATGACCAGGAAGACAACGAGAAGCAGGAGGCTGCTTTTCAGGAGGGCTTCGGCATAGAGGCGCCACCGCTGGCTGAAGAACAGTCACAATCTGACAACGAGGAGCCATTTCTCGAGCTTCCATGACCCTTTATTTTGGTTGCTTTTCCTGTGGAAACCATGGGCTGTGAAGGCTTCATGTGTGATGTGCCATCAATGTGTTGGGGGGGGTTGTAGTGGTCTCGCCTTTAGAATCCGCCTGCAGGAGGATATGCCACGGGAGGAGCTTGAGGACATTGATGGGATTGGAGCAGATGAAGGTGAAGAGTGGGAGCTTGTTGCAGAAAGAGAATGGCATGATTCTGTGCAGAGGCGCCCTCAGGCTTTGCTCACTGGAGAATGGTCGACTCCTTCTGTAGACAAAGCTTCTCTTGCCCCTGGCTGCAGAATTCAGAGGCGAACGCCTGTACGTAATTTTCAGGCACATTGCCATTTTTTATGGCCAATCATACTCAAAATGCTTCACGTGGGCTGTAAGCGGTTCTCCGACGATGGAGGATATGCTGCTAGCAGCTGTGGAGCGGACTTGGCAGGAATATGAGAAAGCCTGCGGTGCATGAAACCTACAGTGCATGACACTCTTTGGGCTGCTGGATGGAAAAAGTTTTTTTGCGGAAACTGAGCTGCTGGCGTGGGAGAACTGGAAAGCGTCGAGAGAGAGAGAGAGAGCGAGACAGAGGCAGGACAGAGGCAGAGAGAGAGAGAGAGAGACCGGCAAACAGAGTACAACACCCTTAAGGCCTGGAACAAACAATAAGATGGCACACCAGCCAAACGGCTCTAGTAGATTACAATGCCGATCCCCCCAAGCATCAACTGACCACTATGATGGCACACATGGCCCTTTCAGATCCTCGATTATTTTAATCAAAAGTATATATATGCCATGTATTGTCTCGATTCCTGTGTGCCATCAAAATGTGAATCTGTATAATACACTGAATTGAAGTAAATTAAAAAGAATGAAATGAAAGGTGGACCATGAATTGAAATTGAAATTGAAGAAGCTATAGAAGGTGGGCTACGAGGCGGCCTCAGGCATCTCAGTTGCCATAGTTATTCCAGGGGTCATCCTCCGGAAAATAGGGTTGCTGTTGGGGCGGCAACGGACGTCCGTTTGAGTCGTAAAGAACTCGGACAGGCTCTGAGGGTGTCGTGGGTGGTGCTGAATATGGCTGTGTGGCTGCGGAGTGTCTCCGCGGAAAACGGGCTGCTGGTAGAGTGGTGGTGAGTGGGATGGCGGTGGAAATTGCTGTGGCTGGTAGGGCGCAGGCCATGGGTGAGTGACTGGGTTGAAAGTGGCCGGGGGCGCCGTAGTGGGGTATGGGGCCTGGACTGGCGGAGGTGCCGTGGAGTACCAGTTGGGGGTTGGGCTGACTGAGTATTGTTCTGGAAGGGGCGGTGGTGGACGCTTCGGTTGTACGAATGGAGTTGGTGTTGGATGCGTGGATTGCTGTGGTGGAAGGGAGGTGGCGGACCGTGATTGTGGCCGAGGAGAGCCATAGCGCGGGCCCGAATGACGTCCGCGGGTATACCGCGTCCTTGGTGGAGTGGTTGACCGCGGGGGCGTTTTGGCCTGGTGTGCCACCAATTGGAGCCGTGAAGTCTGAAGGGAGTGCTGGCGGCGTCGGATTGTCCACGGTGGGTGTCGGGATAAGCTCGGCATAGAGAAAATGGTCTGGGTTGGGCTGCTTGTTGGCAGCAGAGGTAATGGATGCAGTGGCGGTTGGTGTAGCTCCAGTTTGTGATGGTGTGGTTGGTTGTGGAGAAGCGATGGCCAGTGGAGCAGCTTTTGGGGCTGCGAATGCAGGGTAGAGGACTATGGAGTGGATGTCTGTCTGTGTGTGGGTGTGGCAATTGTCCGGGCGTGGTGTGCTCTCCTGCGAGTCGTGAAAGGTTGGAGGGGTGACCACACTGTCAGTCTGGGTGGATACATGACAGTTTTCCGAGTGTGGTGTGGTTTGCTGTGCTTCGTGGAACATGGGAGGATCGATGATGTCTGTTTGTTGGGTGCGATGGGTGGTAAAGTGTGTAGGTGTGGTCTGTGTGGAGCTGTGCTGCAGGACCAAAGTCCCGGCCGGGAATGTGGGGAGAATGACGGGTGGCCGGTGGAAGGCGCACAGGTTCCCCGGGCTGTAGACCACTGGGGGTGGGGAAAGGTGGCGCATTGGTGGCTGGAACTGAAGGGTCGTCAGTTTCGGCGTCTGGGTTGCGGAGATAGACGCTAGGAGGATGGCGCCCCATATAGTCAAGGGCGTCGAGGGCCCGTCGGAGGTGTATGTTGGCCAAGCTGAGGTTGGTGTTGTAGTGGTTGATATGTCGTTGAAGTGCTGGTGGCAGGGCCTGCTGAAAAGGCTGGTGGAGCAATGGTGTTTCAGTGAGGGCTGCGTTGGTGGTGAGGTGTTGGTGTAGAGTGAACCGGTGTAGATTGAGATCAGTAAGGACTCCACAGAGGACATTGGGTGGTTCTTCTGTGAACACTGAGGCCCAAAATGAGGTGTCGCTGCCTTCTTCCGGAGGCTGCTGAGAAGCCATCGCTGAAAATGGATCGCGGCAGGAGGGTCTGCGAGTCGTGAAAAATGGCTGCGGTGAAGGTGAAAACTCATGAGAGCACTCGTGGTCAATAAATGAAAAAAGAAAAGAACAGAAAGGAAGTGACCAGTACTCTGGAAGGCATGTGAAGACTTTTTGGCCATCTGTGGGAGCTGGCTACTGTGGTTAAGAGATCAGGACATAGTCATGTTGGTAGCGACTGCAGCAGCTCCACTGCGGGCGATCCGCAGGATGGCATCCGTAAGATTGTTGGCTTGTTGGTCTGTAAGGTGGAGGTTGGGGATGGGAGGGAGTGGTGGAAAAAGTGCTGGTGGCGCCAGTTGTGGTGGCGGCGGAATGGCGCAAGGAGCGAAGGCTGGTGGTGGTGCGGGGCATGGTGGCCCTGAGGTGTCTGGCTGAGAGGAGTGAGTGTGGTGAGATTGAGGGGGTGGAGCGCTGAATGCAAAAGTGGAAGATGTGTTGGTTGAATCAAGGTGCTGGAGGATGTGGTCCGAAAAGTTGAACGGCATAATTTTGCCGTGGCAGCGTGGTCTGGGAATCTTGACCTGGATTTGGCGGTGTGTTGGTGACGCGGGGGGATTGAGGTTGCTGGAAGAGGAAGAGTGGATGAGTGAGCGGGGCAGAGAAGGTGGAGGAACGATGGGGGTGGACGGAGGGTGAGTTGCTGGAGAAAGTCGATCTGGCGGTTGTCCGGGACGTGATTTCCCTCAAGATCCTGGAAGCTTGTTTTGGGAAGCTAGTTTTGGGAAGCACACCTGGAAGCCTCTAAAACATGGCTTCTTGGATCTTGCAAAAAACTAGCTTCCAGGAACTCCAAGAAGCACTTCTTGGAAATCAAAGAAGCGCTTCTTGGAGCTCCAAGAAGAGCTTCTTGAAGTTCAAAGCCCAGCTGTTTTTCACCATGGCATGGTGTGTGAAGGTGTGAAACTTAGGTGAAAAGCTGCCTTACACAGGCTGCCTTTGAGGTGCCTGCCTGCCTTGCACAGGCTAAATGGCTGCCTTGCTCAGGCTGTGTGAGCGCCAAGCCATGGCTGTGTGCTCATGAAAGCTAGCAGGACTCTTTCAGATTCCAGTCCTACATTTCGGTGACCACCTCTCCTGGTATAGAATCCTTGGAGGGTGGACCCAAAGGTCTCATCTCTATAGGTCCAGGTGTCCTTTGGACACAATCCTTTGGTGTGCACATCGTCTAAAATGTGCTGCAGAAGGTGGCACTTTGGTTTGGAATGCCAGCTTTGGTCATCATCTGCTGCAGCAAAGCAAGCTTCCAGTGCCATGTACTGGCTCAATAATTTCTCACCATTGGCAACCAGGCCTGGTGGGTCAAAGTTTTCCAATGCTTTGTACATTTCTGTACAAAATCTGGCAACATTGTACACCGCCTTTTGCAACATGTTGCCTTTGCGCAGGCTCTTTGCCTTGCACAGGCTCTCCAGCCACAAGGCAAAGTGTCTGATATCATTGGCTTTGGCATCCAGCTCAGCCACTCTTTTTGGCTTTTTGATGTCCAAAAGAGTTAGCTTGGCTAAGCGCTTATCCCAAGGAACTTGGAATTTTGTATAGAGTTCCTGGATGTCCTTCCATAAGTTCTTAATTTGCTCGTCTTTGTTTTTGCCATACTCTGGCAGAAGGTGGGAGAGGACCTGGCCACAGATGAGCGCGCCAAAGCCCTCATCCACAGTGTGCATCCAATCAGGAGGATGAACATTGTGGTTGGTAAAGCCAGGCAGCCTGAAGATTGCAGCTTGCACCTTGCCCCTGGATCGCACTGATTCCAAAAATTGCGCCTTGCTCAGGCTCTTTTCCATCCTGTCTCCCCTGCCCCATTCCTTCCACTGGTTAGGTCGACAGGAGCACCTCCAGCACATGCCTTCCAACACATTGAACTGAGGCACCCCCAGCCATTTGCAAAAGAAATCCCAGTCACCTCTGATGTGCACTAGGGCACATTTACCTGGCATGTTTTGACCTGCCTTATCCAGGCTAGTTTTCTCCTTGGGAGAAAAGGGGGAGCCATCATGCCTGGTGCAGGGGTGTTTGCCTTTCCCCAGGCTCTCTAGGGACCATGCAATGATGGACCAGATGGCTTCAATGGTCTCTGCACCACAATTGTATTGGGCATCAAGGCAGCATATTGGGATCCTGACACTTGCCTTCTTCAGGCTTCCAGGCAGATTGAAAGTTAGAAAATCTAATGTGGATTGGTTCGTCCTGCCTTGCACAGGCACTCCATCCCCATGGATGGCCAAAGGGAACATGCCTTGCACAGGCTCCTTCCAGGCTGCACACACCTTCGACAATTCTGCATACAAAAAAGTACCTGGTGCAGGCATGCCTTCATTCCAAGTGCCTTCTAGTGCCAAATACTGGCTCATGACCTGGTGTGGCAGCAAAAATGGAATTGATGCAGTTTCTGTTTCCTTTTTCTTCCTATTCCAAACAGGAATGGTTGCCCAATACAATTCACCCCAAACTTGGCTTTGCCTCTGCCACCTTCTGAATGACCTGGCTGCGTTGGAATAAGCTTTGCCTTCCTCAGGCTCATCTTGAGTGGCACTGTGTTGGAATGGATGCTTGAAGTCCAGGCCTGCCTCTGTTGCTTGCTCCATCAATTTTCGAGATTCTTTTGAATTTAGTGTGTTTGTGTTTTGTAATCTCATGAGAGATGTTCCAAAGATATCTTCTTTTTTCTTTTTGATCAAAACTTGGGAGGCAGGCACCTCAAATGGCTCCTTCTTTCGTTTTGGTGCTGACATTGCCTTGTGCAGGCCCCCCAGAAAACATAGGCACCATATGCATGTCCTATACCACATTGGGTACTGGTGTGCTGATAATCCAAAAAGCTGCTGCTCAACAGATACAAACTCATACCAGATAATCCCAACAGCACTACCCCCTAACAGCTGTGCAGTTTTTTTCAAAAACAGTATGGGCACACTTGGCTCCATATCATCCAAAAAAGCGATGTTAGCCTTGCACAGGCTCTCACAGGCAAGAGTCAATTGCCTTGCGCAGGCCGTCAGCTAGAGATGCCTTCATTTCTTGCCCAAAGCTTGCTGGGTCCAACTTTCTTGTTGGCAGCCTTCATATAGTCCTCAATTCCTTTCTTGTCCTCTTCCATCTTCTGGATGAGTGTTGCGCCTTCTTCAGGCTCCACCTCAGGCATGCTGGAGTGTTGGTTCATGACCTTGTCCATCCATCTCTCCTTTTCATCAGTCCATTCTTCGATGGTCTTCTGCACTGATTGGAGCACATTGGGAGGGACCAAAAGCTGATTCTTTTCAGCCTTGCACAGGCTTGCCCTGAACATTTGGAGCTTGTCCAAGCCTGAGCTCAAAGAAGAAAAAGCCTTTTTCAGGCCCTCAGGACCTGAAAGCCTTCTTAAATTCCAAGCCCAGGTCTGTGCCTTGTTCAGGCTCAGGTGGGGGTGCTGGCAAAGGCTTGGGGACCTTTCTCCCCACAGTCAGCTGCTGAGGCTGATCGACCCTGAGGGCTGACTCCACCTTGCTGAAGTGGTCATCATCTAGATCATCCACTGTCTGCTTTGCCTTAGTCAGGCTCTCATTGGTGTGCACCTTCAGGCTCACAGTAGTAGTATTGCTTGATGCCCTTGGCTGCCCACAAAGGGTTTTCATGGTCCCTCTCTTGCAAACCCTTGACAGCATCATTGGCCAAGGCATCGAAGTCAGGGTGGCTCTCATGCACACCCTCTTTCTTGGCCACATCCCACTTTGTAAGCCAGCCCTCTTCAGAACCAGACACAGTGGCTGCCTTTTGCAGGCTCTCTTTGTGGACCTCTTTTTTGGCCACATCTGGAGAAAGTAAAAACACATTATAGTAAAACTCTCTCTTTTGTTCTTGGCTTTTGCAAACTTCGAATGCCTTCTTCAGGCTCCCTTTGCCCTTTTTCTGCAGCTCCAACATTTGGTACCTGGCATCTTGCCAAGTCTTTTTGCTTGGCGCTGGCAATTTATCAGTCTCTTTGCCTTTTCAGGCTTTGAGCCCTTAGCCCTTTTGGCTGGGGCTGGGCTTGCTGGCTCAGCTTTGACACTTGCCAAGCCTTGCTCAGGCTCTGCCTCCAGGGAAGATGCAGGCCTTTTCCTAGCCATGGATCTCCAAAGCCAAGCTGCAAGTTGAGAAGGTTTGCTGGTGCTGTGGAAGTGTATGTGGTGCATGCAGTCTGTGTTCTGTGGTGAAGTGTCAAGGTGCTTTGGTGTTGGAAATTGTCACCCTTTTGGGTGGTGTGCTGAGCCAAAAATTGAGGTGAACAAGAAAAAATCAAACTAAAAAGTTTAAAATTTAAACTTTTTTCAAAGTTTTATGTTGCCTTTTAATTTAAAGGGCAACATAAAAAGTTTGAAAAACAAAAAGTTTAAATTTTAAACTTTTTATGTTTTTTGGTGGTTTGGGAACCCTGGTTGGTGTGTTTTGGAAACCATGGTTGGTCCAGACACCCCCCCCTTCCCAGTGCCAGCCTTTTTTTTTTCGACTATTCAGCTGGTTGCTGGGTCTTGCGCCAAGCACAAAGCCTTATTAAGGCTCAAGCCTTGCTCAGGCTCATTTGCTGTCATGGATGCAGCCTTATTCAGGCTCAAGCCTTGCTCAGGCTCATTTGCTGTCATGGATGCAGCCTTATGCAGGCTCAAGTTCGATGTACCACTACGCATCAAAAAAGGGTTTCTCCTTTCTCTTCTTTTTATCCTTTTCTTCTCCCTCCTCCTCCTCTCCCCCTTCTAGTTCTTCATCTTCTTCTTTTGTTTTTTGGCCTTGCTCAGGCCCAGCTGAGCTTTGTGCTGTTGTTTCTTGGCCTTGCTCAGGCCCAGCTGAGGTTTGTTCTTTGCCTTGTTCAGGCTCAGGTGGAGCAGAAGGCT
Organism: Durusdinium trenchii; assembly: GCA_963970005.1. Taxonomy (NCBI): domain Eukaryota; class Dinophyceae; order Suessiales; family Symbiodiniaceae; genus Durusdinium; species Durusdinium trenchii. The sequence goes on from CAXAMN010023417.1 coordinate 658,714, forward strand.
CTTCAGTTGGTGAATATGAATATGATTGGCTGGAAGCATTTGAGCCTTTCCCAGGCTGACCCAGGTTTTCCTTTGGAAGGGTCCTGGGGGTTCCCTTGTTCCTTGGGCCCTGGCTCTTGGACCTTGTCCTTTTGCCATGGCCTTTGCCAGGCCCTTTGGAGCGAGTTCTTTCATTTTTGCTTTGTTCAGGCCTTTGCCTTTTTTCTTTTGGCGTGCCACCAGCTGACAAATAAGCTTCCCTGGCCATGTCGACAAGAAGTTTCATCTCTTTTTTGATGGCCTTCATGTCGACCTTTTTTGGCATCAGCTCAGGTGGCACTGGCTTGCCCTCCCTTTGAAGCTTCCTTCTTGCAAGCCTGTTTGCATCAGCTTGCTTGCCCCTCATGCACCATCTATCAGGTGTGAGGGGCACATCATCTGGACTGCCTTGTTCAGGCTCAGTGTTGGGGCTTGCTGGCTCAGTGGGGGTGTGAGATTGTGGAGTTGGAGGAGCGTACCATTGCTCTCTGTACCAACTCTGCTTCCTACCATCCCACCAAGAGGCAGCCCAACCTCTTTGCCAGCCTTGCGCAGGCTCCCACCAGCCTTGCCCAGGCTCTGGCCCCCAAGATGACCAACTGCCTGATGCAGATGAAGAGGATTGGGGGTTGTCAGGCCCAGCTGACCACCAAGTGTCCTGCATGCCTTGCTCAGGCTCTGGGAGTTCTGTGGCCTGCTCCCACCCATAGCCCTCCATGTTTGGGAAGGTGCCAGTAGGGAGGCGCTTCATCTACCTCCCACTCATCCTCCCAAGCGCACACAGCTGACTCACCAGCTATGTAGGCGCCCAGAGTCCAATCATCTTGGATTGCCTTATCCAGGCTCTCCTCATCCTCTTCATCCAGAGGAAACCATTTCCCTTTCAAGGAGAGGTAGTACCTTTTGCCCTTGTACTCCCTCACCCTCCACCACTTCAAACCGCCTTGTGCAGGCTCAAGGAAGGCCATTGAGAGCAAAGCCTTATTCAGGCTCCAGCTGGTGGCAGGTGGCATCAAACATGCCACCAGCAAAGCCTTACACAGGCTCACCCACAGCAACCCTGTGGCCATGGCTCCAGATCCACCTAAAGAGGTGGCAGTCTACACTGTAGTGTCTATAGTTTGTGAAGTGGTATATGATGTGTGCTGAAGTTGTGGTTGTATATGGAGCTATGCTGTGAAATTGTGAAATTGTATGAAGTTTGTGGGAAGTTGTGAAAGCATGACTTAATTATGTGCCTTAGCTAGGTGCCCTTGTGTGACTTAAAGTTGTGCATCCTTATTGTGACTTGTGTAGTTTGTGTAGTTTGTATTTGGCTGTGTGTTGGAGAATGCTTGGCTGTGAGTTGGTGTGTGTGTGTGGTGGAGTGTTGGTTGGTGTGCTGGGGAATGCAAATCTAGATCCAAAGAAACAGTTGCACCCCTAGCTTTTGAGCCAACAGCAACAGATTAACCTCTGTGTTTGTGTGTGGACCTAACCAACTGAGGTGAACCCTTGACCTAACCAACTCACCCTAGTCTTTTTTATCAAAGAACTGTAGCCTGTTTCAGGCTGTTGGGTGAAAATGAAAATTTGCAAAACAAAACACCTATTGCTTTGCCTTGCGCAGGCTTGAAATGCACTGGTTTGGCTGTATCATGCCTTGTTGGTTTGGCTGTATCATGCCTTGTGCAGGCTGGAATATGTTGTCCCTAACCCACATCTATGGCACACTTGAGCAAATTATTCTTGATCTGCACAAGTTCTGCCTTGCTCAGGCCCTGCTGGTGCTGTGCTTTGTCCAGAAGTATCTGCATCAGTCGGCTTTGCTCTGGGCCCTTTTCCATGTTCAAATTGACCAGGCATTGTGGCTTGCTTTGGTGGTTGTCTCTTGCGACAATGTATGCCTTTTTGGCTGCAAAGGTTGCTTTCACCCAAGAAAAATTCACAGAAGCTTTCCAGGCCCCATGCTCAGCCATTTGCACAGCTGGCCTTGCACAGGCCCTAACAGGCTCTGCAATGCGTGTTTGCCTTGCACAGGCTTTGGGTGAAGCTGCAGGTTTTTTTGTTCCCTGCTGGCTTCCTCAGCACAACTGCATTTTGTAAAGGGACACCTGCTATCAGACTAGGAATGCTTGATGCCTTGCCCAGGCTCTGCAGGCTCTCACCAGATTCACTGCTGATGTCCAAGACACCAGCATCCCTTGCAATCTTTATGGGTGTGCTCTTTTTGGCTGGTGGAGATTTGGAAGTCAGTCTCCTCTTGATGCCTTGCACAGGCTTGTCATTCGCCTTGCCCTCTGCAGCATCTCCAAAAATTGCATGCATAAGGGCAAGAACTCCTGGATGTGTCTTCTCTCCAGTCTTCAAATTTTTCCATTTTTTGACCAGCCATTTCTTCACTTCATGGATACAGTTTGCAATCATTTTGGCCTCGCTTTGCTGCAGCCTTTTGCAGGCTCCAAAAAATATTTCTTTCACCTGAGTCTTTTTCAAATCTCTTTTCAGGAAGACACTTAAAAAGATTCTGTGCCTTACACAGGCTTGCTCAGGGTCAGCACTCCAGCTTTGGGGGTCACAAGTCTCCAGGCGTGCCCTCACAATAGCAATCTCTTTCTGGTAAGTGCCTTGCTCAGGCTCCACAGGCAAAACTGCTGCCATGGCAATGGAATGAAGAAAGCTGTGCTTTGCTTGCTTTGCTGGCTTTAGCGTATTGTATTTGATTCTTTATGTAGTGGACATACAGTATATCCAAGAAGACCTTCTTGGAATCCAAGAAGTGCTTCTGAGAAGTGCTTCTTTGACCTTCAAAGCAGTGCTTCTTGCTTTTTTGCATGCAAAAAGCTGGAAGCTAGTTTTCAAAGCTGCTAGAGCATCAAGAACCTTCAAAGAAGCTAGGTTTTTGATCTGCTAGGCAAGAACCCTTGTTTCTCAAACCTAACTTCCAACATGTTCAGAAGCCACAAAACTCAGCTACCAGCCACTTTCTAAAGCTTACAGGATCTTCAGGGTTCTTGAGTATGGGGACGTTGGTGGTCAGGATGACTGGGTCCTCAGTGCTGGAGGAGGTTGAGGGTGATGGAGGGGGTTTGGTGTCGGCCTGGCGAGTGTTCGGTTGTGGTTGTTGTGGTGTGTGGACCGTAGTGCGAGTAGAGCGGTTGCGATGACTGGGAGGTGGAACAGGTGGTGTTTTGGGTGGCGGTGGTCCGGTGGTGGTTTGGAACTGAGTGGTGTGGTGAGGACAGCAGGGGTGGTAGCTGTGTCCTCCTGTTCGACGTCTTCGAGTTTGACGTCTTTGAGTTGGATCTCCTGCTGTTTTGGAACCGGTGCCGTATAGGGGTCTGTTTGGACCTCTTCGATCAGTGATGGACTGCGCTCCCAGTCGGGTGATTCGAGATCCATCGGCAAGGTGGATAATCGTGTGGGCGAGAAACACCGGTTGGAGCAAAACAGCTGCGGGTATATGAGAAAGACCAAGGTGCATGTAAACTTGAGTGGAATTGAGAATGGAAATGAAATCAACAAAGTGAGATGAGTAAACATGCTGAAGCTGCTAAGGAAGCTATCGAGTATGACGTATACATTTCAGTACCCAATAGACCAGGTTAGACCATTTTTTGTCTAAGATCTATTTTGTAAAAAATTGTCTATTAGATAACTTTTTAGTTGCCAAAGACAACATGATTTTTGGCTAAGACAACTTTTCAAAATTTGTCTAAGTCTATTTTGAAGAAACCGTCTTAGACTATTTTTGGCTGTGTCTGAGACAATTTTTTGTCTCAGACAAATCAAAACTTCCTCAAAACTACCACAGGCACTGAGGAAGTTTACTTGCAGTTTCATCATAGGCATGAGGAAGTTTATGTTACAAAATTTGCATATTTCTGCAGTTTCAGTCCATGTGCATGACAAACTTCCACACTTGCAGGTTGAAACTGCCTACAAACTTCCATCAAACTACCTCCAAACTGCCACAAAAAGAAAGGAAGTTTGAAGGAAGTTAGGTGGAAGTTTTGAAAAAAAGACGAGGTAGTTTCGAGGAAATTCCCTTGAAATTTCCTCGTTTGCAGCCGCGAAAATTTGTCTAAGACAGCAGAAGTTTGTCTATTAGACAACTTTTGTTTTGTCTATTAGATAACTTTTCGTCACATAAAGTTGTCTAAGACAAATCACAAAAATTTATCTAATAGACAAATTTTCAGAAAGTTGTCTATTAGACAATTTTTTGTCTAACCTGGTCTATTGGGTAAATAATCTTCCTGAGTGTGCGGTGAGACTGAGATTTAATAGGGTTGACCAGTGTGGTCTCGCTGCGACGGCATAGTCCAGGATGTTGAAGGTGTAGAGGTTGAGGTGTTGGGTGGAGTGGTTGTTGCTGTCCATAGAGACTGGTGGAGCTGACTGCGGTGGTTGGGGGATGGTGTGATGTCAGAAAGTGGTTGGCGGTTGCTGATGTGAAGGTTTGGGTTGCGCGGTGAAGTCGTGGTGTTGTTGGGTAGCTGCCTGTCTCGTGAGCGTGAACGATTGCGAGGGGCCAGATAGGTGATGAGGCGGTGTTGGGGAGAAGGAGGTGTAGGGTTGCTCAACGGTTGTAGAGGTTGTGTGAAAAGGAAGTTGCATGTGGCTGAAGGTGGGAACCGTGCTGATGGGTCCATTCGATAATGACCTGGCGAGCCTGGTGAGCCAGGTAAAAACTGGAGGAGGCGAATGCCTCGGCATAGGTCGGAATTGACGGTTCCCAAATGACGAAGATTGTTGCGAAGTTGTAGGTAAAGCCGGTAGGCTTGTTGGTCGGTGAAGGAAGAAGGATAGGGAATGGGGTCGCTGACGATTGGGTGGTTCTGGATGTCAGTGACAATTGTGTTGAGGGTAGCAATCATCCAGGAAAGGAGCAGGAGTTCTGGCTGATGGGTAGCTGATGGTGCGAGGTAGGGGAGTGGGTTCCCCGGTAGAAAGTAGCCAGCTGCTGGGCCTGACGGTGTGTCTGCTGAAGAGGCAAAAGGTGAAGGCTCCAATGTCATCGGTGTCATGGCGTTCGGCGCTGAACCGAAAGATGGTTCCGGCATGGCAGCAGGAAGAGTTCCGTATGTGCTGTAAACGTAAGATCTCTAAAAAGCTGCTGAGGAGACATACAGTGTACCGAAAGGGTTGAGAGACTGCCAGATGGAGAGAAAAGACAGAAATGGAGTGCAAAATCCTTTTTGCTGCGCTGCAAAAACCGTGAAGTGGTGAGACGAAATGTGTGCTTCTGGCTCACCACTAAGTAGGCTCAAATCGGGTCAGCTTCACGATAGAGGTGGCTGGTGTCCATGAGCGGTGGCTGATCTGCTGTGTAGTCAGGATGTCGATCGGTCCCGTGAGCGTGATCGTTCTCGTGGGGTGGTGGTGATTGCTGGGAGGTTGTGAGACCGGTAGTCGGTGAAGGAGCAGGATTTCTGGCTGGTGGGTAAGAGAAGGGGCGAGGTGGATGGGACCGTTGCCTGGAAGAAACGGCTGAGTAGAGTGGGTCTGCGGAGCGTTGCTCAGTGGTGTGTAGGTGGAGCCGGGCTGATGGCGGGCGCGCACGCCAGAAGATGGTTCTGCGCCGCTGGTGTCCTGTAGTTGAGCGAAAGTCACGATGGAGCGACTGAGAACGAACGAGAGGCGCGCACGAGTGAAGTTCAATGGTAAATGGCTGCGATGTAAGTGAAAGGCACTGAAAATTCCGTAAATGAAGCGAAATGTAATCCAAAAGACTGCAAAGAGACTGCAAAAAGTGAAAAGAAACCGTTCCATTGAGACTGTGAAATACTGGCGGTCGAAATCAATGGGCCAAGCGTGCATCTATTTCCGGCAGCGCGCCGAAAGAGACGGGGTGAAACCGAGTGATCATACAAAATAGCTGCCTAGAAACTGGTCATCTACAGGTTCCGGATGACTGTCCTCACTATTGGTGCGCCGCGCGGCCGCTGTGGAGGCAGCTGCTGCTGATGGTAGTGGAGGAGGTGGAGATGAAGAGTCGGAGAAATCTGCTGCAGAGTGTAGCTGTTGAGGAGGTGTTGTTGGCGGCGTTCTTGCTGGTGAATTGGGAGGAACTCTAAACCAAGGAGAAACTGCTGGTGGTGTGTGTACAGGCGATGTTGGAGTGGGGGAGATGGCAGGTGAAGGGACGGCAGAGGGTGGATGAGAAGAGTGAGGTCGTGTGGAGGCGTCTTCAAGTCGTTGCTCTTCCTGAAGCTCCTCCCAGCGGGCTTTACACTGTTCGATGGAGAAGCCCACCCGTCGGGCGACATAGTTCCAGTTGGGGCGGAGACGAATGTCTGTCTTCAGTTCCACAAGTCGGATATCGGCTTCGCCGTCCCAAGCGTCCCAATCAGCATTGGGATTCAGTGGTGGTGGTGGGTCGCGTCACTTCTTTGGTTGTGGTGGCTGTGGAGGAGGTGTGGAGGAAGAGGAGTCCTGAGAAGCTGTTGGCTTACGTGGTGCTCGCTTGATTGGCTCGATTGGTGCTGTGTCGCAAGAAGAAGTGGGTGATGGTATTGGTACGGTGAATGAAGGAGGTGGCGGAAGGGGAGGGAACGATCGTTGGAAATGAGCATCGACCTGTCCTGTACGGAGCAGGTAAAGGCTGTGTAGATTGGCCAGGATGTCGGTGGCTTGCTGGAGAAGGCGGTGTAGTTGTGTGAGAGCGATGGTGGTGCGGTGGATCAGCTGAGTATGTTCTGAGCTCGGATTCATCCTGTATGAAAGCTTTGATGATGGATGTTCGTGAACAGCAGCAGGTCAGGGTCAGCGCGGCGGCCCAGGCAACATGAACGAGCGGCTGGGGCGCGCAAGTGAACTATCAAGTGCGAATTATCGAGCGTGAATTTCGCAGCATACATGAAATGGGCAGCAAAATTGGGCCTTCCTGGAGGCCTCGAAAGGTCCTGGTGACCACTGGTTGAAATACAATTATAGGACCGGATAACCCCACATGTGAACAACTTCGAAAGATTGAGGCTGCAGGGGTAAAGTGCGCCCCGAGTGAGCGTGGGGAAGAGACAGGCGAGACAGATATAAGGCGTGCGGGTCTCTGTGTGTAGGTGAGGTGTGTGTTTGTGTGTATGCGCTTGTTCGTCAGTGTGTATCAGTGTGTGACAGGCTGTATGCTGCTTGGCGCTTGTACTAAAGTTGTACTACAAAGTCGCCAGTTCTCATCTTCCAGCTCCCCAGATACTCCGCGTACTAAAGTTGTACTACAAAGTCGTCAGTTCTCAGCTTCCAGCTCCACAGATTGCTCCGTGTACTAAAGTTGTACTACAAAGTCGCCAGTTCTCATCTTCCAGCTCCGCAGATACTCCGCGTACTTAAAGTTGTACTACAACTACAAAGTCGCCAGTTCTCATCTTCCAGCTCCGCAGATTCTCCGCGTACTAAAGTTGTACTACAAAGTCGCCAGTTCTCAGCTTCCAGCTCCACAGATGCTGCGTGCCTGCCACGAAATCTGCACATGCAGCGCCGGTGCCCAGCCGACGCCAGGGCGTACATCCGACCCCTTGG
>CAXAMN010023417.1:709733-758368 GCA_963970005.1 Durusdinium trenchii
GCAAAGACCTGTTCCATCTTTTCATGGAGTGCTATACTACCCCTGGCTTGACTACCCCCACCCTACCTATTATAGATGCACCTACTATTAAAGCCTTGATAGTATTCTAATATGGTCTTAATAATGCATTAATAAGAAAACGACAAAAATAGAGCAAAAATAACCATAATGAACAAAATAATATCAAAATAGACTATTTCATGTCTATTTCTGTGGAGAATAAATTAGGGCAAGAATAAGGTAATGACGAGAGCCTTGATTCATGACGTGTCTGGAGTTCTGGAGCCTTGTTTGTCGAGAGTGTTTTTTTTAACTGGCTGCAGAACAAAACAATGTCAATGCGGCGAAGTGGTTCAAGTCAATCATTCAGTAGAGGACTGTGAGAGCTTTACTACTTGATTCATTGGATTATGCGATATGCTGCGATTGTGATGAAAGTCCACGTTTTGAAAGATAATTAGATCATAATATACGGTTTTTAAAGTTTCTTCGGGCTTTGCATTTTGACCGCCGATGGATCTGGATCAGCCGGTGGAGCATCCAGACGACGACATTGAGTCGGTGTATGCCTTCAGCAAACGGGGTCTGCTACCCAGATCTCAGACTGATCCATGCTGACATCAGTTTTCCAAACCAAAGTCATGTTTTTGTTCTGGTTTGAGTTTGCTACAATGATTGGCATGAACTCTTGACGAATCAAACTTATTTATTTACCATATTTGTCATTATTGAAATTTGAGGCGTTTTGCGGCTGGCTGGATTTGACATCGTGGTGTACGAGTCCAACAGTGTGCAGTGTCAATGGGCTGTGTCACAGGCAAGGTCAAGCGCAGAGCACCAGACGAGCGCAGTTGCAATTTGATTGAGAAACTAACTACTGATGTGTCGCTGTGTCATTATGTCATTGTAACACGTTGTTTCATTCATTGGAGTCAATGAATGAAAATTCTGACTTACAGTTTATCTTTCTGCCAGCCATCAGAAATCGTCGATTACAACTCGGACTCGTCAATTAATTAGTCTTGACAGACAGTTTTATTTAACCAAAAAAAACTGATTCCAGTCCATTATTGCCAGGCTGTGCGACCTTTCCTGCGGACACAGAGCACGAAGAAGGCAAGAGACAAATTCAGAGGGCTTGAAGCAGGCATCATGGAGATTCATCGTCAGATGTGGCCAGGAATCGATATTGACAGGTTGACACCCAAAGGCTCCAGGTTAGTGAGGGGTGATGACACACAGGATGTCTGGCTCCAGGAAGCTACCAGGACGACATCGATGTTCATCGCGTTCATTGTCTTTTGTATTTCATCAAAGTTCCGAATGGTTGCAGACAGGGCACACAGTTCCGAGGGTTTGAGTGCCCTCATCTCGACTTTGGCGAGTACCTTAGGTGGTTTTGACTTAGAGCACTGCCGGTTTGGTTCTGCAAATGGAGAACTGCCACTTCAACTTCATGTTGACGTCAATGGTTGCGTTCAAACAAGCCAGTTTTGGACTCCAGAGTTCTACGCGTCTAGTTGTCGGTCATCATGGAGGTCGGATTACAAAAACACATCCAAGACGTGGGTTACAATGCAGAGTGGGAGGGATTGCAAGACAGGGTTGAACGACCTGATTTGCTTTTGCCTGGACCCTCAACACGGGGATGAATTCAGAGATACTGTGGTTGCAGAGACCTTGGATTTGATGACGGAACTAGCAAACTTGTTGGACAGAGGAGTTTCTCTACTTTTGAGGGATGTCTGCAACTTGTTTGATCCAGCGCTGAACTTCAAGAACAAGCGGAGAATGGCTAACAATGTCAAAAAGGTCTGGGTGGAAGCAGCAGCTCGTAAAGTCTGGTCTGGAACGGAACCCAGGTTTTGTTTAGCATCTCATTGTTAAACTTCGATTGGTACTCTGGTTTGTTGTGTCTTAGCCGAATGAGGTCGAAATCTAGTCTTAATAATTAATATGTATATGTTTACAAATAATAACAATTGTTACAAAGCAGATTATAAAATAATGACCCCGTTGCTGCATCAGCCGCTCAGGAAACACTCTTGACGAAGGCAATCATTGACATGGGACGTTGCGCGCGGAAAGTTCTCACCACAAGCTCTGTTTGCACCCGGGCTATGGTCAGGTCCCAAGTTGCCAAGCGATCAACTCACATCCGCAAAAGTTAGCACTGTCTGAGTCTGACTGACTGTTTCGCATCTAGAATCTAGGCTAGCTAAAAATGGATTGCGCAACATTAAACTTGGTAGACTCATCCAGTGGTCCAGGTTGATGTAACACTAAAATATGAAGTACAGGCGTCTTTGACACTTTCCTTGTTCAATCGCCCAGTTTGCCTACTTTGCCACTGCGGTGCCGCTTCTGACGAACCAGAAAGTCTTCCACGTTCTGGCCTTGACTTGATCATTTGACTTCACTGTCATTTGACCAGTCAACAGTTAAAATCTAATCTTCAGAACTCTGACGTTCTATTAAAATTAATCATTGATTCATGCGTGTTCTGAATTACAGTTTGCTTTGACACCAGTTTATCAACTACCTGACGAGGTCTTCATGGACGGCTCGACTGTGGGAACACGGTCCACCGAGCTGACTTGGATCTGGTGCCCCATTGCCCGCCAAGGGGTTTGGGCACCTCCGCTTGTCCGGGCCACTCAGTGTCAGACAGACAGAGTCAGTCAGAGTAGTTAGTGTGACTCAGTCATCAGTAGACACGAGAATCAGAAAGTAACATTTAGAGTCTTAAGTACTGACAAAGGGCTTTCGATTCATCCGTGAGTCACTCCGTCAACTGACAGTCGCAGAGCTGAACAGATTCATAGTGGAGGCTTTTGGCTCAGATCAGATTTGAGCCGCTTGTCTATCGTCGTCGTATGTGTCAGTGTCTTCTCATGTACTGCCGCCGAACAGCTGCGCCTCTTCTAAGATGACTAGTAGTTCAAACACTACGGATGGGAGTGACATACTTGACCGGGTGACGCTGACTGATTCTGAAGCCCCACCCTGGACCCAGTCAGACTCTATTTCAGTCCCTTCAGAATCATTGGAGGACAGAATTGGGAAAATACAAAAGGCTAGTGAGTAGTTATTTTCAAACATGCCTCCACTGTCAGAACCCGTCGTCATCGCGGTGTCAGACAGCTCAGCAGCAGGACTTGCGCGCACAGCCTCGGCTTGTCCAAGCCGCTCACAGCATTCAGCTGGCTTGGAGGGTGGTGCAAAGAAGCATTGGAGCTAGACAATTGCAGGACTGGCTGACTGGGACTGTGCACCGTTTATTCAGGCAGACTCTCACTCACTCTGACTGACACTGACTGACTGACTGTCTGCGTCAGACAGTTTTTGACCCACTGATGATTCAGTAACCTAAATCTTATCTGTCAGTGAGACGAATTTGACTTCTGACTGTATCAATTGTACTAACCAACATAAAAAGTCGACCGCCACTGGACCAGGAGTCTATGCTCACATCCGTGAACTTCACGTCGTCGAGTTGCACTGGATCGTTTTCCGGAGAGATGGCCTTGGCTGCAGTCGAACGGACCATCAATGAAAGCAAAGTGATGGACATCCCAGTTTCCTTTACGCCAGTTCGTGTCCATGTCATAGGCTGAGTCGTTGAATCATAGCGTTTTCCCAAAGCAAACAAACATTATGATATGATGGTTAATATAATTGATACTTCACAAACAAATATCACATTGTCTGACCTGTGTTGCTGAGGAGATCAATGGTGGGTGTCGCAATCTCATTGTTAGCCACTGCGACTGGTACAACGATGTGACTGGGTTGAACCACCCCCGACCATGCATACACGGGGACCTTACCCAAGTCATCCCGCCTGACAGCTTCAGAAAGTCAGACTCTTTCAAAGACCGACTACGGAAAATCGACCGGGCACCTATTATGCTGAAACAGTACTGCTACACACACGGGCAGGATTGCTCAATTTTTTCAACGTGGAAAAGGCCAGATTACGACTTGTCAGGACTTCCCTGCCCGGACCACTCGCCAGCAGGCAGTCGAGCAGGTTCAGAAGGTGTTACAGCTTCTGTCTTTATTTGCCATGCCAAATTCCACATCGGACTACAGACACCGTTGCTCATCATAGAGAATGTTCCGGACTGGGTTCACAATCACAGGTTTCACTGTTTCACCTCAATAACTGAAAATTGACAAGTCTTTTCTGTTGTTTTATAACAATAGTTTAATATCTACTATAGTATGTCTGTCAGACTGACAGGTCAAGACCGAAAGAATAGACCTTATTTCTGTCAGTCCGTGGCTACTCGAATCAGAACTAAACTTGCCCGACTCATCCCCCCCAAAAAAATGCAGGAACTGGACATGGCAATGATCACAAAGCTCTATGGCAGTCACTACGACATCGAACAGCTCTTTGTGTCGCCAAGTGACTCAGGCCATGATGGAGTAGCCCGAGAGCGGACGTACCTCATCTTGTCACTGCGGAAATCAGTATGTAAAGCCTATGACGTGAAGGCACTGTATGAGGAGAGGGTTGGTGTTGAACTCTATGTTTGGAAATCTCACAGCATACCGGACGAAATCCCTCAGACAGAATCAGGTATGTTTTACTAGTCATTGCAAACCTTTTTTTTGCATTACAAAGATGAGTGAATTGTAGTGACACCCCACCCAAAACTGTCAGGAGGTCAGCCATTACATCAGAACAAATACAACCCCTACACGTCCTGGGGACTACTTTGTTTCCAATGCTGCGGACTACAAAATGGAAGCAGAACGCGTGGCATACCTCCGGCGTAGGTCTGCATTGCCCTCAAGAGAAACTAAACCGCAACTTTGAATTAAATTGTCAATGTGTTATTCATTATGTAATAGACATCTAATTCTTAGTTAGGGCCTTTTGCGTTTGTTTGACGCTGAATGAACGACCGTTTTGATGTTTACTGTGCTTTTCTGATGATACATTTCAATGTCTAGTATTATAATATTAAGTTATTTGTGTTTGCTATATTATTGTTTTGTGTTGTCCATGTTTGGTGTGTGATATTCAATGGACAAGGTAACATCAAAACGCAGATCGGCGCCATATTCAATGAAGCATCTCCTCAACGACAGAGAGATTAGAGGGGTCGACTTTGTTTGCGACAAGTACTTTGAGCGATTTGGACGCCACTGCGTGGATGACCCTGATTTGATTGTGCACTTGGGTGACAACCCATGGTCCTACCTGTGCTGGTCCGGGACCAGCGGCAAAATTCCAACGATGAGGACTGGGGCAGGATTCTTTTACTGTCCTCACCGGGAGGCCTGGTTGCTTCCCAAGGACAAGCTTGCAGCATTGGGCTTCCCGGTGACAAAAGACGTCGCCCTCGCAATGGGAGTGCGTACTATCCCCATTGCCGATTCCTTCAAGGCAGCAGCCATTGCTGGAAATTCATTTCACTTTTGCACGGTGGCCATCGTACAATTGGTAGCCTTGTCATGTTACCAAATGAAGAAGTCATGACAAAGGTTTCACTAGCAGTTAGAGAAGAAGTCAAATGACTGTCTGAACCTCGTGACGTGGTGTCAATGAAACTCTGTCCGACAGGACAGGCATTACAGCAGTAGGACATTAGGCTGAACGGAAAAATGAAAGTCAGCAACGGTGCAACTTTTTTTGACCAGCCGCCATTCAGTCAGTCAGTCGTTGTTCGTTCATTATCATTCATATTGAATCCACTTGGAATCTGGATAGTCTGGCCTGATGATGGGATTAATGACATTAAGTGTCAATGTTACCAGGCAGTGTGCTCAAGTCAGGACGCGACTTGACAACCCGGTAGGTTTTGTGAGATTTGTCACCAGATCATCACGATGCCACGCAGCAGCAAGACGAAGCATGATTCACCTGATCGCCGGCCTCGTCGTCATCGTCATGACAGTGACTCTGACTGCGAGGATGATGACACCAGGGGGCGTAAGAAGCAAAGATCTGCACCACCTCCCCGCAGTGTTCGCCCCAAAGACAGCATCATGACGACTCTGTCAATGTCGTCAGACGACTCCGATTCTAGTGACAACATGTCACTTGGAATAATAAGTCAACAAATATATTTATTTTTGCAATCATTGCAAACAGGTTTAATAGTTTATTTATAGATTATACAACTCAGATTCCAATGACAGATTCTTTGATTGTTTGTTCGATTGTTTGCCGTTTTTGGTTACTGTGTTCTATATATTGTTGTCATCCCATGACTGCACTGAGTCTGAGGTTTATGGGTGATCTTGGGAGAGGCAAGCCTGATGAACCTGCGAGCAAACCAAAGGGTCGAGCGGCAAAGGCAAAAGCAGCAGGTGAGAAGGCGGCGCCCAGGCGTAGAAAGCAGGACGAAGCAAGTGGAAGCGGCAGGCGTGTCAACGTTGAGAACTACAATTCCCAGCGCGTGTTGTCAGACTTTGTTGATTCTCGACCGTATTTTAATTAAGTTCTATTGTGTGTTTTATTGAAAAAGCACTAGTTAGATTTAGTTAGTGTTATTCTTGTTTGCCCGGTGTTAAATAAATATGTTTGTCTGTTGAAGAAGTTAGTATTTTGTATTGTATGTGTTTTTTTATAGTCAATAATAATATATTATATGAATAAACGGTGGTTGGTGAAAATTATGTTGTGTTTGAATAGTAAGCAACTCAATTAGTGGTGGTTGGACCATTTGTGTGTAACAGATGTCTAAATTAAAATGATGCTCTTTTAAATTAAATAACTTAAAACTTACAGTAAATTGATTCATGTACACGGTGGATTCTAGATGAAATCTTTTGTTTTTTTGGATCCTGGATGGAGTAGTGAAACCAGACCAGTCAAGTCAAGGACAGCCACCTGGTAGACTGGTTGAGCGAAGCTGACCCAACATGGTTTCCTCGTGAGTTGTGGCAAGACCAAAGCAGGTCCAAGCTCTTCAGCGCAATAGCTTTTGCATTTGGTTGGATGCCAGAGGACGCCAAGATTGCGCAACTCAGACAATGTCAACAACAATTTGGATTCAATTTTTGATACCAACCATGCTTGGTAATTTTCGTGAATCAACCATCAGGAGTATCAGTTTGATGAAATACATTATGAATCATAATAATAAATATAACAAAATACAAACTTTGGCCTGACTGACTGAATCGCTGACTGAGGGTGCCGAAAGAGACAGTCTTCCAGGCAGCCAAGAGCGCTTATGCCAGGCGTGGTAAGCCTGCTGAGTCAACTGGCTGGGGAGCGCCAGAGATTCACAAGTTCATGCGCTGGCAGTTGAATGAGATCAAGTCGGGCAGACTGAGTCGGAAGAAGGTTGGAGGCTACAAATGGGAGCTGCCCAGCAAGCAGGCAGACGGCCGACCAGCAGCCCTGCCCACCACATGCATATCCAGGAGAAAAAGTACAAGGACAAGTCATCTGAGTCGGAACGTCCTGTGGACACTTTCTCAGTTGACCCTGAGACTGTCATCAGTAACTTTTTTATTATATTAAGGCTTAACACAAACGACACCTGTATACAAAACTTTTGAGTTTTGTTGTTGTGTGTTTGTACTTTCTATTTATGAATGAAACAACTCAAATTGTCAAATCCAAGCGTGTCTGACTGTCAGGAGAAGCTGAAGAGTGGCAAGTGGTACCTCACTGAGGCATCGACCAAACGGAGAGTGCTACTGCCAGAAGTCGCGAAAAAGTATGTCTTGTACAACTACGAGGGGCAGGCATGCGTCATGGACCAAGACAATGAGGATTCAGCTACCTTCTGCTCTGACCTTTTCGATCAGCTATTTGAGAAGAAAGGCACGAAGAAGAATGAACCTGACAAGGGTACAGAGAAGAATGAAAAGGAGAAGAAGAAAGAAGAGAAGAAGAATAAGAAGACTGCTGATGATGATGAGAGGGAGAAGAAAGAAAAAAAGCGTGGACGAGAGGATTCGAGCAGGAAGACCAAGGCCTCCTCTTCGAAACGCAAGAAGAGTGCATCATCATCTTCGGAGAGCAATGCGAAGGAGGGAGATCACCACCATGCTGATGAACTTCCTGTGAAAAGGCGCGCCAAGGGCAAAACATCTGCAGCAGATGTGGCTGTGTCTCCACGACGGATTGCTCGACGCCCTGTTCTGCTCAAGGGTATGACTGGCATCCAAGGCGGGGTTGAGACAAATTCAATGATGTCAAAATTAAGTTTGTTTAACTAGTATGTCACATTTTAAACTTTTCTTGTTTTAATAGCTAGACTACTTAATTACTTTGTTTAATACAGGGACATCTGATTCAATTCAATGATCTCTCCACCTGAACATATTTAATTAAAGTTAAAATATCCAAGTTCAAACATGTGACAACAGTCAGTCAGTCACTCACTTTGAAGGTGTCATTCCGAAGGATGCCCGGAATCTCGTCGACGCCAAGACGAAGAGCCGCCGGCCACAGGATGACGATTCAATAGATGAGGAGCAGGAGCCTTTGGGGGACAAGTCTGAGTCAGAGTCAGACCATGGCAATGACAAGAAGAGATCTGATAGCCCCGAAAAGTCTGATGATGATGTCAAATCCCTCTTTGACGAACATGACACCAGCAGTCCTCCGTCTCTTGCAGGGCCATTCTTGGAGGTGGGCGATGATGGCTCAACTACGCTGGTCAGCCCGGAGGATGAGAAGAAGCTTGTGCTGCCTAAGTCTGTTTGGCTGTTGGAAAAGGTTGGTGACACCTGGATGCTTCTGTCGGAATCCAACCCTGACAAGTACCCAAAGCGCTCAGTGAAGAGGGCGATGCAATCATCTCGGGCCATCAGGCTGCTTGGCCCTGGCGAGTGGGAGGATGATGAGTCGAGGAGTAAGAAGAGTCAGACGAATGATCAGCCTCCGGGGAATGCTGCTGCTGAGAAAACTGAGGGGAAGCCTTCGACGACAGCGACTGACCTGGCTAAGGCTGAGGAGGCTAAGAAACGGGAGACTGAGTTGAAGAATGCTGCAGTTCACAAGCCACCGACTGAGGTGATTCCACAGCCATTGCCGGAAGCAGCTGCACTGAATCAGAATCTTCAAGATCCTTCTGCCGTGGCACCTGCAGCTCCTGCAGACCCTGCTGCTGAAGGTCGTGCTGCTGAAGTTCGTGGTGATGAAGAAGAACCGACTAAAAAAGTTCCTGAAGTGGTCGACGGTGGTGAGAGTTCTGGTGGGGTCACTACTGAGACAGGTCACCAACAGCAGGCGACCCGTCAGAACCAGGACGACAAGAAGGAGGAGACAGTGATCCAGGACAGTGCATCCAATCCTGGTCATCATCCCATTCTCATTGAAGAGAATACCGGGAATGAACCGAAGGCCGAAGAGAAGAACAAGTCGACAAGGACACCGTCGAAACCGGGGACGGCATCAGCAAAGAAGCAAACAGCACGCCGTTCATCGAAATGAGTGAGTTCTGACAACCAGCCTGAGCCAGTCAAGCCAGTGATGATGCCTCTCAGGTTTTTTAATTAACACATTATTTTATTATGTGATGTTATTTTGTTAATTACTTAATTATTAATTTTTGTGACTAATTAAATTAAGTAATATGTTGTTACGTTATTTATTGTACGTTTAACTGATTAACGGTTAACGTGGGAGTAGAGCCACAAATAATGCTTGGTGACAACAAACCTCAGAAGCTCAGACTAGTTACATTTAGCATTTTCCAGAAAAATGAACCAACTTGTCTTGGTAACAGTTGGAATTGGGTGAAGCAATACAATATGAAGTAATTGTGTATTTGCTATGTTTTGTCACTTGACAAGAATTGAAAGAGTTTCTTGACAACAAGCAAAAATACTATCAAAATAGTCTTATTTTGACCTTATTTTAGCATCATTTTGACCTTATTTTATTCACAAGCGTATTCTGCTTATTTTGGCCTTATTTTGACCTTATTTTGGCCTTATTTTGACCTTATTTTGACCTTATTTTGAAACACATACAAAACTGCTTATTTTAGTCTGACTCTATGATTTTAAGTAAACATTGTGCAATTACTATAACTATTGTATGTGTTGTGATAGGATCTGTATATGTTGGCTTCATATGTTGTGTGATCTTATTTTTACTAACTAGTTATTTTTAAAAATACAATACATACACAAAACAATATCTTTCTGTGCAACACACGTTTCACCTATATTACTAACATATATATTGATAATATTGTTCCACTTTGGCAACATATGACGAAGGTGCCGTTTTAAAATTAGCACATAGGCTTAATATACAATTGTTAATGTACTGAGTTAGCTTGTTTCAATGTACTATAATATTTATAGTTGCACTTTTAAACTAATAATACTAATATTTGTAGCATGCAGTGTCTTGACTCGGCAACTGAAACAGAACACTTGTCCATTTCATGGTTGTATCGTTGAGTTGTGTTACCACGATCTTAAAAAGAATATCCAAATCAGAAATGTAGCAGTCACAGGGTGTAAGTGGCCCAAGGTTGGCCCCTTATTTTTAATATAATAGTTTGTTTATTATTGTATATATTTTGAGTATACACTTGACTGGTCAGCGCGACACGGTAAACATATCATTCATGTTAAGGTACTGCAACTGTAGTACAATTATGATTATTTTGTCTATGTAGTTACTGAATTCATCTATTCTGATCATGAACCGAGTGGTTGAGAAATCTTGAAAGTCTTGGTTAGTGTGTTTGTGGCTTATAATATAAATGGACGAATCATTGCGTAGTTATGATGCTGGTAGCCAATTGTTTCATGTATAGTTTGAATGATGATTCCACAAATAAACAAGGAAAGTGATTCTGTAATTATTTAGTTATTAATTAATTAAATAAAACACGACTTGATAGTGTTTGTTTGCATTTTCAATCATAGTATCTGATTAATCTGTCCAAGAGTATGCAAAATACATCGTGCAAGGCTGTTCTTAAACACCAGATTTACTTAATCAGTTAATTAAAGTTTACCGTTTTATCAATTATATATAACTTAGTTTAATTTAGATCGAATTGGAGGGATCATCACTGCATCGCATCTAGGCCTGTGACGTTGCCACTCCTTTTGCATGGCTGCTGTGACCCAATTTCAGTTTGCTCAGAGAGAAAGTTATCAAGACAATTCAAATGGTCACCAGAACAGACGCAGCCACGCCGAATCCCTTAGTGTGTGGCATCAGTTCCCACTGTCACATTGCCAAGTTGCCAAGCTTGCTCTTGACGGCGAATTCGAATAACCTGACTCAATCCCCCAATGTTTCGAAGCAGAAACAACTAAATTCAAAAGCTGAGGTTCCTGATACTGGTGATTCTAGTCTAAGCTGTTTCTTCTTAATAAATATCATTTTCATAATGACTGGGTCCCACTATGATTCCAAGTCTCATGCTACTACCTTATGGCATGATGGATGGCACCACTCAGCTTTCCGGTTCAGTGAGTGGTTCGACGTGCGTGGCGTGGCGTGGCATGATTTCTGCTACAGTTTTTTGTTTATTAGTTGTTAGGACGGAACGGTTGTGCAATAGAAATGGTCTACATATAATAACAATAATATCAATCTGGCAGGTGGAAGGAATGTCACAGGTCATGTCACATCACATAACTATCATATTAATAACTATGGGTTTGCCCACTACTATTGACGTTTTCCCATGGTGACGAGACGCGCGCGCCCGCCAGCTCGTTGATCCAATCCAATCCAGTCAGGTGCACAGCCTTAGAGACATCCAGCTGTGCAAAATATAAAAGGCGTTACGATGACCGCTTGTCCCAGATTGATGTAATTCGTCCACTGCAACTGTCATCGTCTTAACTTAAGATCAGTTAAGCTGACAGAATAGGTGGCGAGATTGCAATTTGTCGCCATGTCATGTTGAACCAATAATTTGACAGTCAACATTTGTCAGACTCTGTGAAACTGGTGCTGTCACACGTTTCATTTGTAATGACACAAGTTGCCATTTGGGCTAAACCGTTGGTGAACTTTAGGCTGTTCGATTCCTGCACTGCCTGTCATGCCTTCGTCTGGCAGCCCTCAGTCATTCAGGTCATGTCCCACGTCAGACTCTGACGATGAAATGAGTGGCTTACCAAGGACCCGATGGGCGAGTGATGGAAGGGACGCAGTTATGACACCACCGCCTGCTCAGCCAGACCCCTCACCATCTCCGTCTCCGGCTCCCTGCCAAGCTATGACACCACCGCTTGCTCAGCCAGATCCCTCACCATCTCCGTCTCCGGCTCACCGCCAAGCAGCAGATGGACGCGCCACGAAGGCTTTCATCCCAGACGAGTTCGTGATCAAATCCTGGGATACAATTGGCACTTTTTGGCAAGACAAAGAGAAAGAAGACATTGACATGCAAACATCCCTGCAGCAGAAT
Source organism: Durusdinium trenchii (assembly GCA_963970005.1). NCBI lineage: Eukaryota > Dinophyceae > Suessiales > Symbiodiniaceae > Durusdinium > Durusdinium trenchii. The sequence goes on from CAXAMN010023417.1 coordinate 722,105, forward strand.
CCCGCTGGTCCTCCCTCCGAAAATCGAGAGTCTGGGGTGGAAATGGCACGTGTTGAGGAACAATTTTCTGGGACCACTGCTGCACCCCTCACTGAAGGGACAGGCCAGCCATCAATCAGCCCTCCGTCGTCGCACGAAGTCAGCGTCAGAAGCAATCCCTACCACCACGACCACCAGGGGAATACGATCATGGCTTACTTCAATGTCACTGGTGGCTTTGGATTTGGGAACACCCCCATTGAGCCCAGCCCGTGGACCACTGTGAAGGTTGAGAGTCCAATGTGTGTTCAAACGCTCCTCTATAGCTACTTCAACAAAAAGACGGCAAAGTCGAAGATCCAGCATCGCATCACCAACTACTTTACGAAGAAAAACCACCCTGTTGGATTTGCACACCCCGGGTTTCACCTTTCTAAAAAGAAGGGCATCAGGGGCCGCAAGTCAGGGTGACTTCAATTTAAAACATTTGATTTTGTCTTGTGAGTGGTCTTGCGCTGACCATCAGTTAGCTTGTTTCACCCTGTCTGTGCGGAACATGTGGGCCGTTCCAACTTCAGAAACAAGTTTCTGTTGATCACCGTAGTCCTGCTTCAGCAGCTCATCAGAACAGAGATGAGCCAGATTAGATTACCTTTGATCGAACAACTTCCTTAGATTAGATTGGTTGCGCTCGCTTTCATTCAGTGGGCGAAGCCAAAACGATCAGTGTGTGTGCGAGAGAAAAAACACAAGAAGATTCTCACGTTGCTGAGTCTCAGGGGTCATGGGGTTCCTACACTTGTTTGTCAACTATATTTATATATTACAAACAAAACAAAAACATTGATTCTTGAAGTCACGCGTCCGTCGACTGTTGGACTGCCTGAGTATCAGTAATGTTTTTTGTTACTTTTCTGGCCGCCTAGGCTATGTCCAAGGGCGTCGCAGAGAAGTTGGAAGGACATGACATCTTCAGGTGAGATCCTTCCCGAGTCAGCCGAGTTCAAAAAACAAAGATCATTTGACATTGAATCTGTCACAGTCTCAAAAGGACTTTATAGTTATAATAAGTATGCAAGTAGCCACTGAATCGAAATTCACTCCCTTGATTCTCTTACTATGATTATATCTTGCTAAGGCCCCTCAACCTCTGGAATCTGAAAGTCCAGTCTGTGTGAAACGTCTAAACTATTTAAATAGTAGTAATTGCTCAACTAACCCTGTCAGGCCCAAGATTCCTAAGAAAGAGTCTACATGCTTTCTGGTGCCTTGGCTGTTGCTATGCTTTAGCAGCATTGCTAAACAAAGTGTGTCAACTAAGTGCATTTAATTACTATTTGTTGAAGTGATTAAAATTAGTCAGACAGCCTGATCATGAAACCGTTACAGTTACAGACTCGTCTACTAAGACTATTGAATTAAAAAGTCAACCTAGGTTGACGCTAAAAGACTAATGTTTGTCATGAAATGGCAGTGAGTCTGACTATTCAAATCTTATAAAAAGACTGTTCAGTCACTACTTGGACCTTGACAATCAATTGGACCTTGGCCTTTAAACGGGTCACAGCGTCAAACACTCATTAATTAACGAGCTTCTGCAGCCGGATCTGTCTGAGGTCGTTCTGAAGTTTCTCCAGCATATACTTCATCTCCTGGCGGGACAGGGTCTGCAAGACTTCATCCCCAAGTGGACTCGGCCATCTCGTGATGCATTTCGTGGATCAAACATGTTGAAAGCGGAGTTGACCCCTGTGGATGATTGGCATTTTCTCAGGTTCGTATGCGATGAAGAGGGTGTGCAAACCAAGGCATTACACTTTCTATTCAGTTACGCAGGCCTCCGAGGAGGAATTTCCCCAGAGATTTGTCATCCAAAGTGGAATGGTTTTCGGCGCGCAACACGTGCTGCAAAGATTCAATATGACCTCTTACGCCTTACCATTGCAGCGAACTATTCCCACGGTGCTCGTGTGACAGGGGAAAGGGCAACCCGTCGTAAACTTGCTTTGCAGAAGTTCCTAGAGAGCCAGCCGGATTCGTTTTTCGAGGAGTTGAATGAAGAAGTCATACTTGATCGTGACCTTGGCAATGTTGATTCTGCACAACTCAACGTTGACTCACGGGTCCTGGTCGAAGAGTATCTGGAATCAGATTCCATTCGTAGGAAGGGCGACTATGTTTCCTGAGCTGAGTTTATTTCAATTTTTCTGTGTTTCTAAACCCACACTACATCCACGTCCAGTACATGTACATTATGATGGCATTGCCATTACAATAATTGCACATATCATTACATCTCATTTTGCGACAACGTCATTCGTGACACACACTAACTACTTTACCTTCGTGATGAAATGTTACATTCAGAAACACTATCAGTCTGAGTCAATGATTGCGTGTTCTGGTTTTATTTTTAGCAAATGAATCTATCAAGTAAAATCAGAATTGTCAACTGCAAGGTGAAGAACAAATCTTGGTTTGGCGTTCTCAACGTCTTGCGGCTTATGGTACAAGATTGGGCCGTGCTGCGTGTGGCGTCGGAGGCAATCATTGCTGCAGGTATAGCATCTCAGCCTCAATTGGTTGGGCGTGGATTGAATGGGAGACAAATGTATTATTAAGTAGTATGTGACTGAATGTCTCAGTCTGACAAAATAGTTCAGTGAGTACAGCTGGGAGGATTTGAGACCAAGCGTCTGATTCTGCCCTAGACCACTCATTTAAAAAAAACACAATTACAATCAGTCAGGGAATCACACAGCGCTGACTGAATTCTGTCTGATTAGATTCTGATGCATCCCAGCAGCGGCTCCCCACTGTAAAGCATGTCATGTACTAGTAGTAGAAGATGATGCAGGCACCTCCGACAAGCAGCAAATGTTTCAGTATTAAGGTTGGCTATCTATCATCACTACCCAGCCAGCAGGTCCCAGCCGAATCGGTCAGAATAATAAAGATAATAAAAGCATAGAGATTGAAAGAACATTATATTATTATGACTGGGTGGCAAGTCAAGTTCAGGGAAAAAAAGCAAAAACACATACTACGACTATTAATCATTATTGTGACACTACTCACAAGTTACTTAAATATATTAAAGTAGCAATTTGCGGACGAGCCATGACATCATGCATCATATCTGAAAACAACCCACGATTGACTGAGTGAGTGGGTGTGAAAACAAACTTATATTATAACTGACAGGATGGTGGTCCTTACCTTTCCAGGCATGTTTTTTAATTCTCAACTTTGGTAATTGCGTGTTGCTCTGCGACTGTGCATGAGGCTGATGAGGAAGATGACAATGATGCTGCGGCTGGAGCTGACGATGCTGAAAACGACGACGATGAAGAAAACGATGATCCCGATGACCATGAAATGGGGCCTGCTGGATGTAGTGCTAGACCTCTGAGCAAGTCAGAGCTTTATGCTGCTTACAAAGGCAAGGGGCCTCATGCAATGTACTATGACATCATGCACGACGACAAGCTTCGGGCTTCTGCAGAGATTCTGTGTCAGGTGGCCAGGCCACTTCATGAGCAGTACAGGAATGATTTGAAAGCGCAACAAGGTGATTTAGATGAGATTCTGGCGTGGAATGCCTCAAGGTCACTAGGGGGAACTATGTCTGCTGTGAATAAAATCTTGATGGCCTCATCAACTTCACACCTATTTCGTGTTATGAGAGTTTCTGGGCATTGCAACCCTCCTGTGGATTATGACCCTGTGCAGCTGGAAGATGACATTGTCTTGGCTGAGAAAGCGTTCTGCTTCTCCATCCACCTCGCAGGCAACTACGCGTGGAGCGAGCAATACAACCAATTGACACTTCCCATGGCAGCCGCTTCACTGCTGTCGCAGAGTCAATGTGACAGGTTGAAAGGTCTCAAGCATTTGAAACGGCTTGTGAAGGCAATCACCTTGGCTGAAGATTTGGTGTCAGGAGGGAAAAGGCCAGATCTTGAACCAGTCCTGTCAACCTTGGCCTTCCAAGAGGAGCCCCTAGCTCGGGAACTCATGATTCTACTGACAAAGGGACGATTCAACTGCGATGAAACGTCCATTCAAGATTGCGTCAAGGTCATGACTCGTTATTGCGGCGGGTCATCCTCCACCAAGGAAGTGCTGGAATCAACGTTTGGCCATCTCTCCTACTGCGTTTCTGCCAGCAACAAAAACAAAAGACTCAATCCTCATTGCATTTGGTACTACGCCACAAGCAGCCCTTATGTCGCTGCATCCGGCATGGACCAGCGCTTGCCCACCACTGAAGAGTGGCTTAATTGTGCGTCTGAATTTGGCCAAAGTAACTCTGATATGATGAAGAACTTCAACAGGGCATTTCTGCCTAACACAACGGCCTTCCCTGAGGCGCCTGGGATCCAGATCCCGTGCACTGTGGCTGGTGTTCAGAAAACTGAATGGAGGCTGGCGGGGCCAGCGTCTCATTACAATAGCTCTGCAGCAGCTGCGTACTTGATCTTTGACGCGCCAACATCATTTGCAAACTGTAGCTTCAGCTGGGCAGGCCTGCAACTGGGTCTTTCTGTTCTCTGTTTACCGGCGATGCTGTTTGAATTACATCTTGTTATTAATTTCATAATTAGTCTAGATGACACCCTTCGAGTTGTCATTTTTTAATTACAGGTGTTGTCAAATTACAGCGGTTGTAACGTATGTTATTCTTTATTTATGTATTTGTTTAATACCCATCAGATCATCAGTTTGAATCAATTCATTTAATGGAGTCAGCTCCTTATCATAATATTGGCAACGCGATCCAGTGGTCCAGGCGTTTTCTTGGTCAAGGGCGAGATCTACAAAAACAAACAAGGAGAATACTTTTTGAGCTTGGGCTTCCAGCAATATGCTGCGCTTGGCATTGAACTGGAATCACACATCATTGGCGAGAAGGACCGTTCAATTATCCTGGCTGACTTCAATTTTGACACATAATAGTATGTGTTTAAAGATATGATCTTATTGGCGCAATAATACATATGAACGTTGACTGGAAGGAAGTCTTGGACAGTAACATTATATTTGTTTGATTTTAATATACTTTTCAAGTGGAATCCATCATCAACTGATTTCATTTGATGAATGTCGAACAAAAACACTCCTGTCAGGAATTCCTCACTTTCAAGAAGAACGAGAAGTCAGTTAGTACCCTGCACAATTTCACCATTGACGAATCCAGCTGCTCTTGGCGCTACGTCCATCAGCGTGTCTTGCCTCCTGCTTGCTTGCCTCAAGACATAGCTCTATTTGGATTTGGGTCTGCTTTTGAGGTCACGAAGCTGGATTCATTACTTCGTGGGTCGATTCAAGCTGGAATTAGTCTGACAATTCCAAGGTTGCTCCAAGTCTGCAAGGCTGTGAAATGCCCTATGCCAGCTGAGGGAAGTGGCAAGGGTGGGAGAAAAAAGAAAGTTGACTATGTGAAAGCCCTGGTCAGCTTTTTGTGGCCGAGTGAAACCGAGGAGTTTCGCAAGGGTGTGAGACAGACAATGATGGGTGGAACACGCGATGAACCAATGGATTTGAATGTGCTGGCTTACATTGCAGAGCTTGACACCGACAACCAAGAGTCATTTAGCCGATTGAAAAAAGACGCACAACGGCAGTTCGAAGAGAAAATCTTTGCTCGAGGGCATGCTGCGGGTGTGTCAGGCAAAGCTGGTGATCTTGACCCTGAGACTGAAAAGAAAAACGCCGAAGCGGCAAAAGCAAGAGCAGAGAAAATCATGGCAGACAAGAAATCTGCTGAAAAGAAAGAACACGTGCGACAGTGGAATCTCACCCCGCCTGATCTGCGAAAGCTCTTGCCAGCTGGAGGAGCGGTGGCGCCGGGCACATTCTGGATGCGATGGCATCCAGTCCAACGTTGGTGGCGCGTGACATATCCAACCAGACCCTTTTCTGGGTTAAGTAGATGTTTGTGTTTATGATGAATAATGGTTAGTGTTTATGGTGTTTGAATCACTGGTTATTGGTTTGGAATCTTGGGCCCACCATCAACTGAACAATCAGTACAATCGAAAATACGTGTGTAGTGATGTTTTTGATACTTGGTCAATTTTGAAGATGAACAACTGTGTCAACCAAAGGCTAGTATTTCATTTAGTAGCGTAGTTATAGTTAGTATGACTGGACATGACTGGACCGTGTCCTGCCTCACCAGAATCAGAATCTGTGTGTTTGAATCGAAAACGGTTTAACCAAGGCGTTGCTCTTGAGAATCAAAGCTGTCAGCGATCGTTTCCAACAGCTCAGTGCCCAGATGCTCTAACAGCCCTGTGCACAGTCTTGGAATTTGCCTACGACCGCTGGAACAAGTTGAACGAGCAGAAGTATGATTTGCACCCTGTCTGTTTAAGCTCTTGTAAATCCTGAGGTTGGCTATACTCTGTTACAATGGTTTGGTGTAACCGGTTACCAATTTAATTGGGTTAACGTGATGACCAGTAAAAAACAAACATGGTCGTATTTTGGTGTAAAACGTGGATGGTCCAGGTGAAGTGTACCGCAAAAAGTGGTGTTACTGTTGGTGTAGTGAGTGATTAGAGTAGACCGGTGGGTTGGTCTGGCAATCATGGTTGGTGCAATGATGGGTTGTAAGAACCGGTGTTTGATTCATATAATGCATAATAATAAAGATATTGCAGGTCCAAAGTAAGTAAGTAGTTTGCTCCTGGCTGGTGGATTGTTTGGCATTGATGAATGGTTTTGGTAATATTTAATTATCGTAAAAAAGAAACATTACTTCTAAATGTGTGGTGTTTGAATTGTCATGAAGAAAAGACTACTGTCCAACGGTTGAACTTCACCCTCAGAATCCACACGTTCGTGAAAAAAATGTCAGTTGACTGACCCCCGATCCGAGAGCTGACATCCATTTATAGTCAGAGTCATAACTCCTGTCCTTGTCTTCATTATCTGTTTTTCATAAACATACTGCTAATCAACCGAGGCCTTCCATGGAGGAAATGATGGAGCACATCGACACATTGAATTTGGACGCATGAGTGGAGAGCCAGGTCAGGTGCGAAGCGATGCTCTGGTTCTTCTGACACTACTTCTGCGAAGCAGAACACTGGCATGAAATTTGCCAAAGACAACGGAAACCGCAAACGAAAAGAATAAATGACACAGATAGCGCCACCTGACAGATTACTTTTACCACTCACTCAAGTGGGAATAAGTGGGCAGCGTGAGTGAATCCAGGAACATAGCCATCCAAATGTCTTATTATGACACTATTTTTAATTTGTTAAAAATAAGACTATGTTGATAATGCTCGAGGGTAGGGGTGGTGGGGGTGGGGGTGGCATCCAACCTCATGATCTTTGTCACTTGGGGGCAGTGAGGGGCTTTGGCATAAACCTTCTGTGCTACGTATGCTTCAATGGCCGCTTCGCTGCTCTTCTGAGTTTGAACGTTTTTTAATTGTTTGGGACATATTAATATGTTGGCGATCTACTCGTTACCGGATTAGTCAAACTGGTTTGATCTGTTTTCTTTGCATATCAGGATGGGACCAGCGTGGCAAAGAAATTGGCAACCGCTTACCGTGCTTTTGCGGCCTATTGCAAGGCAAGACAGGAAACACCAATGATCAAACATTTCACGAAGGACAACTTGGGATGGGAGTCTTTGAGACACTTTCCGCAGTCAAGCTGCAAGGCATCTGACAGCAAACTCATTTTGGGGTTCCTTCTACACTTTTTGTCAAAGCTGGATGGGGATGCAGGTCCTGTTGAACGCGATGCATTTTTGGCTGGAAAGGCCATCGACGACTTCCTGAGAATTTGCTACACAGAAACAACCTTCTTGTCGAGGAACAGGCCATAGGTTGCGTAGCGCTGCTCCAGGTTTGGTCAGAAAAGTTCTATGCTTGCGCGTTGCAATGCAACAGACGTGAGCTGTGTTTCTTTTCCTTGACACCGAAGTACCACTACGTGTTGCACGTCTGCCATGATTTGCGTGTTCAGCTCCTTGCCAACGGGCGTCGCAATTTGAGGGTTTTAAACCCTGCGATCTTTAGCGCCCAAATGGCAGAGGATTACGTGGGCAGATCCAGCCGCCTGGTGCGCACTGTGCACCCAGCAACTGTTTCATTGAGGACGGCTCAAAAGTGGCTAGTCCAAACAAAGAGGCTTTGGGACCGAGAGTTGGAGAAGTAAACAGGCGAATGGACCATCAGGTGTATATAAATATATACACTTTAAGTTTTCGGCGCAGTGCATTCCCAAGAAAATCAGCAACAATCCCATAGAAAGATTTTCACGGAGGGGCCCCATACCGATTTATATACATTTGATGGTTCACGATTGCGGATTGCGTGGGTGTGTCTGTGGTGTTTGTTGTTTGTTTGTGTGTCTCTGTGTGTGTAGCACTAAGAGTTATGCCAAAGAACACGCTTAAATATAGATACAACAAACTAAAATGTCACGGATATAAAACCAACTGCCACATCTCGGCATGCTGCATACAGTGCAAGCATCGATAGACCATCAACGAACCATGAAGCAGGATGGTGTGTGCCAACTATACATGCCAGTGCAGAATCGCTATGTCTGAAGCCAAGACCTACCGTGCTTTCGTTTGCGGGCGGATCGGAAATTTGATCGGAAATTTGGTTTTCCACGCATGGTTCTGCTGTGGCCAATGCAGTTTGCTTGGTCTCGAAGCCAGAATCTCCCACCCACCCGGTTCCGTTGTCGGAAATTTGGTTTTCCACGCGTTCTGCTGTGGCTAATGCAGTTTGTTCGGTCTCGAAGCAAAATCTCCCACCCACCCGTTCCCATTTTGTATACATGGGCGCTCGTTCTCCCACATGGGCGCTCAGTCTGCCGAATTGCCAGCCTTTCTGATGCCGCCAAAAAATGCAAAACCAAAAATTTTTGGTTTTTCGCGAAAAACGAGAAAAGGTACTACGAAGCCATGTCTAGGTGTTCCAAGGCACAGAAAGCAAGCCAGAAGACACCCTTCGAGTCAGGAAAACACCCTGGCACGGCGTGACGGAGCAGCCTCCTGCCGTCCCTCTGCCCGGGCCAAACGTCACTCCTGAACCGAATGAAAAAATCAAGGCTCTGGCAGGCAATTCCACTGTTCCAGGGGCAGAAACCAAGCCACAAGACACCCTTCGAATCAGGAAAACACCCTGGCACGGCGTGACGGAACAGCCTCCTGCCGTCCCTCTGCCCGAGCCAAACGTCACTCCTGAGCCGAATGAAAAAATCAAGGTTCTGGCAGGCAATTCCACTGTTCCAGGTGCAGAAAGCAAGCCAGAAGACACCCTTCGAATCAGGAAAACACCCTGGCACGGCGTGACGGAACAGCCTCCTGCCGTCCCTTTGCCCAGGCCAAACGTCAGAAAACACCCTGGCACGGCGTGACGGAACAGCCTCCCGCCGTCCCTCTGCCCGGGCGAAACGTCACTCCGGAACCGAATGAAAAAAAATCAAGGTTCCGGCAAGCAATTCCACTGTTCCAAGGCACGGAAAGCAAGCCAGAAGACACCCTTCGAATCAGGAAAACACCCTGACACGGCGTGACGGAACGGCCTCCTGCCGTCCCTCTGCCCGGGCCAAACGTCACTCCTGAACCGAATGAAAAAATCAAGGTTCTGGCAGGCAATTCCACTGTTCCAAGGCACAGAAAGCAAGCCAGAAGACACCCTTCAAATCAGGAAAACACCCTGGCACGGCGTGACGGAACAGCCTCCTGCCGTCCCTCTGCCCGGGCCAAACGTCACTCCTGAACCAAATAAAAAATCAAGGTACTGGCAAGCAATTCCACTGTTCCAAGGCACAGAAAGCAAGCCAGAAGACACCCTTCGAATCAGGGAAACACCAACAGCCTCCTGCCGTCCCTCTGCCCGGGCCAAACGTCACTCCTGAAGTGAATGAAAAAATCAGGGTGCTGGCAGGCAATTCCACTGTTCCAGGCGCAAGACACCCTTCGAATCAGGAAAAGGTTCTGGCAGGCAATTCCACTGTTCCAAGGCACAGAAAGCAAGCCAGGAGACACCCTTCGAATCAGGAAAACACCCTCCTGCCGCCCCTCTGCCCGGGCCAAACGTCACTCCTGAGCCGAATGAAAAAATCAAGGCACCCTGGCACGGCGTGACGGAACAGCCTCCTGCCTTCCCTCTGCCCGGGCCAAATGCACTCCTGAACCGAATGAAAAAATCAAGGTTCTGGCACAGAAACCAAGCCACAAGACACACTTCGAATCAGGAAAACACCCTGGCACGGCGTGACGGAACGGCCTCCTGCCGTTCCCCTGCCCGGGCCAAACGTCACTCCTGAACCGAATGAAAAAAGGGCCAAACGTCACTCCTGAACCGAATGAAAAAAATCAAAGTTCTGGCAGGCAATTCCACTGTTCCAGGCGCAGAAACCAAGCCACAAGACACCCTTCGAATCAGGAAAACACCCTGGCACGGCGTGACGGAACAGCCTCCTGCCGTCCCTCTGCCCGGGCCAAACGTCACTCCTGAGCCGAATGAAAAAATCAAGGTTCTGCCCTTCGAATCAGGAAAACACCCTGGCACGGCGTGACGGAACAGCCTCCTGCCGTCCCTCTGCCCGGGCCAAACATCACTCCGACGAACCGAATGAAAAAATCAGGTTCTGGCAAGCAATGCCACTGTTCCAAGGCACAGAAAGCAAGCCAGAAGACACCCTTCGAATCAGGAAAACACCCTGGCACGGCGTGACGGAACAGCCTCCTGCCGTCCCTTAACCGAATGAAAAAATCAAGGTTCTGGCAGGCAATTCCACTGTGACGGAACAGGCTCCGCCGTCCCTCTGCCCGGGCCAAACGTCACTCCTGAACCGAATGAAAAAATCAAGGTTCTGGCAGGCAATTCCGCTGTTCCAAGGCACAGAAAGCAAGCCAGAAGACGCCCTTCGAATCAGGAAAACACCCTGGCACGGCGTGACGGAACAGCCTCCTGCCGTCCCTCTGCCCGGGCCAAACGTCACTCCTGAACCGAATGAAAAATTCAAGGTTCTGGCAGGCAATTCCACTGTTCCAAGGCACAGAAACCAAGCCACAAGACACCCTTCGAATCAGGAAAACACCCTGGCACGGCGTGACGGAACAGCCTCCTGCACTCCCTCTGCCCGGCCAAACGTCACTCCTGAACCGAATGAAAAAATCAAGGTGCTGGCATGCAATCCACAAGACAACCTTCGAATCAGGAAAACACCCTGGCACGGCGTGACGGAGCAGCCTCCTGCCGTCCCTCTGCCCGGGCCAAACGTCACTCCTGAACCGAATGAAAAAATCAAGGTTCTGGCAGGCAATTCCACTGTTCCAAGGCACAGAAAGCAAGCCAGAAGACACCCTTCGAATCAGGAAAACACCCTGGCACGGCGTGACGGAACAGCCTCCTGCCGTCCCTCTGCCCGGGCCAAACGTCACTCCTGAGCCGAATGAAAAAATCATGGTGGCAGGCAATTCCACTGTTGCAGGCACAGAAACCTGTGCACCGAGCACCAAAAACACTTCGGGCTGAGATCTTGGCAGGCAATTCCACTGTTGCAGGCACAGAGTTCCACTGTTCCAGGCACAGAAACCTGTGCACCGAGCACCAAAAACACTTCGGGGTGGGATCTCTGAGATAAAGAAGCAGCAACCCACCTTATGGCCACAACTGATACAACAGAACGTACCATTTCGGGGTGCGCTCCCCCTTGCTGCACCACGGGGTCGGCGGATATATACATTCGTGATTATCGGAAGGAGATGCCTGCGGTTATGGATTTATATGGTGTGTGGCTTGACTGGCTAGGTGGTAGCCGCCTGGTCACAGCTCGGCTTTCCTTTGCCGCCAAAGAGCACAAATGTGGAGTGCAAACACCTCAATGACATTGGCTGCACCTTCGACACAAGAAAGACAAATCTGTTTTTACCAATGATGAATCAAATTGAACAGCTCATCACTAGGAATAAGAAGCTACTAGGGGCTCCTGGCCTTACTACTCACAAAAGTTGCGGTCAATGTCTGCGCGCATCCTCCGGCCCTACACCGTGTTGGTGGGTGCCGAGGAGTTTGGTAAGATATCTACGTGAAAGATATGAACAAAAATGTGCAATGTACAAGTGAGACAAGTCTAGCTACGTGAAACCGAATGTCCGCGTGGCACGAAGGGCTCGAATCATCTAATTCCTAATTCGGATCGGCCGGGATAGACACGGTATCAAGGTCGCCTTTCCGGTTCCAAATCTATCGCAAATTTCGACGATAAAGAAATCGCTGATGAAAAGTAAGCGAGAGTGCTTCGACGACCGGAAGAGACGGGACGATGAATCGCATCGGGATCAGACCATCAGGGTGGTAAGGAGGTTTGCAATGAAGATCGGCAGCATATTGAATCAATGTGCGTTGTACAGCACCGGCATTAGGCATTTGAGGGCGTAATGCGAATCCTCCTGTGTAAGAACGGCCCCAGCCAACTTGTGTTAGACTGATGGATCCGGTCTTAGTGTATTTGGGGAGCAGTGGCGTGCTCGTGTAACTTTGCAAGTAAATAACGATGGTGCGAAAAGCTTCGGCTTGTTCACGGAGGGCCCTTTTGGGTATGGGCAGAGCCAGTACCCTTGGATCTTGCCAATGGACAGGTTGCGCTCTTTGTGAGTTAGGCAGATGCATCCAGGTGGGAAACTGGACGCCGGTATCAACTACAAATGCAACGGTAAGCTCATGCCAGGTGATTCCCTGAGTGATCATTGGATCGGCATGAGCGACCATAGGGTCCGGCCATATGAGAGATGCACAGAAACGGAGCACCAAATCTGCATATTGATTGCCCCACACACAGGCGGTAAGCCAAGCAGGATGGATATCTGGGTAGAAATTAACAACGGGAGGAGGGACAACATAGTGTTCTCGCTGGCGAAAAATGTTACCCCAGTCCAGGGAGGCTTCCTGTTGTGCCGAACCGGTATTACAGGCAGGTTTGGCAGTTTTATGTTGAAGGTGACAGAAGTTGAGATCAGCCAAATACAAAAGGATCGCCTTAGTTTGCCTGTATTGATCTTGATGCCAGATGTTGGCCTTGGAGAACAATTGATCAATGATGGGATGGTCGGTTTGTCGTGCTCGCACAGCCGCGAAATCTGCCCATGAATTGCCTAGTGCGTCGTCGCGCGTAGGACCAGGTGGTAACGAGTTGATGTCTTGGTGTGAGCGGACCTTGCGCAAAACAAAATGCGTAGGTTGCCAGAATTGTGCAATGATGCGTAAGAGATCGGCATTGGCAAGTCGGTGCCAGGAAGGGTGAATGGCAGGATTAGTTGTTTCTCGGATCACGTTAATAACATATTGCGAATCGGTAGTGGTCACGATCTGCTGGTGCCACTGGTGTGTAGATGCGTGTTGAACAATCCAGGCCACTGCAGCAAGTTCGGCTCGGGCGATGGATTGCGCCCCGTGTACGTGCTGTATTTTAATTGTCAAGAATGGTTCAGTACTGAGATCAGGGAGAAATTGCACAACAGACCACGCTGCCCGACGAGTGACCGGCTGGATCGGTGCGTCAGCTGATCCGTCAGTATAAAAATAAAGGACATTGCCTGCCTGTCGGATGGTTGTATGTTCAGTATCGGTGCCACGGTGCCGGAGGAGTTGGCGAATGACCTCCAAATCGGGACAGCTATGTGGCAAAGGTAACCAGAGTTTATCAGGATTGTCTGCAAGGTAACGAACTGCCAATGGGTGTCGCTGACGTACATGCGCAAAATCTGGGCAATCGAGTTGTTGATGGGAATGGGTCTCAACCTGACCACAAAATGGACAGTTGGCGTCGACAGTCGAGGTCCATTGGGCTTTGACAGCACCGACTTGGTACCCTCCCGTCAAATTATATGCGAGTTGTCGAATGGTGGTGACAGACATAGATTGAATCACTCGAGACAACAGGGTATAGTCAAAAGGGTGGTCAGTCGCCCCTTTCCGGTGACAAATATTTCGATGAATATGATAGGCCCATGCTTGACGAAGGATGGATCGAATAGAAGCAAGGGAATCGTGTTGAAGGGAAATGGACAAGTATCCATCGAGGAAAAGAGAACCATCGTCTTGTAATGACCACCCGACTATATTTAAATATCGTGCTAGAGCGCCCGCAGGGCCGATAGCGGGTCCCGTGTGGTGAATTACAGCGTTGGTAAACTCGCTGGCTAGGGCAGGGTTGATGTGATACATACGGCGCAAGAAAGCCAGGGCGGTTGAAATCACATAGAGGAGTGGGTCTTGCAATTGTTTGCTAAAGATATGGACTGCGAGCCAGCTCGAGATCTGGGATTCTGGGCCAACCAGGGCCATGGCTGCCTCCCGGCGTAATGTGCGAAAATGGCTATCCCCAACGACCTGTGTCTCTGCTCCAAAGAATGCGTGGGGCCATACCCTGGACATGCATTCCAACACCAAACACAAGCATTTCAGCCAAAAGTAATCGATTCGCCCATAACAGATCCAAACGTACCTTACTTCCAAGCATGCTTCCCTGCATGTCTTGACTTGAGCCAAAACAAAAAACACAAGTTAAAAAAAAAAAACTAAAAAAGTCAAAAAGCAAAAAGTTAAAAATCCCAAGTTTGGCATCGAAACTTCGAAACTTTCCAAACACGCACCGACAACAATAGGCGCCAATAACGCAATCTGATTTTTTCTCTCGATCTGAGACAGAGAGTTGGTTGGTTCGCGCGAGCACTCAGCGATGTAGGCCGCCTGGCATTTGAAACCAATTTGGATGCGTGGACGAATGGCGAAAACAAGCCAGGCTTACCTCAAAGCTGGTCAAACTTACTTTTCAGACCCAACAAAAATCTCTTCAAAGTATTGGTCGCCGCAGTTCTCGGGTGGCACTTCTTGGTAACGGCCATGGTCTTCTTTAGCATGTCCTCGTCCATAAAGCAAGTTCCAATCCATGGATTGCGGACACAATCCTGTTCTGTATCGCACAAAAGGAAAATATGATGTAACAAGTGCCACTTTGGCCGAATCTGCCACACCTTCATTTTGCCTGGATATCCTTGCTGGTGAAGGATCAAAAATTCCCGCAAAAGGAACTCACCCAGAATCCTCACTTGTTTTCCTTCATTCTTTGTCAAAAAATGAGACTTCGCCCCCATGATCCCAATTGCATGGTGACTGGCCCAAATCACGGAGTGGACATGTGGATTGCCACAATCCTTGGTATTGAGTTCATGCCAAAGCCAGCGGAGCACAGTTTTTTGGTCAACAAACCTTGCAAAACTGATGACCCCATTTTTTTGTGTTTAGACTGGCCGTCATACTCCCAAAATGTTTCAAGTTCTTGTTACCATTGCAAAAGTTCCATACCAAGGACATTCCAATGTCCAAAAGATGTCTATTTTCTCACCAGGGGCAGATAGAGTCGTTTTACGGTTTTTGGGCTTGTCACAAGTGTGGCTACACCAAACGCCCAAAACGCATTTCGCAAAAGTTTAGAGTAGTTACGCATGTCCAGGACTGCTGTCTGAATGAACCGGGCCTTTTGAAGAATATCGGTGGGAAAGCGACGAATCCTTCGGCATCGTTGGATTGCACTATGGATTTTTGTGTTCAGGTGACCCAAAGTGATGTGTCGAGTGTAGTGGGTCATGCAACCTAAGTCTTTAGTAGAGTTGAGGACTGGGACTTGATTGTTATCTGGAAATTCCTGGTTTAAAAACTCTGTCCAGTCTTTACGCGCTTCACTGGTAGCGCCCCAGGCCCATGATTTGGCATAGTCGATCTGCATGCGAAGAGCGTGAACGAAGTCTTGGATGCGACGGAAAGTGACAATGTTATCACGCTGATTGGTAGTCAAATAGGACCAATTGTCTGCGTAAGCAAAAGGGAAGACGGTAGGTGATTGAATGGTCCAATAAAAGGCCGAAGAGACAACAAGCATGGCACAGACTGACAAACTATCTCCTTCGGGAACCCCTGTGGTCATATGGAGAGGGGGGCCTACGCAGTTTCTGACCTGCAGTCGACGGGTCATCTTACGGAGATTGAGAAACCAGAACTGTACGGAATCTGGCGGGACTCCATGGTAGATCAAAAGGTGGTAGATGACCCTACGCGGCAGGAGATTAAAAGCTTTGATCAGATCAAGCGTAAAACCCCGCCACGGTGCAGAACGATTTTTGGCCTTTTCAATATGAAATTGTTGGAGAAATGTAATGTCTTGGACCCCTCTAAATGGCAACCCACCTGAGATGGCACTCGGCCACGTCTGTGCCCAGTGACTAAGCAATTGATCTGCAATGAGTTTGGACGTCAGACGGCTAAGGTAACCTAAGATAGTAATAGTGCGGCCGTCATTGATAGAGGTAGGTGGGTTCTTTTTGGCCAAAAGTATTACACGTGCGATCATCTGATGCGTCGAGAGCCCTTGTGGCCAAATGTGGGCAAAAATATTGGCCAAATCCTGAATAGCTTCTGGGGGAAGAAGTTGAAGTTCTTCCGCACGCCAGCCATCAATTCCGACTGCTTTAAAGGGCTTGAGTCGCTGAATGGTATGTGTAATTAGTTGCGGATCGGTCCAGGTGATGGACAGAGGAGTCTGTGGTGGGATCCTATTGAGCAAGGAGTGCAACAGTGGGTCCCAGGTCTGATCGGCTTGTTCGTCCTCTGGCGTGTCACGATTCCAAAATTGGGACCAGTATTGCTCAAAAGGGCCGACCATGTCGGGTAGCTCGAATGCATAAATGTTTTGTTGTATGTCGCCATGAGTGGGGAGAACTCCATCGAGGACTTGGCATGTGAGAGAATTTGCCTGTTGTTCTATGATCCGGAGATTGGCATCACCAAATCGAGCTGCAGCATAAAGTCGAAACGTGACTGGTTGATGAATCACAAGGCGAATGGGTCCCTTTGATATCCGCTGCAAAGTGGCCTGTGCTTGGAGCTGGATAGGGAATCCTGGTAAAACTTTAGATTCTTGTGCTCTAAGTTGTTTATAGAAGCGGGAGCTGGATTTGTGTTGAACATCTAATTCCATGCCATATTTATTCGAGAGTCGGCGAAACTTGGCTTCTTGTTGGCAATATAAGTCGGCATCATATTGGGTGATTTGACGAACTGTGTACAATTGATCCGAAGTCGGAAGGTCGGTGGGAATTGCAGCAATGGCCTCAAATTGCAACAACCACCTGGTCCATGAATTGCCATAACCATTGGCCAGTCGGATGGCCTGCCATTGGAGGACAAGCGAAGGAAACTGAGGCAAGGATGGCCAGTTGGCGGCAGGAATGCTATCCAGATTGTATTTTTTATAGAGCTGTTCAAGACATCGCAAACGGCGAACTTGTCGAACTTTGTGGCGGCTCCGAAGGGAGGTGACCTCCACCGGTGGCTCATAACAGCCAGTCCAGTCTTTTTTGGGAGAACGTGGGCTCGAACTATGTATGAGACGTGGTGTAGTACAACGACCTCGGTAAGTCTTCGGCAAAAAGCGTTGACTATTAACCAATGGATCAAGACGGTGCTGCGATTGAAGGACAAGGTCGACTGCTTTTTCCGTTTGAGCTGACCATCGATACAGACTGGTGCTTGCATCATCGGAAACATGAACAGGGCAACTACGTCGTACCCTTCTATATTGATGTGCAAATTCATGACGGTCGATGTTGAAGAGAGTCCATGACCGGGGTACGAACCATGTTTGTGATGCGAAATGTGTAGTTGGTAAATTGAGTTGGACATGAACAGCACAGTGGTCTGCAAACTGGTGTTCTGGACCGATATCAATACGAAAAATATGTGGTAAGAGCGTTGGATGAAGAATCATGGAGTCAAATCGTGTAGCTCCTTTACATGTAGGCGGTAGCTCAAAGCCAAAAGCCCGACGATGGAAGTCAAACATTTCACAGCATCCCATGTGACCAAAAAGCGGCCATGCATCGAGTTTTTGAATGTCGATATTAACATCGCCAGCAATCACAAATGGAAGATCTGTGGAGAGTACATGATGAAGAATGTCTTGAAGGAATTGATTGTTAACAATTCTGGCCTCGGCCGATTTTCCCGTGTGGAAGTATGTGGAAACGACCAGAACATCTACGACTCCGGTAGACACTATAGCACTATTCATTCGGCAAGTTTCCCATGCAGAAGGAGTGAAAGTATGTCGTGCATCTCGTGATGGCAAACGAGTCAAAATGGCCGTCCCCAGGTTATCTCCTCTAAGGGTGTATCCCAATGTTGGATCCGTTTTGGTGATTTTATCAGGGACCGGTGCTGACCAATAGGTGTGGTACTTTGTAGTACGGATAGCTTGATTAAAGGCCGTTTGAACATTGCGTGTAGCCGCAGTTTCTGCCAGACAAAGAATGTCTGAGTTTAACCCTAGGAGGTCGTCTTCTTTTTGATAAATGGTTGTGGGATTGAGTAGACTAAATGTCAATTGTGTTGTTGTTGCAGTAGATCCCGCAGGGCCAGGGTTCTGTGCCTCTCCAATACGTGTGGACCGTTTCCAATCATGGTTCCATTGCTTGGATGGAAAAGTGCATCGATAGAACTGTGGCTCGAAATGTGAAAGTGGTGTGTGACTGGTCAAGCATATGTCCGAAATAATCAGGACATCGGCTCTTTTTGTACTTCCGGTTGAGATCTGAAAAACGCGACAATCGGTCTGGGGTATCACACGATATCGCACTGATGTGATCTGGATGTGTCGTGTAAGGGATTGCAGTGCTATGCTAACATTGAAATCAACTAAAAACCCCTGGCCGTGGATGTGACCGACTTGTGGGCCACGATGCAGCGTCTTGATGTCCTCCGAGAAACAAAGAAAATCACTGTTAAGTGCACTGTGGTCGGTAGATGTGAAGTAACCAGTAGGGTATGTGCAATGACTACGGCATTGATAGGGCTGAGGACACCCGTCAGCGGAGTGGAATCCTAAAAGATCCATGAAGGTCGAGCTATGTGGTAAAAACCACATATCTAGATACATGCATTGCTGAAGGTCAAAAAAGACACAAAAATACGTGAATAATGGAAGACTTATAGGCAGAAACACCAGAGGATCTTCACTCATGTTGCACACAACATATATCAGACCCAAAATATCGTACAGGAAACTAGTGTGACCAACAGCAAAACGAGCGTGAGCAAGAATTAATGCATTGAATTGAATGGCCACAAATTGTCAAGACGAAGGCTCCACCTGCATATCTGATGCCGATTTTGAACGTTTCGATGGTTCATCAGGCCCTGAATGGTTCAACTTGGCCAAAATGGCGTTGAAGCCTTCCTTCATGCCTGTATTCGTTTCTTGCAAACTCCGCTCTATGCAATGGATCCTTTGATCTAGAGTGGAACGAACCGACTGTTCAGATGCTTCAATTTGAGTTCTGACTTCTGTGCGGACTCGAGAGAACTCTTGTTGCATATCTTGGCGGAGCTTTTTCTCGTTATCTTGGTTACTCTTGGTAGCCTGGGTGAGGTCTTTAATTTGAACCTGAATGGCAGCAATTTCAGACGCTTGGGATGTCGTAGCAAGTGTAGAAGCGTGTGACGATTGACTAGTCTTGGATGACCACGTTCGATAGCGATTGGATGACTCGGAGGAGTGACCATTGGTTGAGCTGTCCTCTAAAACTGGGTGCCAAAGGGACCAGGGGTCCCATGTGTCCTGAGGCGTGTTTGTGTGTGACGAACTGGCGGATGTAGAGATTGGTGGTAATGGACGCGGCTTCGTGCCACCAGCTAGGACAGTGGGCTTGGACGGCGCCCTTGATGCGACTGGAGCGATCAAAACGGTCGACTTGCCCCAGAGATAATGACAGGCTTCCACGTGATCGCTGGCGGCTAATAACCAAGTGTTCGCGGCAAGACTGCGCACTGGCCTCATCCGAAGGGCTTGTTTCTCAAGCCAAGTGCGGATGTCATCTTGGGTCACTCCGTGAGGTAAAGGCGAAAGCTTAACGAAACAGTTGGCCGGAATATGGCTTTGTTTTGGATGCTCGGGCGTCAAAAGAGCCTGAGCTTCTTCATATACCGAACTTGGGACCCTAATCCCGTAACTCTGTTTGCCGCGGTGGAAATCACTAGTCCAGCGTGTTCCGGAACTTTCTTCGCTTCTTCCAGTGCTTGAGTGCGGTCTTTATCACGGAGCCAAATCACTGCGAAGGTCGGATCGATGACATTTCCATCTGCTGTCTTAGGATTTACGAAGATGCCGTAAGTGCCTGATTGTGCCAAGATAGCTGAAGTTGTGGAAGTGTAAAGTCGGACGTGAACTTGGAAGCTCTGTGCTTGATCTGGTTCCACTGCTGTGTTGTCAGTGCGCCAACTTCTTCCCCATGGTTTTGTCACCACGTTTTTAGTAGGGTCAATAGTGAAAAGCTTCCATATTGTACGAAGAGGGCTTTCGCATAATTGGGACCAGAGCAAATCGCTGGTCTCGGAACGCCGTGCAGTGAAAGCAAGGACGGAGGTCGACTCTGTTGATATGTCCGCTTGGTCATCTCCCCGTAGGGTGGCTTTAGTTGCTCCAATATAATGGACGCAGGCTGCTATGACGACTTTGGTGCCATGTTTGTCTGTTGCAGGCAAATTATGCAAGCGACATGCTTTGCTGTGCATGGGGCATGATTGACCTAAGACCACCATGATGCAAGATTGTTGAGCGCTCTGATGGGAATCTGGCGTCATTGGCATCGACAAGGAAGACTCCATGTGACTGTGTGCAATCGGATTGGATAGGGATTGGAGCTCCGCTCATATCGTGAAATAGCTTATCGGGCAGGGTAAAGTCTGTTGCCTTGTGGGTCGGTGCGTCATGCAGGTGCTTAGTGGTCGCACGACGGACTCTTTTTGTAAGGTCTGCCTCTAAATCAACGAACTCTGGCAAAGAAATGTTGAAATGGAGGGCTGTATGTTTAATTTGTTCAAGCTTGGCTTCTGCATCTCTCATCGCGAGGATCTGTTGCATTCTGGATACCCCTGCCAGGGTTAGCACCTCTTTGACGAATTGCGGGGTTGTGATGCTTGAGGCTCCGCTCTGGAGAAGGAAATCTGTAAGTGACTGATTGGTCCGTAAGGCCAAATCCGTTTTGCTTCCTCCCCCGGTGAGCACTCCAACCAGGTGTACCCGATTGAGGGGAGATTCCCTATCTTCTTGGCAAACATATCCTGCAAAATTCTCTTCAGGTGACAAACGTTTGCCTCGTAGTATGGACCGAACTGGAATTAAGGGTCCGAGCAAACTCGATGCAGCGTGCCATGCATTGGCGAACACGTCCGTCTTGGTGGTCAAAGGAAGATTTCCTTTCCAGAGGACGGTGTCCCATAACTTGAGTGACAACATAATTGTATTAGGGTTGGAAGGGACACTCAATGGGATATACCACGTGGTGACGTGGGCTGCCACAAGATTGCGGATCGCAATGGCGTCAACGAAAAGCCGAGTGCTGTTCGGGAGAATAGTCAGTTGTCGACGTGAGGATTGTGGATGTGATTGCTGTAGCTCGAAAATTTGCCATCCTAAAGACTCAAGGAGGTCTGTAACCCCACTTGCATGACATGTCTGCAAAAATAGTGCTGCTTCAGAGCTATGCATAGTGGCCTGCAACCATTCTCCCATATCGAGGAAGGTACCATCCATGGTTTCGTCGAGATGAGTCACCGGCGGCTCCACGAATCTAGCAACAGTAACCTGACGGGGCTTGGCAGTTGCATCAAGTTTAGTCAGCATATGATTGCAGAGATGAAATGGACGTGAACAATCATGCGCTAAAGCCCTACTTAAAGTTGCAATTGTTTCGGATTCGTGCACTTGGCGAACAATCATTCGATCTGGCAGGAGCACCGTGGTCCACTTATCTGCAAGTGTGCTGAACGACTGTTCCTGCAGGCACAAGCGAAAGGATTCCGGAATGGTAAAAACCATCCGAACCCCCCAGAAAATGTCAGTTTCGACGACTGGAATAGCTAGATCAGGACGGTCAAACGGCAACCAATTGATCTGGTCAACTTCATACGTACTAAACAAGGAGGCAAAGACAGGTAAAATGGAAAGGCCTGACTGGACGAATATGGTGCGATGCTTATTGCCCTGCAAAAAGGTAACTTTGGTCAGCGGTGGTGATTCAACATGGCTCATGTCCCAAGGAGCTGTCGCCGGCACCAGCTTCGGTGTGATGGCGAAAGTACCTGTGTGGATATCGATGACGCAGTCAGAATTCTGGGCATGAAGTCGGGATGCCATGGCCGTGAGAAATAAGTCGTGTGGGAAAGAGTCGAATTCCAAATGGGTAAAATGACCCAACACATTGAACAGGCCAATCAGCGCGTGAGGAACGCTAATGGCATTGCCGATGATGTGGTTCAAAAGGCGTGGATTAAGGGGTCCTTGCCATTCCACGGACAGGCCTTGGAGCCAGAGGAGTTCCGGTCCAGCTAGAAAGCGGAGTCGGCCCTGTCGCAGTAGTGAACCGAAAATACCTTTCTGTGACTGTGAGTCAGCATCGATTTCATGTCCAAATGCATAGCTTGCCATGATGCATTGAACTCTATCATTAGGGGTGCGAAGACGAAACCTGAGAACATCTTTAGACGACCTTGGCATTGCTCCCGGAATCTTGGTGGAATCGAAGTACAGCTTGGCCGTGTCGATGTCTAGTGGTGCAGAAGTAGTTTCAATGATCGCTTCATCCGTAAGCAGACAATGGCTGTCGTGGAGAGACCGTGACCGAGATGGACTAGGATTCCAAGGCTTACAGGCAAAGTGCTTTAGGCCATACGAACAGCGTCGGAACGCAATTAAGATGAGACGAGGTCGCGAATGAGGTAGCCAATCATCTAGGTTCAGCACTTCTTGCCACGCCACCTGAAAATTTCCCCAGTTCAACAGTTCAAGGATCAGTGGAAAATGAACATGCGATCGAAGACTGGCCACTTCCTCAAGAACCATAATCTTGGGATTTTCAATATGGTGTCAATGATTACCTGCCCCTCAGGTTTCTCAAGGCCTGCTGCTGTGCTTGCATTTGAAAAGGCAGGACAGGGCGGAGACGCCGTAATAATGTCAACTGGCTCACAGAAAAGCAAATACCACCCTGCGGCAATGACACTATCTGTGTCATTTCGTGCATACCACGTGGCTACGCAATGGTCATGATCTACGGCAAACTTAGTCTGAATCGGATACCCCATGGTCGACAAAACCTTGGTTGCTTGAGTCCAGCCGCTGAATGCACCCGAACAAAGCTCGCCTACATCAAAATTCGTTGTGGGATGATTTCGGCCCGTACGAAAGATTCGAATGCCTGACTCAAGATCATGAACTTGAACCACAACTTGGGAACGCAAGAATTGAACCCGGCCTCTATAAATGATAGCCTCAACATGTGGAGGAATGAGATCGGCCGATCGAGATGGCACCTGCAGAACAATTTCGGTAATTCGGTCATGTGAGCAAGGCTCTGGGAGGACATTCTCTTGACAGAACTGTGAGGCCCATTGCAGTGGCGATGGCTTAATATAGGCTATGAACGAAGCTATGGTTTCATTGGCCTCCACCATTCTATCCACTTCGACAAAAGCTGTGAGACGATCGACACAAGGACAAATGTATGGCCGCTGTACATGACTTCGTATTTTTGCGAGGATCTTAGCCTTAGTAGCCTTCGAAATTGTGGTCCATGAGGCCGGCTTGGGTATTGGTGTGGATTGTGGAAACATGCCCCCGAAGCGAAGAACATGATGAGAGCTCCATGTGTCCATGTGAGCCAAGAAGTAAGTCCTGATTTGAGTGGCAAAGGTCACCAAACTCTGATGCGGGGCATGTCGTGTCCAGGTACTGAGTGCCTCTTCAAAGATGAGGGTCTTGATTCTTGAGTTGGGCATCACTGCAATTCGCTGAAGGAGCATTGTCGCATCATGAAGAAGCGACGTTTGACAGTGTTCTTGGAGAGAGTAGAGCAAGAGCCAGCCACACAAATGTGGGGGCGAATGCATCGGAATGGCTTGTATATGAACCCTGTCAGGCGAGGTTTCCAACAGCGTGGCGATAGCATCGAAAAGTGGCGGCAGGTCACGACTTCTGGGATCATGCACGACCGCTGTCAGCATCCAACGATTCTGATGTTGAGTACCCGAGATGGAAATCCAGTGGTAGTTGAGCGTCACGAAGAAAAGCACCTTGGTATAACCAGCCACACTGGGGAGGTCGTTGACGAAGGGTTCTAACTGGCCGGTGACAGGATCGAAATGAAGTGGGCCAGGCAGAAATCTATCAAGAATTTGCATTCTTGTCATCTGGAGCGCTAGTTCAACTTCAAAATTGGTGAGCCAGGCAGGCTGGATGAGCATATTGCGTAACCAGTTGATCTCCCGTTCTCGGTGTGTGGGTGGTCTTGGCACCTGGTTAACTTCTTGGACATACTCTTCCTGAGGGCCCACGAACATGACCGTCGAAACTGCATTTGGCAACCGTGTGTCGGGTTGGTCGCGAGCATATGCAGACATGAAGGCACGACGACATTCGACGGCGAAATTACGAAGACAACTTGGTGCATTAGTACGGTTCCAGTGGCGTTGTGCTCGGTGTAAGACACTGTCAATTTGAGCTTGAGCCTGATCAGTAGCATGGATTAGTGGTTGAAGACAGGTCCGCATGGCGAAATTGGTATACCATCGGAACAAAATTGTCCATCCACGCATCGTGACCACTTCATGAGTGGTATCTATTGTGACCAACATCCTATTGGTTGGAATCTGCAGGATTCGAGAAACCTCCAGGGTGACCATAGTATGATGTTCCTGGGGCCACTGAATAAGAACCACGTGAACGGGTTCCGTTCGGCGATCAATCTCGACTGCGCACCAGCGTGCTTCCACAAGGAAAAGGAGAATGTTTAGGTAACCATTATTGCATTGGAGCTGATCTTCCGCAGCCATCAGATGCTGAAGATCTCGGCTTGGGCTCCACTGGATGAGTGGTCCAATAGCGATGTCGGACCTCCAGGTCTTGAGCAGACGAAGAAACCACAGTGCTTCATCAGAGGCCAACCATCCGTTGTCTTGTGTGGCCGCGGCGCATCGTTCTGCAAATGATGGATTTGGCGCCATGTGAATGATTTCACATCGTCCCCACGCGGGGTGACCCCCAACGTAGATGGCCTTACCCCATCCTCGAAATGAAGCGGCATGTGGAAAGTCGTTCACGGGTACAGCCCCACTAGATGAAGTTGCATGTAGTGGACCCTGTGTTGGAGCTCGGAGGAAACCTTGTGTCATTGTGGTCGGATCGGGTACAGCCCCTGAATTTGTAGTTTCGTATAGTTGTCGCTGTGTCACCTTTCTGATATCGAACAGCAAGGATCTGCCATTGAATTGTCGTAGATCTGACTCATCGATCACGGTATCACGCTTGTGGATAACTGTCGGAACGTCCACCAATGACTGCAAAGTGAAAAAGTTTGAAACACTGGTGGAGTCCTGGAAGAGAAGTCCTTGGGGTGGCACAGGAAGTACGACACCATTGTTCTGATGTCTAGGTACATACGGTGATGCATAAACACCCCTTGAGGGTGTACGATCATGAGCTTGATGGCCACCATCATATGTAAGAGTACGAATCTGACTGTCAGTAAGGTTTGCAAAACCAGGACGTGGCAATCTAGTACTGCATATTGCCTCAAGAGTTCCAATGGAGCTCCGTTGATGATGTAGTGGTTGTACAGTCCCTGGACACTGCAGCATCGCTTGAACTAACTTGGAGTCGTTTGAAGACTGAAGCCACAGCTGTAGACGATCAAGGTCTCGAATAGAAAAGTGGTTTCTGTCTGAAATTCTGCGGTTGTCACTGGGTACAGCCCCACTTGATATGGTAGACTGTTGTGGTCGATGACATTCTTCACGGAACAACTGGCTGGAAAAACAATAGTCATTGGCATCGAACGGTGCGTCCAGCTGGAGATATGACTCCATTGTGAAATGAGCTTGGAGCGAGTTATGGGGCTCCGATGGAGCAGAACGTAGTGACATTAACACTCGGATAAGATCATGAACTGTAGGCGAAGCAAAATTATTTGAAAGAATCACATCATCTGTAAAAACTGTCTCCTCGCAGGGGAGTCGAACATCTTCATTGTGGTAGATAATGGGTACAGCCCCACTGCATTTTGTGGTACGTTGTGGAGGTGGAAAAATCTGCTTCGAAGTCGATATGACTGCCTGTGGATTTAAAAACGATGGTATAAAATCGCTTGTGAGGAAAAAATCCATAGTGCCGCGGTTGTTACTGGGTACAGCCCCACTTGATATGGTAAGATGCGGTAGAGCTTGTACATGACTCGTGGCACCATCTGCACTTGCAACGGATTCATTCCAATCTGATTGACATCTGATATACAGTTCCAAATGGTCAGGTAGGATCGATGCGGAACTGTGAGGCCACACATGGGCAGAAGAGGTGGAGATAGTACCTCCATGTAAATCGTTTTGAGTGGCATCCACAAGGATGGATCTGTTCTGGCAAATTTGATTGTAACTCTCCTTGAAGTATGATGAACTACCCATGAACTTTGCTCCGTTGCAAACAAACCGTGCGCTCGTTCTGGCCCAATCAAAAAACAACCGAGTAGACTGCTCCACGTTTATGAAATTGCTGACAGGACTTTTGTGGACCAGCATCTCCTCCTCGGCGAAAATGACAGGAAGTTCACTGCCAACCGGCGCGGTAGATCTGTAGTACGCAAGGCTTTCATAGTGGGAGTCACAACTGAGTAGGTCTGAATCGCTTCGAAGAACTTTCAGTAAGTCAGCTTGTTGATGTGTAGGACAGTGACAGGAATTGTCAGTCACTTCGGGCGAAGTTTGTATCGCACCCAAAACATCACTATTCTGATGTCGAAGAGCATGAAGTTGCTGATGCCCACCCCTTAGGGGTTCTGTTGGTGACTCAGATGCTGGATCCGGTGTCAATTGTCCTGACAAAAAAGACTGAAAGTCTGTAAGGCCATGAGGGAAGAACACGAAAGGTCTTGGAGCACGATATCCAAAAGATTGCCGAGACCAAACACTGCAATCGTGTGGTGCTGGAGTCACACTGTCGAAGTACTCTGCGTCCTGGTTGTCTGAGGTTGTAAGATCGGGTACAGCCCCACTATTGATGGTTTGATGTAGTGAACCAGGAGCGAGTCGATCTTGATCATTCTTATGACAAAAACCTGTATGCCAAATCACAGGTGCAGATCTTGATTGCCCCAAATCTGCCGGGGTTGGTCTGATGTACTCTGGTGTGTGGACCTCTAGGGTATTCAATACTTCGAGGTTGGTGATAGTGTGTTGCGATACAATCTCATGTTGATCAACACAAGTTGAATGCAATTGCTGGAACAGTGGCAAGCAAGGAGGAATGATGACATCTCGTACAGTTGTCAAACGAACTGTACAACTTGCTTGAAATGCTGTCCAGCAATGGGAAACTGAAGTAGGGATAGACATAGTAGGAATGTCGACACGGGTGGCCTGATGAATTAAGTCTTGACGATCGGCATGCTTTTGTGGGCCAAAATGGCCCTCTCGAATTAGAGAGACTCTTGTGTTCGATGGCGGCATATCTGGTGGCGGATAAAATGGAGTCTCAAACAAAATTGCAGTAGCAGGATCAGTCGTTTGGGTATGCTCATGTTGTCTCCCTCGCTTTTCCCCAAACTGTCGAAAAAAGGACTCAAACCTTGCACAGTAAGACGGGTGCAGACCTAACACATCTTTCCAACAGGGCCTCGTGTTTATGGGATGTGGGGTGAAACACGACTTCAATCCGTCTGAACACGACCCCGTTGGCATGGAAGTGAAAATGGCCTTGAACCATGTTGAGACTCGATGTAAAAGGGTGTGTTGACACCCTGGTTTCATTGAGTGACCCGACGGCGAGTGAAAAGGATCTGCCTTTTCAGTACGCATCTCTGAGGATATGAAATGCGCACTCCATGGTTCAAAATACTGGTCTTCGTGAACATCCATGAGAGTACTGCCGTTCATGTCATGATGCACATATGCATAGGCCCATGGCTCCATCATCAGAAATGGGTCTTCCTGTGTGAAAACCAGTGCTCCTCCTACGTCATGATGAGACAGGAGTGTCACATCAGGGTCAAACTGGCGTGTTGGAGGTAAAGTCGGGAAATGCACTGAGATCTGGCCGTTTTGCATAGATGAGATGGCTTCGCCTGAGGCTGTTGAAAATGTGCCAGCGTCGCCGAACTGGTCCTGGTGCTCGTAGGTCGTCTGTGTACCAGCCGATTGTATATTGACAAAGCGCCAGCACCAGGGTTCCCAAAAAGCAGTGTCTTCTTGGATGAAGCCGAATCCTGTTACCGACTCGGAGCGGGCAGAATCTTGTGCCCATGGCTCGAAAGTCTCTGGAATTGGTCGATAAGATGGATCCGTACATCCAGGAGGAACGTTTGGCTGGCCGTGCATCAAAAACGGATCCGGCAACTTCTGGTTGTCAGCTGACCTGACAACACCCATCTGAATACATCCTCCGATTTTCCAGGTATACAGCGGTGAAGGTTCAGAAGTATGCATGCAGGCAAGTACTGAATTAGACACTTTCAAAACGTACTTGATGCCATCTGTCTGCTCGCATTCAACCACTGCAAAATCGTGATGGCGGTGTAGGACCTGCTTCGGTAGGATATCTTCTTCGGACTCAGGTCGCCAGCGAGTGTCAGCATGGAACAGGTGGCGAACGATGCCACTGCGTGCCCCTCGATGGGCTTCCATGGCCCAATCCGTACCCCCACTCGCAGGTGGAGGTAACAGGCGCGCCGCGTGAAGGCTTGGGCCAAGACGCCTCTGGCCTTACTACTCGGAGCAAGGACGCTACTAGAGGCTCCTGGCATCGCTACTAGGAACAAGAAACAATCTAATCAAACATCACTTGCCCTGGTGTGGCAATGGGTTTGCTGAGGCCAAAGTCCCCGAACTGACTTACTTTGCCCTGAAGCTCATGTTCCACCTGCAGGTTGTGGTCAACCGGTTTGTCCCATGTATTGTAGGCACCTTGAGAGACACAGAGAGAGAGAGAGAGATTCAGTAATTTGATGCATCATATGTGCGAAGGCATGGGACATCCTGCACCAACTAAACCACAAAGCACCACAAACACATGAAAACACCAAGCACATGCTACGTAAAGCCTACAGAGGGTTGTCACTGTTTCGGGAGTGTGACTCAAGGCTCTTCAGTTCTGATGAGTTCCGGCGTCCACTTGGGAGGTCCAGTCCCGGACAAGTCAGTTCCGGCTGGTGTAATTGTGCCCGTGGGCCCAGTCAGCCCAGTCGTTCGCGGAAGGGTCGAACCATTGGAAGACATCAGAGAGGCGGAAACTTCTGTTCTTGCACATGGGGTACCTGTGAACTGTAGGGATGGGTCTGTGGCCAGTTGTGACCCACCCTTACCTTGCAGGTTTGATTTCGACCAAACGCTGTGTGTTCGGCGGCTTGGACGCGAAATGTGGCAGCTGCAATTGCAATTGGAATGTTTTTCTACCTGCAGTGGCTCCATGCTTCCTTTCCCAACCTGACAGCAGGCATGTTGGCGTCTTCGAGGACGGACTTGATTGGCTTGCGACATTGTCCGACATTGAGTGTTAAGCCTGTTAAGCTATTAGAAACAAGTGCCTTACTACTAGGAACAAGAAGCTACTAGGGGCTCCTGGCCTTACTAGTAGTAACAAGAAACTATTAGAAACAAGTTTGACTTTTACGCTATGCGTTTCGGTTGCTGCAGAAGACCCGACCGCAGTCGCTGGCCCCATTCTTTGAATCTTTCAGACAAGTTAAGGTTGCTGCAGTCAAAGTCAAAGAGATTATGAGCCGACAATTGGCAGCCAACTCCCTCCCACAAGAAGAACCGACCAACCAACAGAAAAGCCAAGAAGCCTTGGACTCTCACCCATCCAACAAATCTGTGGCATGTGAGTTTTGGCGTACTAGTAGCATGGATGCCGTCACTTGGTTTGCTCAAGACAGGCTCACAACTGTTTGATGTATATCTTGTGTGCATGGAGTCCACCTGACTGCGGTTGGCCCTTGCAGCCAAGGACATGCAGTTTAATGACAAAAACTCACAAGGCGGCTTGAATGGATCAAGTGGTGCATTCAAAGCTTGCATGCTTGCTTCCAGGGAAGGGCTTTTCGGATGTCATAGCCCGGGAGATCGACAAGTTGAAGGAGACCCTCCTCTCTTCCTTTGCGGAGACCTTTCCAGAGAGGCCCGGGCTCCCACCTCTACTTGTAGCATCTTGTAGCTCTTCATCAGAACTGCAGCATGTTTCCAGTTTCCAGGACAGCTGGACAGAGCCAACACACTACTAAAGGCCTCGGAGTATTGCGGAACGTCCTCACAGCATTTGTTCAGAGACATGTAGAGTGTGGTTGGACTTCATAAAGCTCGGAGAAGTACATGTCCTGTCGAGGTGAGCGTCGTCCGTTTTTTTGCATTGCAGAGAACTGCACAGCGCAAGGTGAGACCACTGCTGCTCATGAGACAGGCCAGCTTGGGGGATGATTGGACATAATGTTGCATTTTATTCCCTACGTGTCCATGCTTTGAGGCTTTTGCTGCGCTCGTGTCCAATCAAGAGGCCCCCTGGAACTTTGGTGAGTGAGAGCTAGCGATTGCTGCACTTGTATGCATGTTAACCATGCAGATGTATCACACTGAATTTTGTTTGAGTTTGATGCCTTGGAAGATCTTCGAAGCGGTAGCGCGTAGCAACAGAAATTGAGTTAGTGAGTTCTGAACCTTAGTGAAGATAGGGCCGTATGGTGTGGCCGGGTCACTGGAATCCAGAATTTAAACAAGCTAGGTCTCAATAAGCCTTTGATTGACACTTTGTGGCTTCCAAGGTGCTTCCATCTCCGTGACTCCCGCAGCACATAGTTCTTGGAGCAAGCCTATGGAGCCCGAAGTGACAGCAGCTTGGCTTGATGCTGGCTAGTGCTTTTCAGCCGGGACTGATCTGGCATTGCCTTCCAGACATTGCCGCTGCTGCAAGAATGAGCAATACCAAGCCAAGGAGTTGTCAGAGGCAGAAGACCATTCCCTCAAAGATCTGGAAGTATTGCAAGAGCGTGGCTTTGAGGAGACAGAGTGATTCTCAAACTCTTGCTGCCTTCACTGGTAGAGCTGACCATCAAGGTTTGCGTTTGTAGGAGCAACTGTTTCAATCTCCAAAATGTTCCCCAGAATTTATTTAACGAATGACGAAAACTCGTGAATGAGACACTGTCAGGAACACAAAGCACTGTCCTGTTGGGCACGGTTTGCCGCAGCTGCCACCAGTGGAGTCACCTGGCCTTTATGGACCACTGGACCATGGACGAGTAACATGCGAATCGGTGATCCAGCTGTTTGGGCGGAGAAGGGATTTCTCAGGCTTCTCAATTTGCTGATTTTGTTCTCAGCCAGCATTTGATTTGATGCTTATCCTTGCTTTGTGCCTTAGCATTGCTTGTTTGCGACCGGCAGGAGCTGGAAGATAAGCGACAGCAGAGGACCCAGCAACTCTGTCATATGAGTCATGTGGCTCTCGGTCATTACTCCTTGGGACCTTGGTGAGTCTGAATCGTATAGTATAGGTATGTATAGGTATAATATCGCATATATATATAAGTTGGTTTGACGTGGAGAGACGTCAAGTGCCAAGGTCCAGCATGCCGTCGGAATATTTCAAAATCCGGCCCAACTGGAGAGCAGGCCGGGAACTTCCGGTGACTTCATGAGATTCGCACTTGGAACGTTCTTGCTCCCAGTAGTAAGGCCAGGAGCCCCTAGTAGCGTTCTTGTTCCTACATGTGCCGTTGTATGCCGTTGTCATCAGGGAATTTATGTTGAGGAGGCTTCCCCAAGACCTGACCGTTGTATAATTACAAGTCCATTCCGACGGATGTCTCCCACAAAATCCTATAAATGGGTCTTGGCACACAGTGCACTTGTGGAAGGCGAGTACAAAACCGGCACTTCTCGAGTCACGTGACTTTGCTGAACATCCGTTGTCATACATTCCTGATTCGGTCCCAGCTTTGGAACAGTGTTCTTGGCGGTCATACCTAAGTCCAGGGCCAGAGAAAGCATGCTGGTGATGGATTCTGCCAAGGGGCAGCATCCAGATGCATTCATCAGTCTCATGCGACCGGCTCGATGGACCAAGGATAGCAGGTCATCGTCCACCGCCGAATCAGCACCAGATGCGCGTGAAAAGCATCATCATGGACGAAAGCAGCCGATTCCAAAGGTGGCTCAAACGGGTTGAGCCAGTCCTTGCGGATCCTTGCAGTGTATACTATATATATTACTATATTACTGTATGGCTTGGGGCACAGGGGTTCAATTTTTAAACATGCAGTGGTTCCGTGTTTGATTTTGCTTTTCACCAGTGGCTCGTGGGGAACCTCACTCATTTCCCGCCCTCTAATCGCGCAGGTTCGTGTCCCATCCTGACCACCTGACGCGGATGTTTTGGCTCTCTGCAGGCCGCCTGGCCTTCTTGAACCCAAACTCAGAGTTCTGAAGACTCAGAAATCGAGGCATGATGCTGATCTTCTGGGATTTGATCACCATCCCCCTGGTACTGGCCAACGCTGCCGAAAGTACGCAGGAGTTCTTGGTGACGGTGAGTCATTTCACGGTCTTTTTCTGGATCGTTGATTTGGTCTACAACTTCTTTACTGGCTATGACACTGGCGCAGGGATTGAGATGTACCTTAGCCTTGTCAGAGTGGCAGGAATTACAATTGCAGTAAAGTGCAGTTGAACAAGAGGGAATGATAAGAGACCTGCAGCTTTCAGCACGTGGTGTAAGGCGTCCCGGCCGGATTGCGCGCAATTACGTGAGCACGTGGCTAATTCCCGACACAGCGCTGGCTACTTGGCTTCGGGTAGTTGGCCCCCCCCACCAACATGTGGAGAAACTATAAGCAACCTAAGACCTTTTTGGCCTTTTCTTATTTTAGATCAGTGTTTGTCTGCAGTTCAACTTCCTTTGCAATATTCGCACTCCATTTGATGGCACAGGATGCCACTTGAACGAGGTCCTTCTTGAGGTGGTGATCAAGTTGCTTGAGCTCGTTGCAGCCACAGACTCTGAGGACCTGCAGTTCCAGCCACAGCCAAGCCATGTCAAGCACAAATCTTGGGACGTAGCCCATGTGTTACGGAGCGGGTTCTCCTTTCTGGTTGAAGCAAGTCTCAGAGGCGAGGGCGCTTGTTGGCAGGACTTGAGCTCTGTGAGGGTTCTACGGGCGGTTCGAATCCTTCGTTTCCTGCGACTCCTCCGCTTGCAGAGGATTACTCGCATTGTTGCCCCTGAGCTAAACTCAACACCTCCAGACGCCTTGACCATGTAGTTCGTATTAGTTCATCCATCTCGCACCGATGTTCCCACGGTCGTGAGTCGTGTCCATCCGGTCGACGCTTGGGGTGTTGGCGGAATTGGCCTTACCTCGTCCACCAAGGAGGTCATTGCAAACCACTTCACCTCCGTGACCTTTTGGCTCACCCTGAGGATTGCATCTTATTTGTTTTTCATTCTGGTTGCCCCTTGGTGCAAGCCGACCGGTCAGCTCCAAAGAACTGAAGACGGACAAGAAGTCACTACCCATTGATTCTGACTGATCCGATGATGTGCGCTACTAGGAACAATAATATAATAGAATCATAGAATATATATATATATAGTAGCAACTGGCCTTAGTACTAGTAACAAGAACCTACTAGAAACAAAGGGCATCGCTACTAGGAACAAGGACGCTACTAGTAGCTGGTCTCATGGCCTGACTAATTCTTAAACACGTGGTCGGACATCCAGGTGAATCACTACCTGGCCATTTTCTTCATGGCCATTGGAACAGATGCCTTAAAAGGAGGAGCACCCAATTGGCTGGAGCGATATGGCATTGCTGCCTGGGGCTCAGTCGCCATGTTTCGAAAGCAGCACTGCGGCCTCTTGTGCGGCTCAGGACTACACTTTTTGGGATGTCTATGCAGCTAAGTTGCAGCCCTGCAGAACCCGTTGAACCATGTTGAACCACTAAACGTGATCTGAAACGATGGGTTACTTTCCACAACTTGCTCGTTCTTTCGGACCAGAAACTGTGAGCCTTTTTTGCCTCAACTCTTCCGGCAGACAGGTCTAAAACTCGTTGATCCTTGAAAAGGGTCCAGAGTTCGGGTTCGCATGCCATATGCAATACTGAAAACGGATCTACTGTAAAAGCATTCTCGCCAGTCGACAGGAATTCCAATCACCGCACCCGAAGGTGGCGGTTCCAGAAAGGGCCATCCAGATTTTGATGTGTCTTTTGACGAAATCATATCAATTGAGGCCAAGTTGGTGACCAGGCAATCGGATCTTTTGAATCAGTCGTCCTCTACCAATTGAGGCTTAGTAGGTGGACATTCTTGAACCATTCTCATGTGTTGCACAATCCCAAGACATTGTAGCGACTGTTGTGGAGGGCAGGGTTTACCAGGAAACTCGGGCCAGGATCCTTGGGCCAATACCCTGCTCCTTTTTTCGCCTGCCGATTGGCTCAGTAGGTGGTGGGTGGAAAATGGTAATGCAACGCCAGACCTGAAAGACGCTGGCAGCATACGGCAGCATTCTCAGGCCGTTTCACTTCACTGGAGCTTGACACAGTTTACACCTGCCACCAACAATATTGCGCCTGTCAGTGTGCCAGAGAGGCTGTGACTCGGAAGAACATGCCGCATCACATGCGCCAGACTTTGCAAGGACATTCCGGATGACAGAACGAGGGGTCAAGGGGGCGTTCCTTTTGAGTGGGAGGTTGGTGAGAGATTGTGAGAATCATGTTGGCCTTAAGGTTTTCCATCGCTGTTGTGCTAGTTGCCCTGGCGCTCTTCTCCTCGTTCTTGAGCTCTATCACCAATGCAGTGAATGCATTGCGGACGGTGCGTATGAGTGCCGCTTCCCAAGAGGCGTGGACTCGTGGACCAAACAAAAGTGTATGCCAGTGGTAGTCAGAGCAATACTACTACTTGTTGAGATAGGACTTTCTCCGGTTCGGGAAGCCACCTACCTCCTTGGTCACTCCAAGTTTAATTGCTTTGCACCGCAGGCACAAATCAGGCAGTTCTTCAATGAGCGCAACCTCCCAGCACCCCTTCTTGCGCAGGTGAAGGTGCCCCCCCGCTTTGCTTTGGCGTTGCTTAAGATTTGTGGAGCTCAAGCAGTTGGGTCCACTCTCAACTCTGGCAGGGCTTCATTCAACTCCGCAGTGCGGCCATCCAGCGGATGCGCGAGAAGGATGTGAAGGTCCTGCTGGAGTTGCCTGAAGTCTTAAAGCGGAGGCGAACGGGGTCGCGACCGTCACGAGTGGGACGAGGGACGCGTAGGACGATGGAAGAAAAGATCGGTTGGATTTGGAAGATGGCAGGTTTCACCGAAGCCTTTTTCTGGGAGTTGAAATCGGTGTTGAAACAACACCTGGAGGCTTCACACAGCGATGTACTACCAGCATTTGATGGAGATACAGTGGTGGCCAGTGGCCTGTCTGCACTCTTTTTCACTTGAAAATGTGGAGGGGTTACTGCTTTGGCGACTCATGGGTTGTCACAGAGGAGAGTGGCGGAGAATCACCCCAGGACTTCCATGCCGTATGGTACAGTAATTAGAGCTGTGACGTTTAGGAATTGCATGGAATTGCTATATATTGCGTTCTGTTGTGAAAAATTAATGAACCGCGACCTTAGTTAGCACTTCCAGAAATAACTGTTGCTTGAACGCAAATTCAGTAGAAACAAGTGCCACGCTACTAGGAACAAGTGCCACGCTAGTAGTAACAAGTGCCTTACTAGTAGTAACAAGAAGCTATTAGTAACAAGTGCATCGCTTCTAGGAACAAGTGCCTTACTAGTAGTAACAAGTGCATCGCTTCTAGGAACAAGTGCCTTACTAGTAGTAACAAGAAGCTATTGGTAACAAGTGCATCGCTAGTAGTAACAAGTGCCTTACTAGTAGTAACAAGAAGCTATTAGTAACAAGTGCATCGCTAGTAGTAACAAGTGCCTTACTAGTAGTAACAAGAAGCTATTGGTAACAAGTGCCTTACTAGTAGTAACAAGAAGCTATTAGTAACAAGTGCATCGCTAGTAGTAACAAGTGCCTTACTAGTAGTAACAAGAAGCTATTAGTAACAAGTGCATCGCTAGTAGTAACAAGTGCCTTACTAGTAGTAACAAGAAGCTATTAGTAACAATTGCATCGC
>CAXAMN010023417.1:758468-803293 GCA_963970005.1 Durusdinium trenchii
ACAAGTGCATCGCTAGTAGTAACAAGTGCCCTACTAGTAGCAACAAGTGCCTTACTAGTAGTAACAAGAAGCTATTAGTAACAAGTGCATCGCTAGTAGTAACAAGTGCCGTACTAGTAGTAACAAGAAGCTATTAGTAACAAGTGCATCGCTAGTAGTAGCAAGTGCCTTACTAGCATTAACAAGAAGCTATTAGTAACAAGTGCATCGCTAGTAGTAACAAGTGCACCGCTAGTAGTAACAAGTGCCTTACTAGTAGTAACAAGAAGCTATTAGTAACCAGTGAATCGCTAGTAGTAACAAGTGCCTTTTACTAGTAGTAACAAGAAGCTATTAGTAACAAGTGCATCGCTAGTAGAAACAAGTGCCTTACTAGTAGTAACAAGAAGCTATTAGTAACAAGCGCATCGCTCGTAGTAACAAGTGCCTTACTAGCAGTAACAAGAAGCTATCAGTAACAAGTGCATCGCTAGTAGTAACAAGTGCCTTACTAGTAGTAACAAGAAGCTATTAGTCACAAGTTGCGAGCACGCGTACCAAACGCCGCGCAGCTGTTTTCACTCGCACGAGCGAGGTCGCGGGTCAGGCTGGTGAGACGGCCTAGTGAACCTGAGAAGCTACTTACGCTACTCCTAGCCAAGTCACTTGAGCCAAAAAGTATTGGCCTTGAGCCAAAAAGTATCATGCAACAAGTGAAACAAACACACATGAACTAGGCGAGGCTACATGGTTCCACAATCGCCCCTCAGATGGGTTCTGCGGCCGTGGGATCCATCTCTGTATCATGCCTCGCCGCGCAGTGCCGCGAACCGCGAGCACTGCCGCTGGCGGCGGCTCACTTCTCTGCCGCTGCTAGCGAGCTCTGGCTCTGCTTGCCCGTCGCGCGTCTCCGTGATGGCTTTCCTTCTTCCTTTTTGTCTTCTCCTCCGAAGACTTCAGATGTCTGCCAGAGCCTCTCGAAGTGGTTCGCGTAGGTCTGGAAGATCTCGTCCTCCCATTGACCCTGAACCGACAACCCGAGCTCCACATTTGCTCGGCTACTCGTGGTATAGTTCGAGCTTCCCACGATCATGTAACTGGGCGATCCAACTCTGCCCTTGAGACACAGGGTCTTTGAGTGTTGGATCCCCTTCAAGCTCTTGCCGACGGACGTTCCACGTCGATCGCCCTCATAGGCTTCTGCGATTGACGTCCCTGAAGTCAAACGCACCCTGATCCCTGCTCGCGCGACTTGTAGCAAGGATTGCCTTTGGAGCCTTGTCCTCTCTCCTTGGCTTTGGCCTTTATCGGCAAGAATTCTTGTGACGCCGTGCCTGATGAGACTGTCGATCACGTCCGGCTGGTCGAACGTGTAAGCTGTCAACATCAGCTCTTCTGCACCGCCCAAAAGGGCCAGGACTTGATCCTGGCTGGCAGTGTTCACCAGCAGCTCAACTCGCGGGTGAACGGACCGCTTGTCTTCCAGAGCCAACGGCTCTGCCCGATCCTGCGGCGGCTCGGCTTCAGGAAGACGATCCTGCACTGCGAACTCTGGCGTCTGACATTCCTCTGGCTCTCGCAGCTTTCCGCCGCGGCTTCCACTGGGGAAGCCATGGCCGTCTGGCCGTAGGCCTTTGGCCTTCTCCACGAGGCCTTGGAAACAAGCCGACAGACCGAGCGATTCCATCGCTCGCCCCTCAGTTGCGGCCTTCCCTCTGGCCAGAGCCGTTGACGCCCCGCTGGCTTCCGCAACATGCGGCCCGACCAGCTTCTTATGCGCTACCAAGGCGACCTCCACGTGGTCACAGCGCCCTGCGCGAAGAAACTCCCTGCAAGCACACCCGGGAGATTTCCCCGCGATCCTAACCCGATGAGCGCCTCGCGTCCCTTTCACTTCCCACGTGGAGACGCTTCCATCAAACTGCACCAAGCGAGGGGTCGCATTCCCGTGGGCCATGTGCATCATCACATTTGCCACCTTCCTGGAGACCCACCAGAACGTCAGCCGGACGATCGCAAATCGAGCTGCCGAGAACGCAGTCTCGATGAAGGAAGCTAACTCCTCACCGCCCTCGGCGATCACTACCTGAAAGGCTTCCGATCCGGTCTCCACGATCTCCTCCATTTCGAGCTGGACCCTGCGGACCACCGGCGCTAAGAACGCGGCAAGGACCAAAGTGGCCTTGCTGCCAAAGCTGAACCCATTGCCGTTCAAGGCGCGCGCTCGCCGGTTCCGAGCCCTTCTTGACAAGGCCCATCCCTGACGCTTGGTCTTCTTCCGCAGTCTCTTTTTCCTGGTCGCGCGAAGTCCACGAACCGTAGACTTCACCGCTGACCGGGTCGCGCGAAGCCTGCGAACCGCAGACTTCACCGCCGACCCTCCTGCGCGGATTCGCTTCCGCTTCTTGTGACTCTGTTTGTGCTTTGTGCCAGCACGCTTCTTCTTGACCCGTCTCTGCGATTGGGCCAAGAACTTCTGGATCTCTTCCGTCAGGTGCTGTGACGGTTTCGGGTGGTGTCCGTCGTCGGACGACCCCTCATCCGGCTCTTCCCGGATGGCAGAGCACTTGTAGCATCTGTTGCGGAAGCATAAGTTCCCTGACCAACAGCGGCTACACCACCAGCTGTCAGGCCGTTGCAAGACCTGACTGAGGACTGTCTCAGTCCGAAGGCGCTTGGCTTCCCTCCTAGAGTCCGGGCTTCTACGCCGAGGAGGTCCGCTCTTGGCGTACCTGGCCATAGACTCCCAGCGCTCGCCGCACCGCTCTCCTTTGATCCAGCCCTCGCAACGGTCCATATTCGGTCCGTTGACCGTCTTGCAGGCTCCGCAAACCCAGCTGCCTTCCTCGTAAGGAAGGTCATCAAGGCCGTCGTCCGGCGGACGGGGGGGAGCGTTGGCCCTGGAGTCATCGGGCTCCTCATTGGCGAGTCTACTTGCAGCGGCCTCTGCGGCCAGCGACTTCCTGTGCTCCTCCGCTCTCATCCTGCTCCGCGCTTGTTTTTCCAAGACCTTCCGGCTCACGGTGGACCCTTGGGCAACTGCACGGAGCCCTGCGTCGAGTCAGTATCCGACTCTGCAGCGCCGACGATCCTTGCTCGCGGAGTCTCATGAGCGAGCTCCAGGCGCTCTGCTGCTACGGGCAGTGCACGAGTCACCGCTTCTCCATAGCGCCCACTCTCTGTGTCACCCACAGGAAGTCCTGAACGCTTCCTGGTGACTGGAGCTGTGGTCGTCGCTGAGACGATCATCCGAAGACTGCCTTCAAGCTTGGCGGCTCCTCCTTCCGTTGGCCGCTCTTCCTGCTTAGCCATCAGCTGGCTGAGGCCGCCTACGGCACCTTCCTGGTACCGAAGCTCATCCGCGGCAGCGCCCCCCAGCAGCGACCGCCGTCCGAGTCCGGCCTTCCTTACTCCAGATGGCTTGCAGCTCCTCCTTGGACATTTCACCCTTCATACGATCAGGCCCTTCTGCGCGACCGGGGTCCGAAGACAGACCACCAGCCCGCGTCAGAGAGGCTACTACGGCCTGCTTGGCTTCCTGCACTTCTGCCTCCGATTTCACCGAAGGCCCTGCGCTAGAGGAAGCTGCTGAAGGCTCTGCCACCTCCTTCTTGACCAGGTTGGCCGCAGCAGGAAGGGCCGGCTGCGTTGGTGCCTCTGCTCAGGTTGCGGAGGCGCAGCCTTGGCTTGCTGGCGCTGCTCTTCATAGCGAGCCTCCATCTTGAACATCTCCTCGATGTGCTGCTCACTGAGCAGGTGATCCTCATCAACGGGGCATCCACCCCTGACACCCTTCCGAGTCTTGCACAGCAAGCAGTGCCATGGCTGCTTTGGGAGGTGTCGGCGGCTCACCATGATACCCCTTGGGGATTTTAGCCGCTGGCCTCCTCTTGACGGGAGACGCGGCTGGCGCCGCACCTTGCTCTGCCGGGCTGTGCTCATCCTTGACGGGAGACGCAGCAGGCGCCGGATCACGGACCGGAGGGCTGGACTCAACGGCCGCGGGCGCGGCCGGCTCCTCAGGGTCTTCCTTGACGCCGCGTCCGGGCTGCGAAGGCGCAGCACCGGACCGCTGGCGCCCCTCAGCTTCATCTTCCGAGGACGACTCATCGGTGTCCCCAGTAGGCAGCTCGATGGGCACCAGGCCATCCTGGCGCGTCCAAAGAAGATCGCCCTCCTTGCCGGTCTCGCCATCAAACGTGGAGATGCGGTCAAAACACCGCGGTGGAACCTCGCTCGTGAGGATGACTCCGTCGACCCCAGTCCGCATGTCCACCTTTCCTTCTTTGAGCCGTCCCACAGTCATGATGACGACTGCGTCAGTCCCAGATCGCACGCCTGTGTGCTTCCCGGGTTTGCCCAGAGCATCTTTGCTCCAGTGCACGAACAAACGGCCTTCCCCACTTCCGAGGCCGCTGGGCAGCAAACCATCCGTGGTGATGGAAACCACCCTTTCACGGAAGGTTCCGTGCACGAGGATCGCGTCATCCTCCGGCAGCGTTTCCTCATTTGCTAGCTCGAAGTCCTTCGCGGTCAGTCCGCTATCCGAGCTATGCCCTTGGCACGCGCGGACGAAGTCCCCGTCCGCGGACAGCTCCAACCTCTTCTTCGCTGCCCCCTCTTGCCAGCGCACCGCCTTCCTGACATCTTCGAAGGAAACGCCGAACACGGTGGACACGCGCTCGACCGAGATCCATCCTTCTGGGCCCAGCTCGCCCTGGACCTCATGCCTTCCTCGGCATGACCTTGAGCTGCCGTGTCGCAGCGTCTTCGTCATCAAGAACTCAAGGTCATCCCTGTCGGTGACGGGATCCCTTTCCCGCTGCCACCGACCCTTCCGGCCGCCTTTGCCCTTTCCCATGCTTCCGCAGACCCGGCCCACGGAAGCGAGGGCAGGCCAGCTGTTCGCGAGAACAGGCTCTCGAGCTCTCCAAGCTCTATCGCGCTCACCCAAGAGCAGCCCCCAAGCGTCGACCCGAGAGCCAAACAGCTGCGGCGCGGACGACGTTCGAACGAACGACGCTTGAAACGACGCGCGCCGACCCGAACCGAACGGCGCGCGACCCCATGGCCAGCGAACTGCAGGGGGCAACAAAGACCAACAAAATGTGGGGGTGATTTCCTATGGGAATGAGTGCAGTATGACATTTAACAACCAATGGAATGAATCTAATATTTCACAGAGTTTGCGAGGTATTTAGATCCAGGCAAGTTGATTGCTTCCAGATTTCTTTCCCCCATGGTACTGCATCCATTTTCCAAGTTCTCTGGCGCTTCTCAACTCAATGTCAAGCATTGAAACAAAGACAGTCAAAAACCCTTTCTGTGCAGTTCATCCAGATTTTTCAAACCTGGCCTTGGGACTGCGAATTTTGAGCAGCTTTCCAAGCCTGTTTCCCTTCTCTGCGCTTCTTCTGACGCCAGGCATTCCTTGATTTGGCCACTGGTGCAGTGGGACTGTGAACTGGGGCTGGCACTGGCCCTGGATTGGCGGCCACTGGTGCGCTTGAAGATGCTGTCTCAGGCGCAGCCATGCCTTCGTGAAATGATATTGGTACCGAAGCGTGTTCCAACGCTTTTGAAACTTCATCTTCTTGGGCATGGCAATAGTGTCGACGAAAGGTACTAATATCATGGCGTTGTTGTATCTCCATGATCACATGTTCTGTTGGCACTGCAGTGCCTTCTGTTGGCTTCGAAAGTAACAGTGCTGCTGCAGTGTGGCGTGTTGCGCCATGGACTGTAACATGTGATCCTTTGAAGCTCTGATTCCACCTTCTTTTGTTCGTCAGGCTATACATTACTTCTAAGATTCTTCCCAATGCTAAAGACACTGACTGACGTGCCATCCATGGCTTCTTTGATTTCTTGGTTGCAGCAGGAAAAACATAGCCACCATCATCTGGCCACTTGAAGGTCTCACGTGCCATCGGGTAGATATCTTCAAACACTTTTGGGTGACTCTTCTGAAAAGGCTCAAGAGCTGGCAGGACTTTCCTGTCAATGCCCTGTTTCATCACTTGTTCCAATGTAGCGCATGCATCGGGTGACAGCCGGGCAACAACATTGTCGGCTCCCAACTTTCCAGCTCCTTGGTACTCTTTCTCTTCAGATCTCCTTTGGAACAAAACATGCGCAGCATCATGGTAGTGGCCTCCTTGCAAGTCACGAAAGCTAGCATCAGCTAGCTGGAGTTGCTCTTGCTTTAGCAAGTCAAGGGCTCGCAGCCTCGAGAATCATGAATCACGTGAAAACTTCACGTGTAGGGGGGGGCCCCCCCCCCCCGCGGGTTCAACTCCCCCCTGGGACGCTTCCGGTACGTGCTATAGTGCTATGTTTAGGTGGCAGGTGAAGTAGGCCACTGTTTGAGTTTGGAAGGGGGGGCATGAAACATGAAATTTACGCGAGGGTTCAAGGCTTCAATGATGAGCATCACGGGAAGTCAGAAACCAGGCGTATCAGATACACGTGCCTTTGAGCTTCCTTCGGCATCTCAGTGCATATGGCTGACACTTCACTCGACAAAGATGCTCAAACAAACATACATAAGCCAGGTGTATCTGATACGCCTGGTTTGTGACTTCCCGTGATGCTCATGATGCTGCGTTGCTTTTCTTCAGTCCCTCATTACATATACATGACGACCCAACAGCAGATTCAACAAGCTCACATGTTCATGACATCGACATCGATAGAAGAAACCAAACAAATCATGCAAGCAGCTTTGTTTTGCCTCTGGGACACCTCTTGGGCACCTCTTATGGCATCCACACTGGTTCAACTCCTCCGTGGAGGTTTTGGGATACAGCGCAACAGATTCAACAAGCTCACAGGTTCGTGAACACATCGGATGCATCGAACAGTGTGGCAAAGTCCAGCCACGCTTCCTTAATTATCGGGGACTTCAATTCTAAGGTTGGCTGTGTCATTGCTGTTTGTGTGTCTTACATGTTCACAACCTCATGAGCATTTGCCTCACTCCGCTTGATGTCCCACCAGTCCGGATGCACCCCTGCTAGCTTTCGTCACCTACCCTCGGCCTCAAGTAGGCATCATCGCCATGCAACCTTAAAGTCTCTGAAATTCTCCGGCTCGTGGCCATAGTCAGCCACAATGCCATTGCATACTTTGGTCCAGCGAAGTAAATGGCCACTGCCAAGAACAAGGCATAGTCATCCCTGGGGATGAATAGGTGCTGCAAGTCCGATTTCCCAAGTTTAGCGCCTTTGTTCCAGGGTTTCTTTTTTGCCTTGTTCCCAGATGGAACAGTGGACTCTTGAACAGTGAACAGTGGAACAGAGAGAGCAGCTGCGGGTCGTTTCCTGGCAATCTTCGGGGCCATTGCTCACACTTTGCAGGAGAGTCACTGGAGTCACTGGAGCCAGCAATTCCATTCAGTATTCATATGGTATAGTGCGCACATGCATGCAAGACAAGGAACAGTTCATGAGCATATGGAAATTGAACATGTGCTGTGAATGCTGTGAAGCATTCCCAGAACATATTTCCAAGTGTGATATTGGAGCATGCAGAAGAAGGACCTTGTGAGACTTCCAGTGAAATTCCTGGATAAGTCCTCAACAATGAAAGTTGGCAATTCACCATGAAACAAATGACTGGCTGGACTTTCGACTTGGCCTAGAAAGAGGAAAAGACAGGGACATGGCACTCCATGGTGGAAGTGTCTTATGAATTGCACCTGCTGAAACGTAGGACCTGTACAGTGGACACTTGCATATCCATGGTACCCTGTCATATCATTGTATGACTCTCTAGGCTCAAGTGAAGACTGCATTCTGTGTGTAAAAGTTGTAGGCAACCAAGGTGGCGTGTGACAGCTGTGGTTTTGTCATTTGGTCTGACTTGAAGTGGCAGTCCCTGAAATAGAACTAAGCTAGTGCCTTCACGCATGCATGCATGCACTGCATGCAGTTTACATGGAGGCCTAGAGCTGGTGACGTGAAGATACTTTGTTCCTTGTCACAGCCAACTTGATCGATTTTTTGGTTTTGAGTATTCAAGTGGTCAACTAGCACCCCCTGGTGCCATGGTGAAGAAATAGAGGAAACAAGAAAAGCAAGACATAGTTCAGTGCTATAAGTTAATACTTGTTTCAGATGTTATGCTTGGATGTAGGTGATAGTTTTTTGACAAAAATAATGTTTTCATCTAGGGG
Organism: Durusdinium trenchii; assembly: GCA_963970005.1. Classification (NCBI taxonomy): domain Eukaryota; class Dinophyceae; order Suessiales; family Symbiodiniaceae; genus Durusdinium; species Durusdinium trenchii. Next base: position 766,624 of record CAXAMN010023417.1, read on the forward strand.
GGGCAGGACGGGACAACAAGTCATATGTACATTTTCACAACATTGTGTATGAACAATCATTTGCAAACAACTATTCCATGAACGGTTTTGGACATGGAACTGCTGTGATGTGTGCCACTGTTCACTGTTCACTTTTTGGTTTCCGCTGTTCCCTGTTCACTGTTCCTATGTTTTTTGTGGGTCCCTTAGACATTTGATCTGCAGGACTCATGGAGTGAATCATTGATGCTGTGGTGACATTGGAGGCAAGGTCGTTTCTGCAAAGTCGCAGCTGTGTTTTTCCATGGGTTGCAAGTGCAATGTGATTGAAATCAAGTGCAATTGACCTTTTCATTTTGGCCCAAACCAAAGCAAACAGTTCGCTGTTCACAGTGCACTAACCGCACTTTTTTTTGGTTGCAGCGATGAGCAACGCTTCGCACCAATCGGGATCTGAGCCCTTCGACTTTGATCAGTTGGACAGTGTGGAGGCACAACATGTTTTGAACAATCCAGTGTCAGCAACACAGTGCTTGGTTTTGTGGTTTTGTTGTTTTTCTAGTTGTTTTCTTTTGGCCAGGGCAGTGGGCAGTGGATGCACTATCAATACCGACCCCGTGCAGCCCGTGCAGGGCAGCAGCCACCAACGCCTGGGTCGCCAACTTCTGTGGTTTCTGAAGAAGCCCCGCCAACCATTCCAGAGGAACTGACTACCACTGTGCTGCCCACACGTACACAGCCAGAGCCGGTGACAGAAGAGCCAACCATGGTTGTGCAGCCAGTGGCCGTGGAGAAGGATGTGGAGAAGGATGTGGAGATGGCAGGCCAGCCAACTGCAGCACCGGCAGAGCAGCCACCTGCGGAGGAGCCTCAGCCCACCACACCTCGCACTGAACCAAAGTCCTTCGCACCAGTGGTTCCTGGGGCCAGATCAGAGGGCCCTGAAGCCCCAGCACCACCTGGGGGCTGCACTGCTGCTCAGGATGCCTCCGCTGCTCAGGATGCTTCCGCTGCTCAGGATGCCTCCGCTGGTCAGAATGCTTCCGGTGGTCAGGATGCCTCCGTGTCCACTGTTCACTGTTCCCAGTCCTGGCTCATTGGGCAAGAGGTGGGGGGTTGAATGTCAGCATTCAAGTTGAGTCAAACTGTTGAACTGCCATTTTGTTTTTTCTTGTCATGTGGTGTGAGGCTGTGGGACGAGCAGCTTGGGAAGCTTGGAAGGAAGAAGTGGCAGTCGCAAAGGCCATCCAACAGCTGCAAAAGAAGAAGGTGGAGCGAACAGCAGCTGCAGGCCAGGAGGAGGACGGTGGACCTTGGCCCAAGAGCCGTCCGAAGCGTCGCACACTTTCACCAAATGCTGATGCAGGGGAAGCCAAGAGTGCCATTTGGCTGCACTGAATGGGTTGGTTTTGTGATGACTTGTGGTGCATGCATTCATCACCCAATGCATGCATTGCATGGACAATAGCTGCAGGCTCGTAGCAGTGGCAGCCAGGTCAGTGCAGCAGCAGCAGAGCCTCCAGCTGCGGCCCAGGTTGTGGCCAACCAGACGGAGGCTGTTTTTGAGCATGGTTAACGCTGAAAGGTGTCATTTTCAGAGTTTACATGTTGTTTTTCAACTTGTGTTGTCCACAGCTACTATCACTAAGCATTTCCCACTGTTCACTGTTCCACTGTTCACTGTTCCACTGTTCACTGTTCCATTCAGTTCGATTTTTCACTGTCCAGCTCAATTGTTCCAACTCACTGTTCCAACTCACTGTGCAGGCGCCCCCTCGGCTCCCAGTGGCCAAGTACCGAGGGGCAGATGAGACCAGCCTGTTGCAGCTGGTCCGAATGCCCTGGCACCGGCAGTTGGAGCTGGTCGCCGACAACGAGCACTGTGACCTCCCTGGCATAGTGGAAGGTGGCGTGCCCTCAGAGAACCTGCTGTGGGTCTTGGTGGGCTTCGACATGGATGCAGCCACCTTCCCGAAGACGCAGCGCTTCAATGCGGAGGAGCGCTGGCTATGTTTTGCTTCAACTTCATACTCAAAATTGATGTTATATTTTGCCAGGACAAGCCATTTTTCGAAGCCTCCGACCGCGACGAAGCGCGCAAGTGTCCGAAAAAGTCGAAGCACCATTCCAGGCGTCTCTGCTTGCAGTGCTTGGGCCACTGTCTCATGCTCATTCTAAAAAAAAAGCACAGCGAACAGTGAACCCAACTTCTGCACTGAGAGACCTGCTCTGAGCACCTACTGCAGGCCACTAAAGCTGGCCAGTAAAGGCAGCATTTGGATTTCCCCAGTGATTCTGGGCACAGCTGTAAGGGCCGCGTGAGATCAGCTGAAAGTCGCCCTTTGCTTCAGTCCAATACCACCTGCCATAACAATTCTGTTCCTTCCTGCACAAAAAGGTCCTGAGTACTGCACCCATCACCATAGCTCCAAATCCAGCCCTCCCAGCTGTCTTCATCACCAGTGGCTGTCCAGTGCGGAATGTTTCGCTGCACTGTTGCGTCGAAGGCCTTGCGTGACACAGTTCAAAAATGACAAAACAATCTAGCATACATTGACACACTCATCACCAGGCTTTTGGGCCTGGCGCTCCAACATGTTCTGCAAACAAGCTGGGTACTGGTCGCATCGCCACATGTGCAAGCGTGGGCTTTGAAACTGAGGCTTGTCTGGAGGGCGCGTCAGGTACAGAAAGTGGCAAAAGTATTCATCACCTTCCTGCGCAGCAGGATGTTAAGCACAAATCTAAGGCAGCACATCATACTTCCTTCAAAACATGGAACACGCCTTGGCAAACATACCAGATCGCATGGTCCACGTGCCGAACTTGTTCATCTTGATGGGCACGGGCTTGACATCATAGCACACAAACTGTGCCTGTTCGTCACAATTAACTTGCTTCATGTTCAAAAACTTTCGATGCAACACTTCCTCAAGGTAGCTGGCCTCGAAATTCTCGAAGGTGACTGTCTCCCCCATGACCTTGTAGAGCTCCAGCTCACCAACTTCATTCATCACAAAGACCCAAAAGAACTCACCCAAGGACTGGAGCCACACACTCATCTTTCTCTCCTGGATGTCCAGGAGTGAGAAGCCACACATTCATGGAACAGTGAACAGTGGATTAGCTGAACAGGGGAACAGTGAACAGTGGGAAATGGTCAGTGGTAGTAATGCTAGTTGAAAAACAACAACATAAATTCTGAAAATGGCACCTGTCAGAACTGACCATGTCTGAAAAATGAATGGAACAGTGAACAGCGGAAAAAATTGCAAGGCACGCAGTGAAAACACAAATAAAGGTAACTTATATAGATATGTATATACATACATGCATGCATGTAACAACAATTGAAATATGTGAACGCATCTGGCAATACATTTGAACATGGACATGGAAGTGTACCATGTGTGTATTTCAACTTATATATGTATTTACACATGTGCTACAATGTATATGCGTGCTACAATGTTCCAAAAATGATATAGGAAAATTCTTACATGAAAACATGTATATGCACACAGATGCATGTATGTACTGCACTGATATATGTGTGTACATGATCCATCAACACACACATTTGGAAGAAGTACCTATGGTTCCCACATGAATATAATGTATGTATATGTATATATCTATGTGCACATATGCTTGTATGTATACACACTGTGATGTTCAACCCTTGCAACAGTGAAAGAGTGAACAGTGGAACAGTGAACAGTGACCAGTGGAACACAATGACGAGTGGGCGTGTTTTGTTTGGAAACCATGTTTGAATAACACCCTTCAGGTACACTGGCACAAGTAAAAGCATCAAACATCCTTCAAGGAGAAGAACATCTCAGGGCCAGCTGGGAGCTGTCCATCGACCAGATGCTCATACTCAACGTTGCGCAAAAGGTCTGACAATCATGACAAAAAGGTCACATAACCAACTCCAATGTGATAAATTGAACACGAGTGAAGCCCATAAGACAGCAACATGCATTGAACACAAACCAAAGGCCTTCATTCATGATGCAGAAAGATGTTTGCGCTGGCATTTTGGCAGGACTTTTCACACCAGCCAGCGCTTTGCTCCGAACAGCCAGATTGACGTCGTACTGGGTGCTGGGAAGGTGCTCCACTCCTGCCTCCCAAACAAAAACAGGGTGAAATCCCTAACAAAAACAGGGGGACATGAACAGTGAACAGTGGAACAGTGAACAGTAAAGCCATGAAAAATGGAACAGTGAACAGTGAAAAGAACATGTGAGGCACAGTGCAAATGGGCCTCAGCGACTGATTCCACAAAGGACCACTCGCCAAACATCTTGAGCATGTTCTTTGCTCCACAGCAGGCGTCCCGCAAATGCGTGAACCATGGGTATTGGAAGAACTCCAATCCAGGTCTCTTGGGCATTAGGTAGGTCATGCTTTCTCCACTGGAAGTAGCTTGCTTGTACTGGAAGATCGTGTCACCGCTCATCTTCCCCCAGGCAAGCAAAGGACCACGCAGCAGCACTCCCTGCAACAAACAGTTTCACTGGAACAGTGGAACAGTGGAACATGTTGCTGTCCCAAATGAAAGCAGTCCTTGCTTGCCATCTCAAAGAAGCAGTTCAAGGCATACAACAGGCACCTGTTGTCCTAGTGCAATTGAAAAAACTGATGCAACAATTGAAGCAATCTGGACGCAGGTCATGAGCAGTCCTGTCCAAGGCCCTCTTGGTACACCTGCTTGGAGAGCTTCTGACTCTGTCGAAGTACCTCTTTGCACACAGACTGGTGTGCCTCACTGTTCTGCCAGGAGGAAAAAAGAGTGGTGATTTTTTTGCAGCTTCACAGCAGAAGAAACTTTGCAGCCAATGCTTCACAGCAACTTCACAGCAGAGAAAACTTAATCACTCACTGTGTGCTTTTTTGTGACAGGCAAAATTTTTGAATGAGGAGACTCTTGGCGAGATATTTTTTTCACTGTTCACGGTTCACTGTTCCCAAGTTATTTGGGAATCACTCTTCACTGTTCACAGTTCCCAAGTTATTGGTGAATCAGTGTTCACTGTTCCCAAGTTATTGGGGAATCGCTGTTCACTGTTGACAAGTTTTGGGGAATCACTGTTCACTGTTAATTTTTTCAAATTAGGTAATGACATTTGTCATTTGCCCGCTGGCGGTTCGGCGCCGGTAGGAGCCAGTGGTCCACTGCAGGCAGGACAGTGTGATGTGATGCCTTCTTTTTATTATTTTTTAAAATTGGCAGCAGCCAGCCGGAGCGACAGTCATTTGTCTCTGTGGCGCTGGCTTCGACCCCCCCCTTGCCACCATGAGCATGGGGGATCGTAATGCGCAGCCAGCGGGCCAGGTATACATTAGGACTTTCGCCGCTGGCTCCACATTTCGTTCCCCCATGCTCATGGCGGCGACCCCCCCCTCGAGGCCAGCCAGAAAAGTGGAAATGAGTGTTCTGGCCGCTGGCGGTTGGAGATTTTTTTTTAATATATATTTTTCAAATTAGATAATGACATTTGTCATTTGCCCGCTGGCGGCGCGGCGCCGGTATGAGCCAGTGGCGAATCCGCGAAAAGTCATTTGCAGGCGCCGGCAGCTACTAATGACTGTGTCATTTTCTCATAATTTGCAGTTATTCCTGTTGATATTCTCAGTTCTTGTGATTGCTTCTGGCTCCAAGTTTCAAGATGAGTTGGAAGAAACTGGCCTTGTCAGATGGCCCGGCTGATAGCAGTGCAGATGAGGATTTGAAGCTGGCCTGGAAAAGGCCTCGTCTAGGAGCTCATGATGCAGTGAATGCCCATCAGACTGTTGACAAGTCCTGGCAAAAGCCCTCTCTGTCAACTGTTTCCTGCTCAAGAAGTGGTGGGAACCAGCTTGTTTGGCACAGTGTGTCCATTGATGAGCCAACCTTAAGCCTCATCAAGTGTGATGAGTCTGAGATGACAGACTACAAACGCAATGCCCTGGACCCGAACAGGGTTGCCAAGCTAGCTGCCCAGTCTTGTGGTTGCAAGGGGGCCTGCTTCACTTTGTTTCGCCCAAACCAAATTTTGGGTATAGGCAGGTTGTGGCATGGCTTGAAGGATGATAGTCAACATCACTTCTTGAATGCACAGTGGGAAGGCAGCTGGGACTGCAGTGATGATGAGGCAACTGATCTAGCTCACCGCACAAGTTGGTACTTTGGTGGGCAACGTGTTTGTTTGGCTGGCTTGTGTGGTTTACTTGGTGTTGGCAAAAGATCAATACTGAAGAAATTGCAAGGTGTGGTCGACATGCGTCGCAAGATTAATGGTGGTGCAGCGAATCCCACCAGAGCAAGTGTCCAGGCGAACTTAGTCGACATGTTTTTTCTTGGAGCTGTACCACCAAACAGCTGAAGATTTGCCAGAAACCTTTCAAGCCCAAGATGTGGACAAACAGATTTCAATGGAACATGGCTTTGATGCTGAGGCTGCTGACATGGCTCTTTATGCCAAACAGATTTCCAAAGTGGAGGAAGTATTTTCTTGGACGCCAGAAGCTGCCATTGCCCAAAGCATGATGGCACTGTCCTCTGTTGATCTGTCCACTGTTCCCTGTCGACACCTACCATCTGGGAAACCCATGGCTTTGTACTGGCAGTTCCAGTCATGGTGTGAAGCTGCAGCAAGCTTCAGTGGTGACCCTGGTGCAGTGAAGACTCCATCATGGTCGACATTTTGGAGAGCATGGGCAGACAAATGGTCCTTTGTCCTGAAATTCAGGAAGAGATCGCAGCGCAAAGAGTGCAATGATTGCCATGTCTTCCGGGAGTCCATCCAAGGAAAGAGGAAGTCCCCAGCTGAGAAGATGGAACTTGCTCAGAAGTGGCAGGGCTCAGTACCATGATCGCCTCATCTATTGGAGCCTTCGATGGGCCAGCCGGGCAAGTCTCAATGTCCTCACTATCATCATTGATAGCATGGACCAATGCAAGACAGCTTGGCCTCAATACCCCTTTCACCGCAAACCAGGGGTGTTGGAGAAGGTGCATCGACCCAGAGTCATCCTGTCCGCTGTTCTCTGTCATGGCTGGTGTAGCAATATCTTCCTTATGGATGACTCATTGCACCATGGAGCATCCAGTTTTTGTGAGCTGTTGTCCCGCAGCTTTGACAAAGTTGCTGAGTTGTCTCAGAAAACAGGCCGTCCATTCCCACAACATTTGGTTGTGCAGTGTGACAACACTACAGCGCAGAACAAAAATCATCTGGCAAGTATTTTTCTTGCTCATCTTGTGAGTGAAGGAAAGTTTGTGACGGCGACTGTGAACTTCTTGACTGTTGGGCACACGCATGAAGACGTCGATCACTACTTCAGTGTGATTCTGTCCACTGTTCTCCGTCCCAACCGCTTTGAGCTGCCAGAAGACTTAGCTGCAAGTTTGCAAGAAAAAATGCGGCCTTTCACATTGAAGAAGTCAGAAGAACTCTTTGTGGAGATTGTGGACCATGTGCGTGATTTTGATGCCTGGATGAAACCTTTGGGAGTCACATTGCATGGATGCTTTGTTTCAAGGCAGGGGCGTTTGGCAGCACATTCTTTTGTGTACAAATTGCGGTGCCACCTCTTTGCCAATGAGCTTGAAGCCCTGCCTCGAGACAGATTGGGCCAAAATGCCATGATTTCGATGTGTTCGCACTGACCAAAGGTAGAATGCATGGAAGCTCTTTCCACCCGCCAGTCCTTGCGCTTCCACGACGACGAGTTCTTGAAGCATCACTGTCCACTGTTCCCAGTTCTGTTCATGGACTTGCAGATGCAGCAGACAGTGATGCACGTCTCAAAAACTTTGAGAGGTTAGCCAATGTGTTGGCATCATTGCCAGGAGATTTCACACGAGTTTGCGATCGCTTGCGGGACATGGTGGCATGGCTTCAACAAGGTCATGTTGGTGCAGCTGCAGAGGAGGCGCCCCCAATGCAGTGGCTTGGGCGACCTGCTCCTGAGCGAGGTGAGGTCACCCAGTCCAGCAACATGTACTATGAGCATTTGCCTGACACATCATGGCAACTGCTAGCTAGGTTTCATCGAATGCAAAGAGCTCCAGCATGATCTGAAAATAGTTAGTGCTGCTTGCTTTGCTTGCTTTGCTGCTGCGCATAGAAAGGAAACATGTTTGATGATTGGTGTGTAGCTTTTGCATGCTTGGTTTGCAGCATGCTTGCCAAGTTGGAATTCTTATTTTTCATGTCAGCCTCAAGTTAGGTATAGCTTGTGCAGGCACCTGGAACGCAGTGCCATGGCGCATACAGGCTGGTGCAGCACCAATGCCAGCAAGAAGGCAGTGAACAAACTGAAGGCAGCACTTGCCAGCACCTATGCAGGGTCAGCAGATCCTGAGATCTATGACTGCCCCCATGTAGTGGACCTGATTGCTCAGAAGTTCCCAGAACCCTACCAGTTGAAGTCCGCCTTGGAGACCTTGTTTGGGCAGACCCGTGCTTTGTGCCCACATTGGGTTTTGCCTGCAATGCAAGTCAATGTGCCTGCAGCGCCAGGGATCAGGCAAGTCACAGATGGATGGCTGTACATTTGGCAACTTGGGCACCAAGAGTCTTCAGCTGTCAAGGGACGCAGCAACATGGTCAATGTGTTGGAAATTGCATTCAGTTTCCTAGAGAACACTTTCAACAGTGCACAGAGCCCACTGGATGTCCTGTTTGATGAGCCGCCTGGAGCAACCATCAGAGATTTCTCAGTGCGTTTCAGTATGGGCTTCACCCGTGCACTTGCAGCATACGCGCTGTTGCTGGCCATGCTGGATTTGGAGCTGGATGACTTGAAGGAATTGGTTCCTGTCCTGTGTTCCCTGTTCACTGTCCGCTTCACCTACAATCCGGCAGGTTCAGATTTTCTGCAAAGGCGCAGGTCTTTGGCAGCCAAGTTCCAGGTGAGTGAAAGCACCCGGCCAGACCCCATCCAGATCTACTACACCCTGTCTGAGGGATTGAAGCGTGAAGGGGAAGATGTTGCCACTGGCATTCCTGGCAAGATCAAGGAGTACAATGCAATGTCTTCAGTCTCATCCCAGAACATCAGTGAGTTGGAGGGGCGCGTCATCATGGCCTTGCCATCAACTTGCCATCGCAAACACCTACATTTTGCACACTGTTGAAGTACCACTGGCAGAACTACAAGAATGCTGAAAGTGCAGTTCCTATGAAGATGTTTGCCTTCATGAATGCTGAAGTTCCACCAGAGGCGAATGGAGTCTGGAAGGAAATCTTGACACCATCAGCTGAGAAAAATGAGTTGTTCTTGGAGTACTTGGTGGGATACTTCGTGAAGAACTACAAGGACCAGCTTCGCTTGAAGAAAAAAGTGAACTTGCGCTTTGGGGCCTACAAGCTGCGAGTCAGTGACCCAGCCACTGCCTACCGCCAGTGCTGTCTATGGGTCCATTTCAGGCCAGAAATGCAAAAGGAGATGTCGCTTTCTGACTTCAACAGCATGGAGAAGATGTTTTGCCGTGGCGCCTTCGACCGGGAGCTGATAGACCGAGTCCGAGCTTTGAACCCGACTTTGAAGCTTCAGGACTTCAGGTTCTTTTACTTGCACATGGGAAAGGATCAGCCTGTGAAGGAGGAGTCTCAGCTGAATGCAGCGCAGGAGGAAGCTGAGTCACTGCAAGAGCAGGCAGGGTTGTGTTGTCCTATCAGTTTTTGCATGGTTCACTGTTCACTGTCCACTGTTCACATGTGTTTGTGTCTTGGATTCATGTTTGCAGGCCTCCATGCGGCTTTTCTTGGCAAAGCTTGAGAAGGACCAAGTGACGTGGACCAGGTGCAAAGCAGCTTTGGAGGATCACACTTCGCATCAGAAGGTTAGCAAGGTTGAGTTCCTCCGCAGTCAGGATTTGGTTTTGGAACAAAAAGTTGTGGAACTGGCTGATGTGACTTTCCCTGTGAAGTTTGTGGGCCACAGTGAACATATTGCCCCCTTTGTGGGCAGTTCACAGCTCACCTGGTCAGAGAGCAAGATGATTGCATTCAGTGCGCAGTTCACTGTTTATCTGGTGAACTTGACAGCACTGGGCAGTGCTGCTGCACGATCTACCAGGGAAGTGGTCCGTCTGGTTGCAGATGCTTGCGCGCATTGCCCAGAGCGCACTGTGGCCATTGTCATCGGGCCCAATGTTGCAGGCCATGGAAGCACTTATGACGAGACAGCAATGGAGAAGTGCCAGGACGATTGTGAAGTTGCCCTGAAGCAGGAGGATTTGGCACTGAAAGTCCGGCGTGGTCAGATTGTGTTTTCCTTAGAGTCAATTGTCAGCCGCACCAGAGCTTCAGTGCACCCAATGTGGGTGTGCATGAGCAATCAAACAGGTGGGGATGGCGAGCTCCTTTGCAAGTTCTCTGCCAGCCAGTTGTGGCACCGCCGGGCAGCGCACCATGTTGAGATGAAGAACATGAGCCAGTTTGTGTTGCCATTCACAGGTGTGACACCGGTTTTGCCCCAAAATTTGTCCAAGGCTCAGATGACCAAGCAGCACATCACAGGTGTGGACTTGATGGACAAGCTGAAGGAGAACCTCTGGAAGGGAATGAATGTGAGTCCCAGCTATGGAGTCGCATATGTGGATCTGCTGCCATATGATGATTCATTGTTGCTGTCCACTGTCAAAGGTCTGTCCCAGTCTCGACCAAAGGAACCACAGGAAATGGTAATCTCTGTGGTGTGGGCCCGGGGTGACCAAGACTCTGACAAGAGGCGTGCCAATGCTGAATGGTTGGAAGATGCCATCCGGAGAGCCATTGGCCGCATGGTTCGAGGGAAGCTGCTTTCGCTGGACGGCTTTGATTTCAAGGACTATGAGCCAGAAGGGGCAGCCCCTGTCAGTGACCCCCAGGTGTATGCATTGACTTTTCCCACTGCTGAGGGTCAACTTGCCATGAGGCAGACAGCCTTGGATGACTGGGGTGCCAAGTTTGCACGCTTGAAAAAGGATTTTGATGCTGCAGTGGAGAAGCACAACAAGGCCTTCAACCCCTCAGGTTTCCCTTACAAGGGAGATGGTCAGAAACGCCAAGCTCCAAGCACAGCAGAAGAAGAAGAAGGTGCTCCCTTCCCTCCAGACAGCACTGTGGATTCCATGGAGGCATTGAAGAAGGCTGAAGGGAACCTTTCCATTGTGAAAAGTTCTCTGTCCACTGTTCAGCTTGTTTTCACTTCAAAAGGGGCTTTCTACTTGCATGCCTTGGAGGATGGTGTGGTGTCTGCCAAGAGGCCTTTGTGCCAAGTTTTTGGTGAGTATCACAGCGGAGAGACAGAGATCGCCAAGGCCGAGAAAAAAAGCCATGTTGTATCCTTGGAAGATGGAGTCTGTGGAAGATCTGGCAATTTGGACGCACCCCCCTGCCTGGGACCCAGCCTTCAAACAAGGCCTCGGAAGTTTCAAGGAGTTTGTTGCATTTCTTGTGGAGCACAACGTTGTCACTTTCACGATGGTCTGTCATGAGCTGACTTTGGAGCCTTCCAATTTGAGCATCACCTGCAATGAGCCATGCTGCTTTGAGCCCAAGAAGTTGCCGCCCAAAGCAATTGCTGAACCAGGCAATTGTGGAAGCATGGTGGCTTGGTCCTCCATTGACTGGGACAAAGGTGTTTCCAAGAATGGCATGCTCAAATTGCACATGAAGTTGGCATATGAGGATAGCAGCCAAAGCAAAGGCATTTTTCCAACCAAGCCTGTGTGGATCTTGTCAGAGCCACGTCGCATTGAGAAAGGCAAGTGCTACTTGGTTGTCCCTGCCCCAGGCAGCAGCTGAGCTGTGAAGCAGAGCCATGCAGTTGAGAGGCAGACGGTGGAAATATAAGCAGCAGTGCCATGCCTGCTGGGATTGGGGCTTCATTGTTTGGTTGCCGAACTTTTCAATCGACATGCGCAGTTTACTCTTCACTGTTCACTGTTCAAACCAATTCCTGTTCTGGTGAGTATTTTGGTCCCAGGCTATTTTAGCAGTTCACTGTTTGCTGTTTCCAGGTAGCAGCTAGCAGCTAGCACTACAGTGCCATGGCATCTCTTTGTGTGGAGTTCCTCGAGGACTTGCAGGAGGAACGCTTGCGGGAAAGTGAGACGGTGCCTGTGGAGCCATGTGAAACTCCACCACCTCCACCAACTCCAACCAACTCCAAGTCCACCACTCCACCAGCGCAGGGGGGCAACACGGCCAAGGTCCCTGAGGCTGAACCTTGTGGTTCGAAGCTACTGAAGCCACACTGCTCAAAAAAGGCTATTGCCAAGGCTTTGTTTCCTGGTGCTCACCAGAGTCCTGTGAAGAAGAGGGGTGTGGACAAGAAGGCCCGTGCAGCTCGTGGCACAGCTGGCACTTTTGCTGGCCGGCGACCACCCAAAGACCCTGTCAAGTTGGAGCAATACCAACAAATGCAGCAGGACTACCTGAAGCTTCGAGGGGAAATCACCAAAAGTGGGAGCAAGATTACTGTGAGCCAGGAGACATATTGGGCCCACATGAGACAGGCTTTGGAGAAGCAAAAGGTGGGTAATGGTCAGGACCGTTTCAGGGCAGCTGCAAGAGCTTACCGTGGTCACATTGGCCTGTGATGGGGTTAGCACTTGAAAAGTGCTGGGGTCAGTGAGTCAAGGGGTGCCTGAACACCTCTTGCTCTCCACAGAGCATTTTGACCAAAAATGTTCATGATCGTTGCTTGCAGCTGTGCTTGCGCAAGTTAGTGCAAAGTTTGCCAGTCTTTCCATGTCTCTCCCTTTTTCCACACAGTCTTTTGTTCCAAGCACATTTGAGGACAATGTTGCGCTACATGAGCGTTTGCTGCTCAAGCCCGTGCAACTTGCAGTAGTACAGTGACACTATGATGGACAGTTCGCAGTTCACTGTCCCCCGCAAGCTTGCAAAAATGCAAGTCTTTGGGATTACCTTAGCCATGGCCCTGTCGATGCTGCCAAGCGCTGGTGATCGCCACTTGTCTTGCCTGGAGCTTTGGGCTGGTGTTTCGAGCATCTCCACAGCTGCCTCTGCCCATGGAATGGAGGCTACAGCCATGGACCTCAACCGCATTCCTGGTGTGACTGATGTCAAAGGGCCCTGCACGGAAAACATTCTGCTGAAGGATGGCTTCATGAGGGCGCTGTCCTCTGTGCTCTGTCTTCGTCCAGGAGGATTGCTGTGGATGGCACCTGTGTGCTCAAGCTTTGTCTGGATGAATTTAGCCAATTGCCAGCGCACAAAAGAAAACCCTGCTGGCAACAGAGCCTATGGTCCTGTGAGAGATGGGAACCGCATGGCTTCCATTGCTTCTTTTTTCTATGCCCTGGCAATGCTGATTGGTGCAAAGCCTGTTGTGGAACAGCCATCTGGGAGCATGATGTTCTCCTTTCAGCCGTTGAAGAAAGTTATTCAGGAGTTCAAGGCGCAGAGTGTCACTTGCGTCAGGTGTGCTTTCACACCAGGGGTGAGGTATGGCGAGCGGTTCCTGAAGCGCTACAAGTTCCTTGGCGAAGGCTGGGTGAAGGGTTTGCACACAAAGTGCCACTGCCCTGACCAGAAGCATGCTTCCTTGGTTACAGTTGGAAAAAAGGGTGATGTGACTGGCAAGCAAAAGGCTTTGAAGGAAAGCCAAGCCTACCCCATGAAGCTCGGGGAGCATGTGGTGCACACATACCTGAACGCTGTGGACTGTGCTGGTGGCTCTTCCACTGTTGGCAGTTCACAGTTAGGAGCTGCTTCCTCTTGGAAGCGGCCAGCTGCTGCACAAGAGTTGGACCAGCAGGCCACCGATCCCAAAAGGATCAAAACCCATTCCATGAGTTGGAAGCGCCCAGCCTTTTAGACACCATTTTCACTCATTGCAACAATTCGAGCAGTTTGTGTAGAAGTGGGGAAAATGTTATCTGCCTTTGCTTCATCTTGATTTACCGACGGGGGGGTCGGTCAATTTAGCTAATTTTCCTCTTCGGGGCCTTCTGGGCACCAGCTTTGAGCAAGTGTCCAATCCAAGCCTGCAAGAGCATGTGGCAGCCTAGCAGCATAGCAGAGCAGCAAGAGCTTCTCTGTTCACTGTTCATCTCTGTTCACTGTTCATCACTGTTCACTGTTCACTAAAGTGTATGCGTGCGGCAAATGTGTAGCCTCAAGCTCCTTGTTTCTTTTCCGCATTCCTTGATTCCCAGCCCAGCCGCCATGCCCATAGCTTCGCTTTTTCCTGCGCCCTTACATGAAGGGCATTGTTGCAACCAGCAAGAAGAGGAAGGAGACAGCAGTTCTTCCATTTTCGTTTTGCTTGAAGTTCTTCACTGTGCAACTGAATGTGCTGGCAGCACCTTCACTTGTACTCTGATCCCATGAAAGCAGGAGTGGAAGAAACTCCTTCCTGGTCTTGGTGACTGCATGGGTGTGACACCTGTTGCCACAGTCCTGATAGCTGTAGCTGGACTCTGTCCCATTCCAAAGGGCAAAGGACAAAAGTGAATGCGAATTAGAGTGTGACTAAAAAGGCTTCCTTGACAGGTAGGGCTCTGGTGTGAGAATTAGGGTTAGCAGTGCTGAGGGCCAGTGTGAATGCAGATGTTTCTCATGACAAATGCTCCATCACAATATGCATGTCAAACTGCTTTTGCTTTTGTTTGCGTGGCTCACCAGTGCGCATGGAAGTGGTCCCTCTCCACCGTTCACAGTTTTGTGTTGTCATTGTTGGCCATGTCTGCGCTAACGCTGCCCTCGACTCATGGCTTCACTGTGGTGCCACTGATGACCCACATATGGGTAAGCTCCTTGCGACCCCCTGCAGAAAAGGGAGTGGATTTTCAGGACATCAAGCTGCAAGATGTTCAGCTAGCGCCGTAGCCTGTTCGGATATGGTGTGATGTTTAAATCATTTGACTTTAATTGCGATGTTGCCAGCTGCTGTTTCTTTCCTTTCTGCATGACTGTTGAGGTATGAGTATGGCTCAACGCATGCAGCCTTTGCAGAGTGGTGCCGTTGCAGACTTTACCTGCTGGATGAAATCTTCACTTGGAAGGATGAGAGCATATACAAGCTGCACCTCCCCCCCATCTTCAAGGAGACTGAAGGTGAAGAATTTTGCAGGGTGCTCATGATTATTGCTTTTGTGTTTGACCTGGTGGACCAGGGCCATAGAATGATTGTGCTCTGTCCGGGCCCTGACATGCCTGGGCTTGGAGGTGAACAAAGCTAGGTGCAATCAAACAGATGCGGAGTGCGCTTGATGGATGTGGTGGAAAAAGGAACTTCTGAGGGGCCATGAGTGTCAAGACTGCAGCATCATTTGTTTCTTGGCAATGAGTTCCCACACAATATGTGAATCCAAGTTTGTTGTCAGTTTCAGATTGTCATTGTGAAACTATTCTTCGCACTGTAGCTGGCTCAGAAAGTAAGGTTCACTGTTCACTGTTCTTGGCGCACTGTTCCCTTTGTCAGTGTGGGTGCTGAAACATCTTCTGGCAACTGCCACTGCCTGGGTGTGATCTTGTGCGGGTTCCGCCCCTTTCCTTCTTCTGTCCTTCCGTCCATCCTTCCTTTCTTTCCTTTTGCAGGTTCCGTGCTCTTCCCTTGCGCGGGTTCCGCGCTAGTCCGTTGCGCGGGTTCCGCGCTAGTCCCCTGCGCGGGTTCCGCGCGAGTCCTTTGGCGCGGGTTCCGCGCTAGTCCCCTGCGCGGGTTCCGCGCGAGTCCTTGGCGCGGGTTCCGCGCTAGTCCCCTGCGCGGGTTCCGCGCGAGTCCTTGGCGCGGGTTCCGCGCCCTGTATTAAGCCTTCAACTGCAAAGTGGCCTTGCTGGTCACACTGCAAAAGGGATTCATCCAACCTGGGCCGCCCCTGGAGTAGTATACTGCAAGGGCTTTTGGGGAGTTGGTGAACTTCCACCATAGACCCCCCTGTCTTCGTTTGGTGGCTGTGGGATGGCTATGGGAATGTGGCTTCATGGCACTGAGCGATGTCTATCATCAGTGCTGATGATGGTTGAGATGGGCTTGAGCAGCAGGAGGTTCCCTGATGGCATTCGCTGTTCACTGTTCTTTTTGGTATCAGTGAAAATGAGCAGATGTTTGTTCTTGCTCGTCCTTGTTTCTCAATTGACAAGAGCTCTAAACCCTCAAAACGAGGGGTGTCTGACCTTGTGCCTGGCATCTAAGCAAAAGGATTGCTGTAGCCTGAAATTTAGAGCAGTCGGGTTGGTGGCTTGGGTTGAGCAAGCACACATTGCCATCATGGACATGAGCGGTTGAGCAAGTGTGTTGCCAATCACCATGGACATGAATCAGAATTCGACATTGGCTGGACAGGTGCTGAGCTGTCCTCCTCCTCCTCCTCCAGAGATGTTCACTGTTCACTGTTCCCCAAGACCACTCGACTGCACTCTCTCACACTCCTCCGCAATCTCACCAAACACACCCGGGCATCTTTTGCAGCAGCCAAGCAACTGCGCAGCGGCAAACACACTGACCTGGAGGTCTACGCCATCCGACGAATGGCATCCAACTTGGAGGAACCTGGCCGGAGTCGAGCACTCCATATCATCAACCAAGCCCTCAAGTACCGCGACCTCAGTCCACCCAAGCCAAACATCCCCCTCACCATACCTTTCCTAGCTCACGATCAGTTTCCCAGACACTGCGAGCAGTGGCTCAAAACCACAATCCAGCAACAAAAACACCTGGCTATCCCGCTCCACCTCCCTACTCACCGTCTGCGGGAAGCGGCCCACAAGACTCTCCGGGCCCATTTGCACAATCACCGCACCTGGGAAGACACCCTGCACAACCCTCCAGCCTCCACTGACTTGCCATGCGCTTGCGATCACCTGCAAACCATTCTACTTGATCCCACTACACCCACAATCGACAACCATTACATCCTCACTCTTGAACAACTTGCACTA
This sequence comes from Durusdinium trenchii, assembly GCA_963970005.1. Classification (NCBI taxonomy): domain Eukaryota; class Dinophyceae; order Suessiales; family Symbiodiniaceae; genus Durusdinium; species Durusdinium trenchii. The sequence goes on from CAXAMN010023417.1 coordinate 783,498, forward strand.
CCACAACACCTCCGCATCTTCTTGGCAGCCAATATGAACAGCACTTTTTACCCCAGCAAAGCCAGATATTTCCTCACCTTCCAAACAGCTTTCACCAAATGGCTGCGTATTCAAGGCCTACCACCCTCACTCACACAACACTTGGAGCCTCCAGCGCCAATGGAAGCTCCACACTGACCATTTGAAACAACAACCCCGCTTCACAGCCCGCCTTCTCCGGCAACTCCAGTCATTTCTGGGCGACCAAGTCGTCCTCCACCATGCTGACCACGAACTACAACAGCTACGCATTTTCTGTCCCCGCCAATACTTCGCCGGGGCGCTCGCCACTTGGCAGTCACCAGAACTCTTTGCACCTATGCAGACACTCCAACCGTCCAACATCCACGAATACCTGACACATACCATCCCCCCCAGCCTTCGCACACGTTACAAATGGGGCTTCAGAAAAGATTTTACGATCCCATACGGCATCGTTCACCTCAAGGAGAAGAAACAGTGGAGGAAAGGCCGCACCATCATCTCGTACTTTCAGTCCCTCAGTGGCAATCTTCTCCGCATTACCAGCCGAGCCCTAGACATTATCCTGCAACACCTCCTCCCCCAGCATCCAGGTCAACTATCAATTCCACAATTGCGGTCCCACTTTCACTGCTACCTCACTGACACACCACCCGACATCCCCCTACATGCCACCAATGACGATCTTGTTGGCTTCTTCAACTCAGTTCCACAGCACCGCCTCATCGACGCCGTTCACTCCCTTGTTCAGCAATGGCAACGCCAGAACGACACCCATACTCTGACCGTTGATACTAGAGCCACTGGCAACCCTTTCCATCATTCCCACATTGGCAGGCACCACCGACGCCACCCTACACAGCGTACCATCCACACCGCAGACATCACGACCATTGTGGCCTACGCACTTGACACCTGCATTTTCCGGGCATGCAACAACACTTACAAGCAAATCCGGGGGGGCTGGGATTGGCTCCCAGCTCTCCCCTGCCCTTTGCAACGTTGCCATCACCCTCATTGAGCATTCCTGGCACCAACTCCACAACAATCTCCTTCAACACACTGCCCTCCACTTCACTTACTACCGCTATGTCGACAACCGCTTCATCGTCCACAATGAACACTTCCTGTCACATCACGCCATCCAGACCCTCATCCACAACAACTTTTTCGGCGATCCCGTCGAATTGGAGACGGTGGAAGACTTCCACCTCCTCGGTTTCAACATTGACCTCCAGCAACGTACCATCACCTACATACAACCCACCCGACCCTGGAAAATCAGGGACCACACCAGCGCCGGTAGCCAGCGCTTGGCTCTGTCCGGCTTAGCTTCAAGACTTCACTCCATCTACACCTACACTTTTCCACCTCACAATGCCACCGCTGCGGCTGAAGCCTTGGTCAACCTCTACGCCCAAAAAGGGCATAACCTGCAAGCGTGCAGGCGGTTTTTGAGAAAAAGACCCGCGTTTTCCACCGCTCGTTCTGTGTGCCGATTACGGCGTGTTGTGTGCGTCACACCCTGGTTCTAAGGGTTTCCACCTGTTTTACCTTTCCACCACCACCCAGATTTTTTCTATCCAAGGCAGGGGGTGCAAGCAGCCCATCCAGTCTTGCACCAACGAAGACACTGGATGTGTGCTGGTGATATCGATTTGGGACGCCAAATCGACGTACCTGCAACTAACTCTTGCTCAAGCTGTACCAATCCTCCTTGTTTGATTCCATGGTGGTTCATGATATTTCCCACAAACCTTTCCACTTTCTCACGCGCTGAATTGTACAGAGGCTCGCCACCGCACACCTGTCGAAACTTTGTTCAACCTAGTAGTAACAAGCGCCTTACTAGTAGTAACAAGAAGCTATTAGTAACAAGTGCATCGCTAGTAGTAACAAGTGCCTTACTAGTAGTAACAAGTGCCTTACTAGTAGTAACAAGAAGCTATTAGTCACAAGTGCATCGCTAGTAGTAACAAGTGCCTTTTACTAGTAGTAACAAGAAGCTATTAGTAACAAGTGCATCGCTAGTAGTATCAAGTGCCTTACTAGTAGTAACAAGAAGCTTTTAGTAACAAGTGCATCGCTAGTAGTAACAAATGCCTTACTTGAAGTGTGCAGTCTGGGCCTGTGGGCATGGTTTTCTATAGATATTTAAAAAACAAGTGAAATCTAAGAAGCATTGTTTTTTAATTTTCCATGGGTTTGCTGGAAAATGAAAAAACACAAAAAAAAACGTTTTTTTAGATTTTTCTGAAAGTATTAGAAAATGAAAAAACATCAAAAACAACGTTTTTCAATAACTAACCAAAAAATAGAAAAACAACTTCTGATGTTTTCATTTAGCTCGCAGGAGATGCCAGAAAAAACAAATCTTTTTGCCTGGTTGCGGCTTAGACTCTTTTGACTGCCATCCGGAAGCACAACTATAAAAGCCTCGGGTAGCACAATTGCTATCAAAAAAGGGCCTCTGATTGCCAGCCAGATGCACATCGGACCATCGGACCATCGGATCATCGGATCATCGGACCATCGGACCTTCGGATCATCGGACCATGGGATCATCGGACCATCGGACCATCGGACCATCGGACCATCGGATCATCGGATCATCGGACCATCGGACCATCGGACCATCGGACCATCGGATCATCGGACCATCGGACCATCGGATCATCGGATCATCGGACCATCGGACCATCGGATCATCGGACCATCGGATCATCGGACCACCGGACCATCGGACCATCGGATCACCGGATCATCCGACCATCGGACCATCGGATCATCGGACCATCGGATCAGGCGGCCCCACGATCATAAGTCCACTCATGACCACCCGGCCGCCCAGCCATGGAGAAAATCAGGATTTCTTCGATTTTTCTCCAATGCGCGCGGAGAAAATCGTTTTCAATGCCAAAACATATTGACAAAAACTGCACCAAACAGTACAGCTGGTCATGTTTTAAAATTGTCATGCCAGCGAGGGAGGTTTTTTTTCACCGCTCGAACGGCGCGGGGTCTGGATAGGTCGCTGTTGCTTCTCGCTTCATGTGTAAACCTACGGCGTATCTTATTCTCACTGCAGGTGCAACAGATTGGTGTTGTTATGTTGTTCAAGGCAACCAACCGGACCAAAAGACCTTTTTGAGAAATTGCAGTTGCTTGGAAAACACATTTCTTGCCAAGATCAGGTGCACCGTGCCTATTCTCATATACATCCCCAGTTCTTCCGAACCGTCCTTCCAAAGCGCCGTGTGTAAACCACTGCCGGCCCGCCGATTCAAAGGTGAACAGACTGTGAACAAACAAGGGCGCCAGTCACCAGACTACAGATTATTAACAATATTACTCATATCATATCATAATAGTATCTGACTCAGGCAGCCAAAACATTCAGATTTTGAGCTCTGCTACGATTACTGCTACTATTACTACTACCCTGAGAAATGTTGACGACTGACAGTTTACTTCTTTCACTTTGGTTCACGGTTCACTGTGCATGCGATGGATGAAGAAGACCCACTGGACTTTGTGCCTGAGCTGCCTGCTAAACCCAATGTCAGTTCCAGAGTGAATGACAAATGCAAACAGGCCAGGCTTTGCAGATCTGCAATCAAAAAAGCAGCAGCAGCTAGAGTTCAGCGGGAACAACCGCAAACTGAAGCATCAGCAGCATGCTCTGGTACTGCATGGACAGATGTTCCTTGCGTTGCATTGGCAGGCAGACTATTTAATTTTGTCACGGAGTGATGTTCTACGACAATTCTTTGCATTGGCATCGACAAACCGTTAGCCGTTACCGTTAGCCCAATTTGATTTGACTAGACTTGACTGACGACTGACTGACTGTTCTTTGAGTCATGGTCATGGAGTCATGGGCCATGGGCCATTGGTCATTCACACATACTTACCCAGGCACGGTTGCAAATAGCATCTGCGTTTCTGCCTGGCCACATAGCGCAAAACCACGTCACCGTCGTGGCGGAAAAGCTGTTGGACGTAGTGGGGAAGCTGTCGCAAGAGACTGGCCTTGTGACCCAGCCAGTTGCAGCCTTGACTCAACAGCTTGGAGTCACTCTGACAGAAAACTTTTGTGTTACTTTTGTTTGTTACTATAGACTACTGACTAGACTATCTGTAGACTCTAGACTAGACTCGACTGGACTGTTGAAGAAACCATGCCATCATGAGAAACGATAGCAGTAGTGAGCAGTTAGGCCAGGCTTTCAATTGGCAGCAAGGTTTGAGTCTGAATTTGGCTGACTCCCAGTCACAATTCCTCAGGAAACCTTCAACCGATGGTTTTTGACGAGATCCAAATTCAACGTAGCCGCCATACTCCTGGATTGCCAGCGCAGGTTTTTCCAGAAGATTGCAACTTGGTAGCTAAGGAAGTGAGATATCTGTAGACTGTAGACTCCTCATCATTTGTCACTGACGTCACTGCATTTCAACAGTTGCCACTGAGCACTGCGTGTCAACATGCCGCCAAGCCACCAGTTTTGAATGTAGCTGAATGTATGCGGCGTGGCGTGGCATAACGTACTACATAGTACACAGAGTGGATGGATGAAAAATGACAGATAGTTAGGTGAGGCAGGTGAGGTGTTTGATTTTGAGTTTCAGTCTGAGTCTGAGTTTGAGTCCTATGATGCATGCGGATGCGTGATTAATTAAGGTGGGCAATAAGCACAACCTGGACAAGCCGCACGTTGAAGACCACATCAATGGCTATGTCACCACACAATTGTGGATGTGGGACGAGACGGAGTGGGGCAGGGCTTGACTTGACTCAATTGACTTGGCCCACAGGTCAAGCGACAAGTTGCGTAGAAACCGTAGAACTGTAGAGAACTGTTACAACTACAACGATGAGTTGCGAGAGTCATACTGTCACTGTAATACTATTATATATTATATAATATATAATAGACTCTGTAGACTGTAGACTATACTGCTATACTATACTAATACTAATACTGTTACTATGCTCGACTCGACTATACTCTCTATACAGTCTAGAGTCTAGCTAGAGTCTAATAAATATTACATTTTTTAGCGACTATATATAAACCGAACCATACCAGTAGGCAGCCAGTACGCTGGCCAGCAGCAATGTAGAGTGCCCGGCCGTTGAGCGTTCCATTTGATTTGATTTGATTGACTTGCGGGGCAGTTTGAGTCTGCGCGGTTGTCATCGCAAACTCCAGGAGCAGACAGCCTCGGAATTTGTCTCAGGCTCGGACATTAACATGCAGCCGTTGCTGATGAATGCGCTCACGGGTGAAATTCCAAACGGCAAAGTGTATTTGGAAGCGCCTCTCGTTTGTCAGTAAGTAACTGACAGGATGGGCAGCAGTAGGGTCCGGTCTGGTCTTGGGGAGTTTTGTCATAGACATGACACAGGCCACAGGCTCTTTTGACTTTCTTCAATATCCAATTGTCAACTGAGGAAACGCAAAGGGGCTTCAAAAGCCAACGTGACCATGCGCCAACCTCAGCTACACGCAGCAACGTTGTAAGCACAGTGCAACTCAATGATTTGATTAGATCCTGATCAATGATTGGATCCCAAATGATGATTTGTAGCTGTGGCTGTAGGTAGAGATTGTCATGTGGCGTCACGTTGTGACCTGCTTTCTGGGAGTTGCGATTGCAGCGCCGCCAAGGTCTACAATGGTGCAATCTGGTGAGATTAGTGTTGGGGAGCCACAGCCAGGAGTTGGGTCGTTTAGCCGCAATGACTAGATGGGTGTTGGAGTCTGACATCACAGACTTTTGCCGCTGAGGTGGTGGACTTGACTTCCGCTTCGTGGGCGCAACCGGTGGTGAGAAAGGACGGCTGTGAGTCATCAGCGGAGTCAACTGTGAAAAGAACTAGCTCATTGCAGCTATATAACTTAGCTGACCGACTGTCTCCAACAGCAACATGATGTAATGTAATAATGTAATTAATTTATGTAGTCGCACTGGACTGGACTGGTTACTGTAATTGAATGACTTGAACTTCAACTACAGCTACCTACCGCCGCCTACCTTTGTTTTGTTTGGGGCGGGGTCTGGGTCCTTTCTTTTGGTCAGGAGACCTGCTTGGTACCGCCTATTAGGCTGCATCGGATGACAGCATCGGCCATCAAACGCGCTTTGGATCAGTGGATGGTTCTACCAAGCTCGAGGCTTGGCTACTGCTGCTACTACTACTACTCCTACCTACCTACCCATGACTCATGACTCATGACTAACTACTACTTCTACTGCAACCACTACTCCTACTACTGCTCCTGCTATTATTACTGCTACTACTGAGTACTGCTGCTGCTATTACTACAGCAGTCAGCAGTGTAAGTTTCAGTCAGTATTGTCTTGTCACATCACAGGCACCAGTCTAAACCTTTGCTGGAGGGCGCCTTGGTGCATGTCAATATCATTTTGGCAGATGGCGCAACAGCCAATGACTTGTACAAGAAACATGAGGCAGGCCGCAGGCAGTTGTGCTTTGGACAGGATTGCAAACAGTGGCTTAGAGTTGACTTCACTAGACTAGACTCAGCGGGACGACTGTGACTGGCTAGACTAGACCCCCAGGCACCAGTCTGACAGTCTGACTCTGACTTTGTTCTTGTCAGTTTCAGCAGGTGGCAACAAGGAGAGATAACGCGTTGGCGACGCGGCATTGTGATTCTTGAGTCATTTTCGCTGTGATTCAGAGATGGTGTGACACCCTCAAGTACTATTAAAATTCAAGCCAAGCTTTGCCGCGTTTCCTTTTCATTTCATGTTCAGACAGCTGACAGAGGGGTCAAATCAGAATTTGACATGACACACGCTACTGACACTACTTGTTATTGTCAGCGTCATTGTCAGAATTGAATCTCATTGTCACTACTAAAGACTCGACTCTGACTCTGACTGAAAGAAAATAGAAACAAACTAAAGACAGACAGACTAAAGACTTGCCTGACTGACTGATCGACTGACAGTGACTGACTGAGTGATTCCGCACAAAGGTGCTGGAGTGCAAATGCCTTTGTCACCAAGTGCATCTTTGCTCCAGCGATCAAGCGCTTCGTCTTGCGCTTGCCTCAGCTCAAAAAAATACCTGAGACTCAAGCAGCAGAATGCTGACTGCACACTGAGACATGACATACCAAACAGGACACCAGTCAGTCATCATTGATAATCACTGTCAGAGAATTGTATTTCGGACATGACCTGACTGGAGTTGGAATCATTGGCGCTTGAACCAACCAAGCAAGTTGAAATTCGTAGTAGTTATTTTGTTCGTTCAGTTAATTGTTCAAATCAAATCACAAATCAACGAGCGTTGGAGAAGCGATTGGATCATTGGTCGCATTGGATGACTGGACAATAGTCAGCCAGCCAGCCAGCCACCTGTTAGCCATTTGGCCCTACATTGGCAAGTGACTGTCAAGATTTTAGGTGCAAGCGCAGTGTGAATCACCGTTCATGGCTGTGCAACGATACCGGCTCATGCGACTCGGTCCTCTTGACATTGAGTACGAGGAAATTGAATTGCTGGTGGTGGATGACAGTAGTGATGCTACAACAGTTCCCAGTCCAGCAGACACAGTGGCAAGCGTGGAAACCGAGGAGTCAGTGTCCACTGCATCCACGGTGAGCAAGCTGGCAAATCACTTGTTCAAGTTGCAGGTGTCCAAGGTGCCAAAGATTTGGAAGTACTTCAAGAAGACTCGGAACGCCAAACGAAGGACAGCACTGCCAATGGCCACTGGATCTCAGCAACGCGGCGGCTGTGTCAAGAAGATGCAAACTAAGCCCAAGCCGAAGAGACAGCAGAGCATCCAGCTTTACTTCAAGAAGAAGGCTGCTAGTTAGCCAGTAGTACGTAGTGTCGGTGGCAAGCTTGATCTTCAGATTATCAGATTGATATCTGAGATTGAGGCTAGGTGGTCAAAGTAGACTGAAGTGGAGGAACTGACATTGCGGCCAAACGGCATGTGGGAGCATCAAACGGTACTTCCACCAGGTCCAAATGAATGCCGCCATCGACCCAAAAGCAAAGTAGCAAAAACATAGCGAGCTTCTGGTGGGTAAGGGCAGGGGAGCAATAAATCTGAATTGAAGTTGAACGTGAATTACAGTCATTAATCTGATTGATTGTTTGATGTCCAATGATGGATGATTGTTCACGATTCATGGTTCGGTGTCCAATCAAATTCCAGATTCTATTGAGTCCCAGTCTCAGTCTCGGTGTCCGACCCAGGACCTGCCTTGCAAGTTCACTGTTGACAAGACGTTGCAGCAGCCCCAGCCAGAGAAAGCAGAAACAACAAGAGGGAGAGGCAGAGGCAGGAGTTCCAACAAAGGCAAAGGCAGAAGTGGCAAAGGAAGCCAAGAGAACAAGGAGTCAGAATCAAAGCCGCCACCCAAAACACCACCTTCATTGCTCACCAACTTGGTTCGTTTGGGCAACCAAATGGGGCAAAGTCAGTCCTGGCGGTGCATTCTGAAGAACTTGACTGTTTGCATTAGTCAAAGGCTGACTCTTGCCCCACGATCATCTCTGACTGCAGAACAAGAGAGAGCTCAGATGCAAGTGAACAGGACTTTGCTGATCTTATTGGACATACTAGATTCAAGCCAAGAGGTGGACAATGTCTTGCCACCACAAAAGGCGGATGTGGACATGGCAAGTACGCGACGGCCTTTGCGCGAGGCAGCAGAGGAACTCTTGAAGTTTCTTGTCAGTTTGTAAGCTTGTTGCTGCCTGACTCAGTTACTTCACTTCACTCGACTTCACTCCACAAACTACAGCTGTGTAGTGTAGTGAACCGTGAACTGTGAATGGTAAGGTCTGTATTTATAGTATTTTAGTATTGTATTGAGTATTGACTGTGTTCTCTTCCTGTTCTAGCTCTGAGGCTGACGGGTTGCTCAAATTGGGCCAGCCGGTTCATCACCGTGTATGTCAGTGATGACTTGTTTGCAAGAACTGCGACGAACAGCAAACTGAAGGAACAAGTGCACAGTGCTTTGGTCGAGCACATCAGCTCACTTGCGTCCTACATATTTCTCGGGCGCAAACCAGCTCGCCCGGCGCAGGCTAGATGGACAGGTGTGCCCAATGTAGCTCGCTTTGCGTTGGCCTTGAGTCTGTTTCACAACTTGCTGGAACCCCTCCTGGGTAGCCTTTGCACTGGCGCTGATGGTCAGAGCGACTCAAAGGTAACTTCAATGGACGCAGATGTGGGAGCCTTAAGGTTCCAGTTCCAGCTCAGTCAGAAGTCAGAACTAGTAACTACCTGTCACTGTCAATGAGTTTAGTCAAGCAATGACTCGTTCATGACTCATGAGGTAGTCAGTTCAAGTTCTCATGTTCAATTCCTTTGCCATTCCTGAGGTTCAAGTTGCAGACGCTGAGTCTTATCGTGTTCAGCAAAGCATCAGACGAAAAAGGCTTGCGCAATGGTCAGGGACTCATGACGTTTTGCATGAGAGATTCAAACTGCAAACTCAAACAAACGGTGGTAGTTGACAGTGACGGTTGACAGTTGCAGTGACAGTGATACTTGATTGGAATTTGCTTATTTTTTGCTGACTCAAGGGCCACAGATTCATCTACTCCTCTGAAGCTATACTTGCTGGTGAAGTGCAATGAGCCGATTCGCCATCTCCTTTATTACATTTTGAAGCACGAGCCCAGACCCCAGAATACAGAACGCTGCAATGGCCATGCCACAAATGCCCATGTTGAGGCTTGACAGTGAGCCAGTCAGTACGGTCAAGTCAAGTCAAGTCTGTTGGTATGAAGAAGGTGACAGAAGCCAGAAGGCAATTTGAATTGAATAATTTGAGTCTACTGGCACACTGCCCCACTGCCAATTCATCCAGGCTTGCCGGTAGCACAATGAGCATTGTGACAGTGAATCTAAGGTCAGACCAGGCAGACCCAAGCAACCTGAAAGAGCTTTGCCGCCGCTACCTGTTTAACCTTGACAGCCGGATTCTTAAACGCCGCTTGAGTCTTGAGTGACTCACCACTGATTGAGTCAAAGAGTCATGAGTCATGAGTCATACTAGTCTGAGTCTGTTCTAGTCCACAGTTGTTGTAGTAGTGTAAAAAGAAAGCGATAGCCCGGTAGATGATGAGACTGTAGGCGTTGGTTCAACAAAGCTCAATTAATACTTCAGTTCAGTTCAAGTCGTTCTGTTCACTGTTCAACTGATCGGCGCAATCACCTGCATGCGCGAAGGCTTGGACTTGGACTTCAAGGACATACAGACTGGAGACAGGGGCTTTCCTGAGTGGTTGCTGGCTTAGACAGTGAGTCACTTCACTTCTGACTCTGATACTGACTCAGACTCTGACTCGCTTGCTTTGTCAGCATTACAGCATCGCAGCATTACTGGCATTACCCAATCGCAGACAGGAGTGGAGTGACAGTCAAGTCAAGTTGTGCTTTGATCTTCAGCAGGACTAGGACAGTTTCGTTTGTTCCAATCAGTTTTGCTTCTAAGTAGCCTCTATCTTCTATCAGGGTGTCTGGCTCTTGCACACAGCGGACTTTGGATGAACTTCACGACTTTATGTCTGACAAGCTTGCTGCACGAGTTCTTTCACTGCCAAAAACTCAGACTTTGCCATTGCCATTTGCAATGTTACATGACATGACAGACATGACATGACAGACACATGTGACGATCATATACCGGTGGCCGTTGGTTCACCTGATTTCAGGTTCGGACACCAGCTTCCAGAGGCTGACATTCTGACCTGGACCAGGCGTTTCATTGTTTCAGGCGCTGCTGCACTGCTTAATTTACAACTTGTACTGTCTCGCACTCTACTGATTGACTCTCTGACTCTCTGTAGCAGCAGCAGTGCTGCAGTTGTATTTTGGAGAATTCACACTGTGACAGACTATGAAACAAACAAACAGACAGAGTGACAAACAGACTGACTGACTGACACACTCACTGACAAATCAAATCGCTTGAGCAGGAGCTGCAAATGTTTGGATGAGGCCCTCAGCAGTGGCAGCCGATTTGAAACTTGAAGTTTGGTTGGTCCGGTCGAACTATTGAACAATCACAGTCACAGTCTTTTTTTCGATATTAGGAATCATGTCAGCCAGTCAGAGTCAAATGATATATTATTATTAAAAGTACATATAATATAATATAATATATAATATTAATATTATATATATTTGTTCGTTTGATTAGATTGATTGATTGCACTGATTACACACTAGACTAGACTAGACTCAACTCAACCAAACCCAAACCAAACTATACTGTACTATACAGACTATACTAGACGTGACGACTAGACTATACTTACTAATACACATAGTGATTATGATTCTGAATCATATTCAGAGTCAAAGGATGATCTGGTTGGTTGTTGACCTTTAACTTAAACTGGCTCAACTGACTCAAGTGACTCAAGTTTTTGTTTGTTTTCTCTCCGGCAGGCTTCACAGGCCGTTGGACATACCGCCGTTGTCTTTGCTGCGGGCCGGCTCTTCTGTTTGCAGCCAGGGCCTGAAGACTTGAATCAGCCACACCAGAGTCCTCAGTAAACAGTAAACCAATTTCAATAGCAATCGGATCGGCAATAGCGGATACAGAGTAACTGAGTAACTTATTTCTTGTACAACTAGTACTGGCTGAGCCTTTGCTGACTTGACCCAATCATCCAACAGGTGAGCAGAAGCGCCATGAAATGTTTGAAGACCTTCGCGCGATGCATCCTTGCTGTCTTGACCCTGGTTTCGGACGTCCACTCCAGTCGAAACTGACAGAGATGATCGAAAGAGAGGTGATGGGACCTGACTGCCGACCACATTCTTTGAGTTTGTTTGCTCTCATTCTCGTGCGCAACTAGTCAGAGTCAGACTGCAGTCCAGAGTCCAGAGTGTCAAACAAATTGCTTCACTGACACTGTCAGTGAGGGTTTTCCACACAGCCGTCAGGGGGTTGAGCTTGCGGAGAACATTTTTGCCTGCGTGGTCAACACAACGTGCCACCATGCTCGGTTGGGCAATTTTCAATCAGAATGCGCACACAGCCGCAACAAGCAATTGCTCAGAAGTAGCAGCGCCACCACCAAAACCTGGCTCAAGATGTCAGCTGAAGCCTTCATTGGCCAAGTGCGCAGCAAGTTTCATGATCTCAACAAGATCAAACAAAGGCAGGGGACGGCTGCATGCTGTATGCTCATTTGTCGGTTATTGACTGTTGAATTTGGCTCGACTCTGACTGTTGTTTGATGAGACTCAGTCTAGTCTAGACTCGACTCGACTCTAGACTCTAGAATAGACATTGGCATTGGTGTCTGGTGAAATTCAGTGCTTGACCAGCGACTACTTACTTATCTTATCTTATCATCATTAAACTAAACTCACTTGGACTTAAACTTAAACTGAAACTGACTGCACCGAACCTGGCAGGGAGCCTGGGCACAAGCCAATCAAGAAGGATCGCAGACGAGTTCTAAAAGAGTTCCACAGAAGAGGCATCTGGTGTATTGCCTGCCATTTTTTCATGGCTCCTCAAGTTTGATTAGAATTTGATACTTAGCACTTAGGTCAGTCAGATTGTCAGATCTTAGATTTGATTCGATTTGATTTGCTACTTGCTGTCACTTGCTGTTGATGATTTATGTATACTGTATTCGGAAAATCTTACATCAGTTCAGTTCAGCTACTTGAACCAAACCTGACCTGACCTGATAGGCAGTGGCTGCAGTTTAGCAGCATTGGCAGCGTTGGTGAAGTTGATCAGCAAAAACGTGGCAGGCAGCACAGTGGCCATCTTCTCCAGCGAGAATTGTGGGGGCAGTTCAAAGCTGTTTGCACCGACAGCAGCTATTCTGAACTTGAACCGTGTAGCACTGTTCACTGTTAACTGTGTAACTGGACAGGATAGGATTGGTTTGGAGTTTGGACTCAAATTTGGATTCAGTTTGGAGTCGGAGTTTGGACTCAGACTCTGATGATGATGATGATGATGACTCCACTCTTTCTGGCTGTGACTCTGACTTTAAGTCTTTGAGTGAGGAAAAGAGATCTCCAAGGGAATGGCCAGTGATGAATTCCGATTATTTGTTGCCAAGCACAAGGAGGAGCGGGTCCTGATCCTTTGCTAAGCCTAATGCTGCAGCCACTGGCACTGCTGCTGTTGCAGGATAATCCTGGGTTTCATCGGTTGCAGTCGGCTTGGGCGCAACAAGCCAGAGCTAGCAACGCAGTGATCAAGTCAAGGCTCCAGGACAAGAAGGCTCGAGGATTTGATTTAATCCAATTTATAGAAATACATACATACAGTAGTTTACAGTACAAGATTGAGCCAAGCCTAGGGTGCAGAGTCTGACTCTGACTTCCGACTTTGTCCCGCAGGCGGACGAACGTGCAACACATCGTGCGGGGCAAGCCAAACACAGTGAGCCTGCCACCAACAAAGTGATTTCGCCAAGAGCTTAGCTTCACTGCCCTCAAGCCTGACTTGCTTACTGGGCCATAATCATACCTATCCAAGGCTATGGGATTTGCAATCCAATGGGGACTACCCCATTGAACCTGGAGTTGTTCTGGATGCAAAAGTCACCAAGGGCTTGAACAAAACATCCTCAATGAAGCATCTTCAGCAGAGTCTGCCAATTGTGGACCATGACCCACTGCTCCAGGATGCTATGAACAAGTCCGCTCAATCATACAGGTCCAGCTGTATGATACAAGGAAGAGGACTATGCAGTCGCAATTCCAAGCATGTCAGCGCTGTGTCCCTTCACAAATCCTTCATGAAAGGGATAAAGCGACAAATCTCTGACATTGCTGATGGGAAGTCACAGCTGGTTTCTGGAGACCTGGCCATCGCAGTGCGTTACGAGACAGTGACAGAATGCTCTGGATCCAGCAGCAGTAGCAGCTCACCTCCAAAAACAATTGAACTGGAGTCTTTTCTGGTTGGAAAGGCGGTTCTCCGACCAGAATTGCTGATAATGCTCCCGCTTGAGCTTGACGCACCAGACATCCGAAGCAATGAAGGCACTGCCACAATCAGTTCTTCAAACTTTGACTTCTGCACAAGCTGGGAGTTTTGCGCAAAGATGTTAAGATCTTGCGCTGGCACTGTGTGGGTCAACATCCTGCACGAGTGTGTGCCAAAGCATCTTGGGTGCACCTGTTGACACTCTGATACCACCAAATTCACACCTTCAGATGATTCAGAATTTCAATTGTTCAGTTCAGTTCAATTGTGCTGTATATGAATATAATATGTATATTAATACAGATATGATATGTATGACAGGCTGTGACAGGCCATTGTCTTGACCTGACTGGACTGGACTCGGACTGACTAGACTAGACGTGACTGGACTCAACTATAGGGCAGTTGACTGCGGCTAACACGCGCAGCAAGGTCATTGCAAGCTTTTCACTATCGCCGCCCTCTACCAAAAACAAACATCGAATTTGCCGTGTGGCCTGTCAGCGATGATAAATCCAACACTAGAGTTGTAGATCCTCGGACTTTTTTTTCATTGACTCTAGTTCTGCGATTCAAGAGTCCAGTTTAGGGCCGAAAACCAAGTCCTGACTCCCAGTTCTGAGGTGGCCTGTAGCGCAATTGGCAGAAGACGAAGATGCGTTGGACTTGGACTTGGAGGACCCGTTGGACACAATTGACAAAAAAAAGAGGTGCGGCCGACCCGGCAAACCAGTTTACGATACCAGATGCAGCTGGCTGATCCGTTGCAGTTAGCAAAGGTTTTCCAAATTGATTGGCTGATATTTTTGGCTTGGCTTTTGATTACAGACTCACACTCACCGCCCACCTAGAGCCTAAGTCGAGTCTAGTTTGATTTGTGCATTTCAGACTCAGACTGTCAGACTGCGTCATACTGTCAGTCTGAGTCAGACTTGACTTGTGACTTGTGCACTGTACACCAGTGGCAGGCCAATGACAATGAGGATGCAACCGCAGGAGACTCTGAGCAGGAGGAGTTTGAGAGCTTCCATGAGTTGATGACAGAAATGGATTGTGAAGACTACTTCACTGAGACGTCAAAGGGCAAGGGCAAGGCAAAGGTGGTGGAGGAGATAGTCAAGGTTGCTCTTCCAGGACAAATTGAACGGGTGGGGAATTCAATTTATTGTGCAGGCAACCGGGTTGGCACCATCAATTACTTGGTGCACTGGCAGCCTCCAGCAATGGCTGCCAACTGTGCAGTTCACGGAAGTTCTTGTTACTTCACGTCACCTCTTGTGGGTGATGACTCTGTGGCTGAAGATGAAATCGTCGACTGGCTGGGTCAGGCCATGACGTTTCGTACAGGTGAAGATCACATGGCTTTTGCCCCCAGCAGTGCTTACAACAAGAGGCAAAAGCGGTGAAAACACAATCATATGCACAAACAATTCCAGACCATGACCTTTGGCACGCAAACATTGGTGGTTTGGTTTGGTTTCACAACTTGAAAATCTTGTTGAACAGCGCTTTCACTGTGCGTGAGGGGAAGTTTGTGCGCTGGTATTGACTTTGTCTTCTAGTTTTAGTTTTCACTTAACTTTCACTGTTTTCAGTTTTCGCTGTATTGAGACTGTGAAATTCACTGACACTGAGATTTGCTGTCGGAATGCGTTGATAGTCATGCAGCCACGGCAAGACAAATTGCCACAGACGGGACAGACCTGGCTGGACAGCGACAGGACCATCAACCAGTCAGCCATGGCAGCTGGTGTTGAAACCTTCCTGGATGGCCGTTTCAGGATTCGTCGCAGAGTGCTTTGGCATTGCATTTTCTTTATAATTGAAGAAGTTGTGATTTCAAACTGCACGCCCAGTCCAGTCATTCAATCATTTCGACTTCAACTATTGAAATTCAATTTTGTCAGGTTGTTTGCTCAGCAAACATTGGAAGCAATGAATGGAAAAAACAACAACAGCAACATGAAACTTTCATCATGAAACCGTACCAAGTCAGTCCAGTCACCCAGTCCAGGCAAACTATGTGGAATGCTACTGCGACATTCACACCTTCAAAGACTCATGCGGCAAGTACCGCAAGTGTGTGAAGTGGCTCTGTGTTGGGGACAATGACCCTGCGAGGGAGAGGCTTATGAAGCTCCGCCTCAAATTCTGGTTGCTCCAAGGAGACAAACTTTTATGTTAACTTTTTGCTGTGGCTGTTAACAGTTTACTTGGCAACCCAACCCAACCCTGTGACTCTCTGTTATGCTATGCTGCACGCTTGTTTTCTGATGTTGCACATTTGGTGAGTCACTCAGTCAGCCAGAGAGTCAGACAGTGAGTCAGACAGACACACGTCACAATTGTGAAGGACTTTGCCAAGAGTTGAACCACAGAGAAGAAGAGGCTGCAATCCAGCTGGGCCGCCAAGCCAGAAGAGATTGTCGCTCTTCCTCACCAGAGCAAAGGCGGCAGCAGCATGGCCAGGACCGATTGTAGCTGCAACCGTGTGTGTGTAAACTTGTAAACCGTTTGTAGTTTCAATGTGGGCAGCCAGAGGTGCTTGTAGCAGAGCGCAAACTGGACACCCGGACACCCTTTGTTTGCAGGTTGATATTTCAACAGCAGATGAAAATACATTGGGCACATCGCAGGAGTGGCCTGGCTGATTCATGCGTCAGTTAGCGGCCTAAGTTCTCCAGGCCCAGGATTAGAGATTTGACTGACTGGACTAGACTGGACTAGACTAGACTGGACTGGACTTTGGACTATATAATATATAGACTCTAGCTAGACTCTAGACTACTCAGACTACGAATAAAAGTCAAGGACTGTGTGACTGACTGACTGTCGAAGTTGAACACTTCAGCTTCGACTGTTACTCAGTGTTTTGCTCATTTGCAACCGCCGCCTCCTTTTGTTATCTAGAATCTAGTAACTAGTCTAAGATTCAATTCATTATACTTGATTTTATTCATTCGTTCTCAATTCATTCGACATATAATTTCAATCAATTTCAATCTGCATTTTTTGAAGTCAGTCAGTCAGTCAGTCAAAGTCAAAGTCCTATTGCTCAGGATTGAGCAAAAATGTCACGATGTTTTGATAGCGCTCCGCTTCTACGGCTTCTACGACTACTGATTTGACTGTCACTCTGACTCTGACACATGCTGTGCAAACGTAACTCACTTTTGTGACTTTGGTGCGATCAGACGATAAAACAAATTGGTGTAGTTCAGCTTCACAGCCTGTCCAAACACTTGCGTCAGTCAGCGTAACAGAACAGAACACTCCAGTCAGCATGTGAGTGTGCGTGAACATGGCTGTCACTGTCATCAATGTTTTGTTTCGTTGTCTAATTGCCCAGCCCAGGATTGAGCAGAGATGTCGTGATAGCGCTCAGGCTCTCTGCCTATATCGGCAGCTTGAAAGACCACTGATCGCATGGATGCCGCATGCCGCATGCCTAAATGAATGACTGACTCCATGACTGGTTCACTGTTCACTGACCCTCTGACAAAGTTTGGAGTCTGGAGCTTGAACTTGAATAAAAACTTTGAGTTTGGCGTCTTGAGAGTCAAATTTAATTGACTGTTGGCCGTTGGCCACAAACTACGATCAAGATCAAGTTAAAAATCTACAGGTTGACGGTGAAGGGCAGCACAATGCAAGACAGAAGGTAACCTCGGTCACTGTCTACGTTCTCAATAGAATCCTGCAGAACAGACTTGCCTTGTCATGTCTTTTTCAGAGTAAGGAATGGACACAGGAGTCACAGGACCATTAGGTGTGTGTTGCTACAGCTGGGAAAGATGAGGCGAGCCCGCAGCAACTGGCTCAGCGGCTCAGCCATTCTCAGAGACTGTACTGGTTATGACTCATGACTATGGACTCACCATGATATGATACAGTTACATTATCACAGCACTATCACCTCTACGGTTGCAGTGGCAGCACTTTCTTTTTCAGAATGTTCACGAGAGAATCGACTGTCAGAGTCAGATTTTTGGCATCAACAGTCAGTCAGCTGGTTGCCTCACTCAGAGCAAGCACTCCCAACACAGTGCATGGTTGCCCACTAACCGGCGTGGGTGAAAACAGACTTAGCTCAGCTGGCCAGCTCCAGGCGACTTCTTGTTCCAAGTTTCATTCTTTAGTTGTGCTAGCTGCTAGCTAGCTAGCTAGCTAGCTAACTATCTATTCGTGACTGACTAACTAACTGACTAGACTAGACTAGACTTTATAACTAACTTGCTTGCTTACAGACTGCTGTGTTGATGTTCGTTTCATCACCATTGGACCATTGAGTAGTTCGGTTTGGTTCAATGAAGTTCAATGTTCAATTAATGTTGATTATTTGTTGTGCTTGGCTCTGGTATTTCAATTTCAGATCCACCGCACAAGTTTTGATTGTTTGCCTCATGATTGCCACAATAAAAGACTCAGACTCATGGCTCATGACTCATAACAAAATGACACAGTAAAAACACACAACAACTGCTTGTTTGTAGTTGTTTGTCACTTTTCGCTTTCTCAAAAATAGCACCACACAACTCCCCAAAATTGTCAAAAAACCAAAACATACAGGTTTCTTGTCTTTTTGAAAGTTGTTATTGGGTACGGTTTTGGTTTTGTTTTTTCAAAGAAACTAGTGCCACATAGCGCCACAAAGTTCAACAAACTCTAAAATACATAGTTTTTTGACGTATTTGCTTTTCCCAAAATAGCGCCGCATAGCGCCACATATTGCCACAAATTTTAAAAAACTCAAAAAACACACACTTTTTTTTAAGTTCTTGAGGTTTTTGTACGTTTTCAAAAATAGTGCAACATAGTGCCACATAATGCCACAAAGTTCAAAAAACTAAAAAAAAACAAAAAAACACTAGTTTTTTTAAGTTTTTGATGCTTTTTGCATTTTCAAAAAAATAGCGCCACATAGCGCCACATAATGCCACAAAGTTCAAAACACTCAAAAAAACACAAGTTTTTAAGTTTTTGAGATTTTTGAGGTTTTGTATTTTTTCAAAAATAGTGCCACATAGCGCCACATACTGCCACAAAGTCCAAAAAACTTAAAAAAAAACTTATTTTTTTAAGTTTTTGAGGTTTTTGCATTTTCCCCAAAAAAATAGTGCCGCATAGTGCCACATAGCGCCACATAATGCCACAAAGTTCAAAAAACTCAAAAAACTTGTTTTTTAAGTTTTTGAGGTTTTTGCATTTCCCCAAAAATAGTGCCACATAGCGCCACATAGCGCCACATAATGCCACAAAGTTCAAAAAACTTGTTTTTTTAAGTTTTTGAGGTTTTTGCATTTTCCCAAAAATAGTGCCACATAGCGCCACATAATGCCACAAAGTTCAAAAAACTCAAAAAACTTATTTTTTTAAGTTTTTGAGGTTTTTGCATTTTCCCAAAAATAGCGCCACATAGCGCCACATAATGCCACAAAGTTCAAAAAACTCAAAAAACTTGTTTTTTTAAGTTTTTGAGGTTTTTGCATTTTCCCAAAAAATAGTGCCACATAGCGCCACATAATGCCACAAAGTTCAAAAAACTTGGTTTTTTATTTTTTTGAGGTTTTTGCATTTCCCTAAAAATAGTGCCACATAGCGCCACATAATGCCACAAAGTTCAAAAAACTCAAAAAACTTGTTTTTTTAAGTTTTTGAGGTTTTTGCATTTTCCCAAAAATAGTGCCACATAGCGCCACATAATGCCACAAAGTTCAAAAAAATACTCAAAAAACTTGTTTTTTTTTAAAGTTTTTGAGGTTTTTGCATTTTCCCAAAAATAGTGCCACATAGCG
>CAXAMN010023417.1:803393-821147 GCA_963970005.1 Durusdinium trenchii
TGAGGTTTTTGCATTTCCCCAAAAATAGTGCCACATAGCGCCACATAGCGCCACATAATGCCACAAAGTCCAAAAAACTCAAAAAAACGCATTTTTTTTAAGGTTTTGATGTTTTTTTGCATTTTCCCAAAAATAGTGCCACATAGCGCCACATAATGCCACAAAGTCCAAAAAACTCAAAAAAAAACATTTTTTAAAGTTTTTGAGGTTTTTGTTTTTTCCAAAATAGTGCCACATCGCGCCACATAATGCCACAAAGTTCAAAAAAACTCAAAAAGCTTTTTTTAAGTTTTTGAGGTTTTTGCATTTTTCCAACAATAGTGCCACAGAGCGCCCCATAACGCCACAAAGTTCAAAAACTCTTTTTTTTGCGGTTTTTGCATTGTTCAAAAAACATAACATAGTGCCACATAACGCCACAAAGTTCAAAAAAGCTACAAAACAAAGAACATTTGCTTTTTTACGTTTTTGAGTTTTTTGCTGTTCCCACGAACAGTGCCATATAGCGCCACATAATGTCACAAAGTTCCAAACCTACAAAAGATACTGCTGCATGTTTAAAGTTTCTGCACATATAATAACTTATCTCCAGAAAGTTCAATAAGTTCAATACATGATACATGCAAGAAACAGCAATGGTTCGATACCCTGAGACAGGACACTGACTACTGCGACGGCCTGAAGCCTTTCATTGCCGCTTGTCCTTTTGCCATGTCACCCTTTGGTCAACTTTGGCCAGTGGGTATTCCTTATTCTTTTGGTTAAGTTCAGTGCAACGCAATACTGTGTACACGGTACTTTGTATACATATAGTATTAGTATTAGTATTATTAGTAGTATACTGTATGAATGAATGTATGCTGCATTCAGGAATGATTATGAGTCATGAGATCAAATGACGATCAAACCTGGCCTGGATTCTGAATAGTTTTTGTTCATCAAAGCACCAAAATCAAAGCATGGCATAATCCAAGGAACTTGAAAAACATGCCCAAGATTCAGGAGATTGAAGACATGGACCCTTTGGCAGAGGTGACCCCTTCGAATTATGCACCATCTGTCGTGGGCGATGAAGCAGAGTCGCAGGAAGCAGAGGTGTTTGAGCGCCCTAGGGCCCGGGCGATGCAAATTGATCACAGTATCAATTTGACTCTGACAGAATCTGGGATTCGACGGCTGTTGGGGAGAAAGCCAGATGGTCGCCCAAAGCCCTTGCTGTGCATCACATGTGTGGCATGTGGTCTCACGACCCACTCAGAGGATGTGTTCTTGGCGGCTGACTTCTTGGAGTCATTTGGTCGCAATTAAGCTTTGTGAGTCCAGTCCAGTCAGAACTGGCGTGTGAGTCAATACAGCCCAAGCAATGGACCATGGACCAGGACTATCACTGACTGTCACTGACTGACTGTCTCATGATTCATGACACATGACCGTGCTGCGCGATGATCAGGTGGCCTAATGGATGGTACAAGATCACTCGCAAGATGAAAGACCTGGGTGTCACCGAAGAGCAACCCACAGGCGAGGCTGAGTGCTTGAAGTTGAGATTTGGGAAGAAGGCAACAATGTAAACAGAACCCTAACTGGAACTGGACTCTGGACTCTGGATCCATACCGTACCCAAACAGAGTCCTCTTTGATGGGCACAGCGCACTGCAAAGGATAAACGGGACCTGGTGACCTAGCCACTATAGAATCTATAGATTATGACTCATGACTGATTGTGTGACTATGATAATAGACTTGACTTGACTAAATATTTGACTATTGACAGATCAGATTCGATACAGTGCTCATGTCTCACAACGCACTTGCAGACGACATTTGGCTAGAATTTCAATAGATAGACTGCGAAGCCGCACAAGATTGCTGTGAGTGGCCTGAACTCATGGCTGCTGCAGACTGTGCAGATCCCACGGTGAGACAACAGTGGGTGGAAGCACTGGGGGCATTGCAGTGCCAGATTTTACGTCTACGGGTCAAGTGCATTGACTTCGCCAACAAGATTGCACGGGAAGAGGACTTTGACTCTGATCCTGGCTTTTTGACAGGCACTTCCGAATGGTGCGGGAAGACTTTTAGCTTGGACTGGAAACATTTTTAGTTGCAATTCAACAACTAACTGACTCACTGACTAATGAAATTAAAGTCAAGGTCAAGGTCAAGGTCAAAGTTTAACAAGTTTAACAGTTCAACAGTCAACAGTTCAACATGTCAACTGTGTGGTTGGTCATGGTTGTAGCCGGACTGGTTAGTTTGGAAGCAGCTACAGCGACAGTTGTGTGGCAAGTGGGTAGTAGTAGAGCGGGTTGTGGCCTTTTCCGACTTGACTCATCTACTCTGTCAGACTTTTTCGATCTTCGAACGAACAATTTTCAGTTCAAGTTCAAAAGTTCAGACTCGTCAAGCATTTCAGGCCCTTAAAGAGCTCTCTGACGAAGTTGATAAGATGCAGACAGACATGGATGAGATTCAGCCACCAAAACGGAAGCGACCCAGGATGATGATAGATCCACCACTTTCACCATCTTCTGATCAGGGGCTGGAGCAGCCGGCAGAGTTGGAGGGTGAAGCTGAAGCTGAAGTTGAAGAGATAGATTGATTGATTAGATTGATTTGATGTGAGTTAGATTAGATTCGATTTAGATTCACCACCCGGTTAGATTCAATCGATAGTTGCAGCATTTTGACTGTACAGCTTAGTAAATGATGCATGCAACATCCACTTTTAAGGAAATGGACTGCCAATGCCAATGACAGAATTTCACTGCTTTCGTCACATGCCTCCTCCAGAATTTCAGCTGGCATTGGGCATTGATGTCCGTCCATCATACAGCAAATTCAATTCAATTTCAATTCATCATTATTGGGTGATATCGGAATCGGTCAACGGCCAACTGTCAACCGTCAATCAACCGGCCAATTTGATGTGATATTTTGTACAAAACCTTAGAGGGCAAGAGGCCGGCCTGTGAGAGAGCGGCTCAACGACTCTCTACTCACCTTGCTGCTGTAAAGGCCTGACTCCCATCTCCCACGAGAAAAAACACATGATTTGGTGGCGAAATTTAGCAGCCAACTGTCACCATATGTGCATAAGAGTCTTGAGCCAGAGCGCAGATAAGACTCAAGATGTGACAAACAGAACCCGATTAATTAACTAATTGTTGATCAGTGAATCAGTGTCAGCATTATCCTGCCTGCCTTAGAAACAAGAAAGTTCAGTTCAACGGCAAGTGTGTCAGGCTGTTTATGCAAGATATGCCACGAGACTGGGCGGCGAGCATATCCTCAAATGAGAAGAGAACAGCTTGTGATACAGCTCAAGAACGATCCATCGATTCAGGAGGAGTTCGCTGAAAGTCACTTGATTGTGATTGGTTTTTGGTCTTGGTTGACAAAAAGTTGACAGTCAATGACAGGATCGACAGGATTTGATTTTGATTCGATTCTGATTTTGATTCTAATTCTAATTATGATTAAATTATTAATAATCATAGTAATTTAGTAGTAAGTAGTCAGTAGTAAGTAACTCAAATGTTTTTTTATGTTTTGGACAATAATATTGGACTCTATGACTCCTATGGCTGGCTTTGACTTTGCCACTTTGCATGTTCCTTTCAGGCCGGCTGGTGTACATTGATGATGTCAAGGAGAAGCTGAACAGTGGCAACACCCGTTTGAGGAAAAGAACAAAGACAGTGAAACGCGAAGAGACCTCAGGTGTGGAGAACAAGGTGAAGGGAACATGGATTCAACTGGAGCAGTACAGACAGGAGAGCAGACTGCAAACAAATCAAACTATTGGCTTGAAGTTTGAAGTTTGACATTGAGTTGTTGAGATTGATCAAAGATTTAAAATGACTGACTAGACTAGACTTGACTTGACTAAATTGATGACAGACCAACAGACTGTTGAAGTTGAAGTATGTTGAAGTTGAAGTCTAGCCTAGCCTAAGTTGTAGTTTATTTTTGTTTCAGTACAGTACAGTCATTCAATTCAATTAATTCAATTCAATAAGTCAAGTCACAAGTCCACAGCAAAGATGCAACTTCTATCTTTCTGTTCTAGTTCTGACTCTGACTCTGACTTATTGCGATTTCGACTCCGACTGATTGATTTGTCAATGAGGACTTCGGCTCCCCATCCAAAAATGGTCTTGGACACACTGTCTCAACAACCACAAATCCACTTACGCGACAATCGGTGAAAGCAGTGTTCATTCCCAAGCAGAAGAAAGGCTACTGGCAAGGAGCTTTGGTTGCTGACAAGGCTGTGGCATCCCACCAAGTCATTGATGACGACACATCAGCTTTGCGCAAGAATCAGCTGCAACTGGGCTAGCAATGAGGCAGGCCTGTCGGCCTTACACTGCCTGCCTTTACTTTACTGTTTAGAGTCTAGAGTTCAGACTTCAGACGAGTTCAGTTGAGCTAGAAATTGAATAAACGAACTATGATGAATTTAGGCAGGCAGGAATCGAAATAGGTACTGTACTGTACATGTTCAAAACACTTCAACACACATTCATTTCATTTTCAACTGTTCATTTTCATTCATTCATGATCTGAGAATCTGATAACTATTTAGACAACTAGAACTTGAACTAACTGACTGTCCTACCAGCCAACCAACTGATTGTCATACAAACTCAGCTAAGGGACCAGAGCTTGATGGATGAGGAGAATGCAACATTGGGTGCAGTTGTTCCTGCAGATCACCAGATGGGCCTGACTTTGGAGCAGGCCACCGCCAAGATGTTGGCAGACAAGGTAAAAGACACGGCGGAAGAGGAAGACGCTCAAGGTCCTCGTGAACCAGCAAAACCCCCTGCATTTGACCAAGAAGAGGACATGGGGGAAGACGACGAGATTCTTATGATGCAGGCATTGGATGAGCGACAGCAGCAGCCTGAACCTGAACCAAAGAAACCCAAGAGTAGGAAACGGGAAGCTCAAAGTCCAAGGGAACCAGCAGTTGTCAAGCGAGCAGCGGTTCCAGGGACGTCTGTTGCCATTGCCACTCAGCCTTTTGCTGATGATCGCTCTGCCGCTGGAAACAGCCACACTGGGAGTGCAGCATCTGCTGGTAGAGGTGTTCATGTCCACCAGGCCAAGGCAAGTGAAGCCCCAATTCGCAAAACATGGGTTCATTGCCGAGTCTTTGCCCAGGAGGAGGATGTATTCACAATGCCCGCTAGCTTTGCCACTGCCAAGGATGCCCAGAAAGCAAAGTGGAAGACTGAAGCTTCCAAGCTGTCAGTTCCCTTAGCGACGCTGGCTCGCATTTTGAGTTCGGACCCTTCGACAAGAGTGACGGATCAGCACATAAAATCGTCGCTTACAGCCTTGAAGAAAGTGAAAGGAAGTGTGGACAAGAAGCTTGGGTACACCACGGCAGAGAATTCAAATCCATTGTTCTCCAGCAGGGCAAACAGTATGGCCAGTGCATTGGAGGCAGCAAAGTCGTTGCGGAGCATGGCAACATCATGCCAAAAGACAGGAAAGATCCCGGAGAAACAACTGGAAACAAGCATCAGGAATGTTCAGGATCCTCTTTCCAAGCTTCTAGGTGGAGAGTTTGGTGGCTTACCAGTGCACTGGGTCCAGGCAAGGCAGTTTGAATTATTGATCAGACTGGTGACTGGACCATGAAATAGTAATTCCTGGTAGGTAGTTTCAAAATTGACATTTTGAGAGCAGTTGAATATATTAACTATTAATAATAATATATAATTATATAGTAATGGTAATAGTAATATATAAAATATATAATATATGAGGCTGGGCCCAGGGGGAAATTGGACTGACAGACAGAACATATGCTTGAAAGGCGTGGGTCTCAGCGAGCTATCAATGTGGTGACTCACAATCTCTCACAGACCAGAATGTCGCAGACATGCGTGAGCTGCTGTTTCTCCCATCAACTACGGATGATGCTGGAGCTGTTCGACAACTCCCTAGTTCTGAACAAGCGCATCCAAGCTGCTATAGTCTCAATTTGTATTAGTCTCAATTTGTATTTGCTCGAATGAAATTGAATATGGACATTATGAAATGAGTTGAGCGTGAACTTTGCAAGTGTCAGTGTTGGCAAGACAGTTTTGGCGGCATTGTAGGATTCGATTCGATTCAATGATGAGTCATGAGTGATTCAGATTCAGATTCATAATTTGCCTGAGTCTTGATGTGCTAAAATGAAAACATTATAATTATAATTATAACTATAACTATAGACTATAACTATCTAGTTGTTGAAAGTTGAAATTATTCGGTTCTGTTATGTTATACTTCACCTGTGCCGCTGTTTGTTAGTCAGGTATGGCAAGTTCGCAGACTTCTTCTACTTTTGTCCTGACAGCTTGCAAGATGACAAGGCTTTGGGCCTGGGATTAGGAACAGGAGGGCTGCAGTTACAGTTACAGTCACAGTGAACAGGATTGGCTAGCCAAAAACGACAGACAGCCACACACAACTCAACTCAACTCAACTGAACTAATCTACAAATTGTTGCAACTACTATCACTCACTTACAACTTACAACACACCCTGGCTGAGTGGCAAGGTTGTGCGCTTGCGTGCAAGTTCATCGGCCAGTTCTTGCTTCGCATTTTTGGAATGAAGGAGCACTCACCCACAGCGCTTCTGAAGGTCTTCTTGCCAAAGACTATGTCTTCCACAGCCATTTCCAACGCTGTCTTGCTGGATTCACTGGCATCAGTCCTTGTGACACTGCAATCCTTGGCTCACATGTCAGATTTGGAAAGGGCCTTGACAGATGCCAACAACGATTCTTTTGCTGACAAGCTGTCTGAAGTTCACAGGCCATTGGGGCGGTTGCCCAGTATGACTGCCTTCAAGAAACTCGTGCTCACATGCTATGAGTCCCAGAGTGTGGTTGAGATGGACCAACAGGCAGCAGAACAAGCAAAACAAGTATCAGCAACACAACTGGAACTGAAGGATGACTTAGACAAGCTGCTCGATTCTGCCAAACAGAAGACTCTATCCCTTCAGGGTTGTGTTCAAATGATTGGCAAGATGGATAAGTTTATGACTTTGGCGGCCACATTGCCAGTGAACGAGCAAAGCCAGCATTTCTCAGAGCGTCAAGAGGCTTTACAGATGGTTATGAAGGACTGTGACTGTGACACAATTTGTGCAAACAAGAACAGAAAGTGGTTTCAACTTGAACTTAAATCTTGAACCGTGAACCATTGAAAATTAGAGTGAGATAGTGAGACTCACAGTGAGACTGTTTGATAACGGTGAACGGTAACGGTAAACGGTAAACTGGTGATGCAGTGACAATGATCAGGACTTTTGGCCTACCTTTCATTTGGCGTTCAAGCATGTCCTTGCCAACATGCTGAGCGGTTTTGCAAGTGACGGGCTTCCATCAGAAATGAGTGATGACTACATGGCTTTCATAAAGTCAGTGAAGGGCACTGTTTGTCGACTCCTGCCTTCCAAGCATGCCAGTCAACCTTTGAAGTCCACGCCTTTCGCCACCAGGGCTGCAGTGATTTGGCTGGCCGATTTCATGTGCTGGCTTGAGCTGGAGCACAAGATCAATTTGACTGACACTCCAGCTGACGCTGACACAAGCAATGACTCCCGCAGCGGCACACACCTACACCTTCTTGAGTTCTCTGACTATATCGTTGACATTCACAATGTGTCGGATTTTCAGCCAAAAGAGGGTGACAATTCGGATTGTGTGGATACAATTCTTCATGATGGCCTTCTCAAGCTTGTGAAACTTGGCAGCAGCCATGTGCCACAATTGAAATGCATAATTTACAATTGGAGTTTGGAGGTGTCAGTCAGTCTGATTCTGATTTGTGATTTGAGGAATGTGGTCCGCGATGTTGCTTGGAAGACTTCGAATGCTCTTCTGGGTCAGAAGCCCAATGACTTGAACACTCTGCTGATGTTGAAGCCGTGGCTTCGCTTGGACAACCAGGACAGTTAGCTGTTCAGTTAAATTATGTAGCTCATGGCTCCATGGTTTAGGGGCGTGGTCATGGTCACAGAGTCACAGATTCTACTTGTTTGATCTGATCGTCACTCGGTTTACTGTTTACTCTTTTTGTTTCATTGTCAGGAGAATGAGAGAGCAGCAACGGAATTTGGCCAATTGTGGGATTCCTTGCAAGCCATCCAGAAACAACAGGAAAAAGGGGAAGGGCGGCCTGAAGATTGCAAATTGCTCACTGCCGTGTGCGCCATGGAAAACATCATTGGTTCAGATTCAGGGGCTGCACTCCTGAAACGCCTTGAGGCCAGCAGCATTCTCAAGATCAAAGAAGAGATCCAAGCAAAGAAGTCTCTCGGGAAGGCTTACAAGACCTTGAATTCTGAGATAGAGTCTGCTTTGAAGCTGACAGATGACAGTGGCACAAACAGTGATCTCCTGAAACGCGCCGGGGAATTGGTGTCTGCCGCAAAGCTCTTGATTGCTTGTCAATCTTGCTGCTTGGTGGGTAACATTATTGAAGGCACTGACAAGGACCCTGTCAGTCGAGTCAAGTCTGGTCTAGCAGCTAGCATTCTAGTCCAGTCTAGTCTAGTCAAGTCTAGTCAAGCCTGGCCAAGGCCAAGAGTCTCCTTGTAGTAGGACTGACTGACTGACTGACTGACTGACTGACTGCCTTGACTCTCTAGTAAAGTGGCTCGACTAGACTAGACGGTAAGACTCTGACCCAGACTGTAAGCTTTAAGACTTCAAGACTTTTAGTTTTTTTAAGTTGCAAGACTGCAAGACTGCAAGACTGTATCATTGTATCACTATTTCCCTCCTCAGGTTTGCTTGTATTGGACGCAAAAACCAGTGCCAAAGCCATTGAATTCAAGGATAAGCTCAATGCCAGGGAGTTGAGTATTGACGCACTCCCAGCCAGCATGCAAGCAGCATTGCTCCGTCAAACTCAAACTGAATCTGAAAGCTGAAAGTTCAGGTGCTGCGCTGTGTGATTTCACAATGAAAGATATTCATGATCCATGGCTCATGCCACATGCCATTCCAGAGTGTAGACTCTAAAGACTAAAAAGACTCTTTGACGCTCGTGCCATTCATTGCTGTACACTGTAGACTGTTGCTGTTGATGGTTTAGGTTTAGATTCAAGCACAAGTTGAACAGCGGTAACAGCAGTGCAATGTTTCAATGTTTTCTGCTTCACAGCTTGCAGCGCCTTCTTTTTTGATTGGTGACAGTGGCTGTTTGGCTGCCTGGCTGAACAGAAAGGCAGCTTTCCAGCAGAGGCTGCCCATGGGGTGAGGGCAGGAAATCTGCACACGTTCCATTTGAAGCTGTTGAAGTTCAAGTTTGGGAGGTCATCTTTGTTGCAAGACAGTCAGACTAACTGACTGGGCTGTGACAAGCCGACAATTCTAGATGCAGCGAGGCCGTCGACTTTTGATAGTCGATGCCAAGGGCTGCTTCTGTCACTGTCATCAATGTCAAAGCGGCAGCGACAGTGTGGCAGCATGGCACAGGTTCCCACTGCCGCTCGCCGCCTTTGTAATTCATTATGAATGTTGATTCGATAGTCACAACCCCTCAAATTGTAAAGAGAAACATACTTATCCCCTGCATAGACGCCAGACTTGAACCGATGAAGCCCCGTTGTTGACACTGCTGTTGAATTACTTACCTTCTCTCTCTCTCTTCATAAACACAGTTTAAGTTTTGCTGTTTCTGTTTCACTGATTGTTTTTGAATTTGAGGGCACCAAAACACATTGCTCTGAGTTTGAACTACAGTAGTGAAAGGCCATGCGACGATGCGAGGTCTTATTTAATTTGTGTGGCTTTACCGTATGTGAGAAGAGACTGGGATGAGAAATGCCTGGCTTGCACGACTTATCGTACCAGTGTACCATAACTTACAAATTTCAATCATTTTCATTTACTGACTATGTACTGACTGAAACATTGACACTGAAACTGAAACGGACACTGATCACTGGTCACTGATCATCCGAACCGCCTGAACCTGAATCTAATCAATCAATCAATAATCAATCAATCAATCTGAGAACCGATAATCTGAATCTGATATGATATGATCTCCTCAGCTCCTCATTGATTTTGCTATTGCCGATTGCCGTTGACAGCTGCTGACCACTGACTTAACTTGACAATCAGTTGCTGCGGCCGCAGTCAATTTTTGACTCAAATTTTTGTCTGTGCAGCAGCGTTGTGACTGACAGTCACTCAGCCTGACTCTGACAAAATGTCAGGCCTTATGACTGGAATGCTCAGGCGAATGGGTCGGCTACGTCCTCCGGGTCCTGGTGGTTATCTTTTTTTGGGCTCAAGTGATCTTGATTCGGATGAGGGATTGGATTCCGGAGAGTCCGACCATGAATCTGCTGGCGATTTGATGGTTGCTGATGAAGCCAGTGCTAGTGCTAGCGCTGCTTCGCATCCTGCTCCTCCTGTCGCGACTCTTGTTCGTTTGCTACCTCCAGCAGCTCCGGCTCCAGCTGCTACAGTTGCTCCGGCTCCAGCTGCTACAGCTGCTCCGGGTCCAGTGGCGGCTGCCACTGGTACTCCAGCTGCTCCGCCTGCAGCTCCAAAAAGGAGAGCAAGGCCAAAGCCAAAGCCAACATTGAAGACCTACCATGGGATTGAGAAGTCCATCATGAATCATTCATTGTTGAACATTGGTTTTGGAGGGACTGCCACAGTCTATTTCAACGACGTCAATCAAAGGAACGTAGTTCGTGATGCAGTCCAGCGAATCCAAGATCAATACTTTGATTTGTACTCACCCAAAGACAGGCATCAGGACTGGTTTGTGTGACTTGGAGTAATTACGGGTTGTGTGTGTTTTTTATAAATTAGGTGACAAATTGTAAGAGTCAAGGTTGAGGGACTTCATTCAATTCAATTAACTACTTGAATTCATTCAACCAATCAATCATTAATTCGTTCAGTCACTCATTCATTCATTCATTCATTCATTCATTGTGGGCCACCCGCCCGAGGTTCTTGAAGAGGAAGCTGAAGGCAATTGGCTGGAAGCCCATGATCTTCCATCCAACAATCGAATCATCCGGCGCCGCAAGGTGATGAAGAAAAGCCAGGAGCTAAATCAGCAGCAGGGTCAGCCAGAATTGAGTGGAGATGCAAGAGCGGGAGCAATAGGCGGATCGTAGAGCCTTTGCTGTCGCTGCCCATCAATGTTCACGCCTTGCGCTGGCAGCACAGGGATGTTCTTGGGCAGAGCTTGGGGTGGCCTGGCCGAAGCTCTGTGTGGAACGGTTGCGAGAGTGAGCAAAGGGCGGCGCGGATGCAGCCCGTCAGTGGGCTTTGACGTCAAGCTGAGAAAGATGGACATCAACCATCAACAGGTGGTGTCAAAGTCCAGCACAGTACAGTAATTAATTCAGATTCAATTCATGAAGAAGAAGTGATCTAGCTGCCACTTTGAACTTTAGCAGAGCCTCAGGTGTCAGTTGCCAGCTTCCAGCCTTTTTATACAGTTGTGTCTCCCATGGTTCTTTTTGAGTGGAGTGACTGGACTGTTTGAACTTTGGTGTTCTGTGTGTGGTCAATAATTGATGGAAGGTCATGACTCGACTGTGTTGGCGGTGTTGGCGTTAACAGACATTCGTGCAGTGGCAGGACAAACAAGAGGTCCGGATTCCAGATGTTTGTTTCCATCGATTGAGTCAGAGTCAGAATCAGAATCAGAATAGTTATAATTTTCAGTAACTTTTAAATTGAATTGTAATTGAATAATTGACTTGAATCATAATTATAATTTATAATCAGAATCAGAATCGTTGCTGCTTTGCTGAGCTGTGTTGCGAATTGGTTGGCTGCTCCAGCCGAGTCATTGTCACGCGTCATGAGTCACAGTCACAGTCTTTCACTGGCAAGAATCCAAGCTCTAAGACTGAGCTGGACTGGACTGGACTGAGCAGACAAACACACAAGACTCAACAGGACTCAACACATTTAAACATTTACAGTGCACAGTGCACAGCATTTCACTAAACTGACTTGATTAGACTAGACTGACTCGACTGACTAATTAGACTTAGACAACTTAGACTGGATTGGACTAGTGACTTGATCAGACCAGACCAGACTCACTCGACTCTGTGCTACTTTTTATTTTGAGGGACTGGCTGCCTGGATTCCTAAATGATCCAATCGCCAGCATGGATGCGTCTGATTCTGACGATCCCCTTGACGCGATTGACAAGTCTCAACCACCTCAGACTCATGATAATGATGCTGATTCTGGTGATGCTCATGACCCGCTAGATCTTTTGGACACTTGCCTGGCGACTCACAACTTTTCTGTTTACAATTTAGTTAAGGTTTTAGTTTTAGTCTTAGTCGTTTAGTTTAGGCTTGACTCAGACTGCTGTTTAGAATCATGAGCTGGGACGGAATTCAGAATTCGGACTTAGACTTAGAGATGAACTGAGTACTGCGTAGCGTACCTGAGTAACTGTGGACTCTTGTGAATAATTACATCGTCTAAGTCTAAGTCTAAGTGTAAATTCATATTCACTCTTGACTCTTGACTCTTCACTATCAGACTAAGTCTAGTTGACTAAATTGAATCATTAATCATGGATTCTTCGCGCTTGCTAGGCTGGAGGGGCTACGCAAGCTATGTCATTGTCTACGACTACGACGACAGTGGCTGCCAATCCAGCCAATCCTGACCCGACATCTCTCAACGGTGGTAGTGGCACTGGCAAAGAGGACAGAGGCCAAGATTTAGATGGTGACTCAGACCAAGACCAAGACCCGTTAGATTTGTTGGGCGACCATTCTCAGGCCAGGACGGGATGCTTGTGGCTGTCGCACAGCCATTTTGTTGCTTTGTAAACTTAGACTTAAATTAAACTTTAAACTGCGGCCTAAACTGAAACTCAACACTTTTATTACCCAAGCAGTTTACTGTTGGGGTTCTATCTTAGAAAAAAAGAGCTGGCCACACTCACTGGCCGCGCCCCTGAAAAAGAACAGGTAGTGGCAGCGGAAGCGGAAGCAGCAGAAGATTTACACATGGACCGTGCATTGCCAGCTCCCACCAACAAGGACTGACAGCCCCGCCAGAGTCACTTGATTGACTCATTGACTGTTTGAGTTTGATTGACTGTCTCTGGACTCTGGACTCTGAACTCTGGGTTCAAAATTCAAAATAGATTAGATCAAACAAACTCATCAAACGCCGCAGTACACACACACCAACTCTGACTCAGACTTGAACTGGAAGTGGAAGGATAGCAGCAGCGCTGTGTCTGCGGAACCAGAAGCCCGAGCAATTCCCTGGTGGGTTGACGCCACAATGAGTGTGGTGGGGCCATACTTGTCGCAGCAAAGCTTTGATTTACCGGTCTCCTATGGCTCCGATTGTTCTGGCATAGACTCTCCATGGTGGGCGCTTTGTCAGCTAGCAGAGGGTGTGGAGGCACAAGCGTGTCATGTACTCTGTATACAGTGATATGATATGATACTATAACAGCAGAACAAGGCTTTACTACTGATACTAGTTACGTTACGTTACAATACTATTGATTTGATAATTCTATATCTTCAAACTTCATGCTCAACTCGACTCGAACTTGACACTGAGTTAGACTGGCCCGCTGGCAAGTGCTCACTCATTCTGACAGGTGCACTGTGGCAAGCAATTGGATCTCCAATACAAATTTGCAAGTGAAGCGCCAGGTTCAGATGGGTATTGGCAGAAGGTGATGCTTGAGATCGGTGGAGGCATTGAAAGAAGTCCTCAAATCATTTTTGACGACATGTTGGTGTCTCGGCTGTCCCGTCATCGCATGGTATGGCATGACTTTTGTGTAATGTCAATTGCCGGTAGGAATCGGCAGCATTTACACTTGTTGAATTGTTATCAGAATTGTCATTGAGTCGTCATTTATACTAGACTCTAGACTATACTCTATTATCTATGTGTCTATGTGTCTATCAGTCTATCTATCATACAATAACTATTATATGTCTATTTATTACGGTCCGTATCTGTATCCGTTATAGACTTATAGATAGACATAGAGCCTAGCTGCTAGCCCGCGTCCTAGATTTCTCCTCTCCACTATCCTATCCTGCTTTGTTGAGGCCAGAACCAGTGAGTCAGGGCCAGATTGGAAAAATGCTGGTTTGCAGGCCCCTGTGCCTTCTGTTTTGCTGTACACTGGCGGCTTTGAATGCCAGGCTGGAAGTGAATTGTATTGCAATCCAATCCCAGACTCAAACCCATGGCCCACGGCCCATTACCCATGCCAGGATTTGTCCAATCTCAATGTGGCGAAGAAGGAGCTGAACATACACAATGTGGGCTCTGAGTACTTCTCTCAGAACTCAGAAGTGACAATATGATGAGTCAATGATTATGGTTGGGTTGGTTGGTTGATGAAGTTTAATAATTTCAGACACCACCAGCTCAAGGTCTGGCATGTCGTCAAAGACGCTGGCAAAATCCTTGGAATATATCAAGCAAAAAAAAACCGTGGGCGCCCAAGCAGCTCACAAGTGCCATGCCACTGCTTCACTGCGATAAACTTAGACATTAAAAACATGTCTATGAGTCTATGACTCTATGACTCTGACTCTTTTAATTACACAATTAATTAGACTGTTAGAGTCTGAGCGCACTGCACTTAGACTCAGTCAGTCAGACTGGACTGGACTGGACTTAGATTTGATTTGAATAGAGCTAGATGAAGACTGGACCTGACTTCACTGTGTTACAGTTACAATTACAGTGTAGTTATAGTACTGCTCTGGCAGTTTCGGTCTCATTGTGCTGTGACAGTTCCCCGCCCAGGTGGCAGTGATACTAGAGAATGTGGCCAAAAGGAATACTGCGGAGATAGTACAACAAGAACTGGAGTCACTTGGGTATGTGTGTGCTTCCTTATTTGCAAATTCATGCAACTTCGGGGTCCTCAGAGCAGAAGCCGTCTCTATGTATGTGGAGTTTTGTCCAGCGCCAGCACTGGCAAACAGATTGCGCATGGGCCATCTCAATGGGTTTCGTGGTTGCAGGGTGTGGGGTTTGCTTGCTGACTTTTGGACTGACGGACTGACTGATTGATTGACGGACTGACTGACTGATACTTGGCAGGAAATATCATCAAGGGTGAAGACGCCTCGTTTCAGTGATTTCATGCTGGAGGACAATGACGAGAGAGTAGAGGCCCTGCTCTTGAGCAGACAGTCTCTTGAGAAGACCACTACAAGTCTTCTGGAGTCATTTCACACTGGATCATCATGGCCCAAATGCCACAAGAAGCATGAGGAGGCAAGGAATCACATCAGAACCTTTTTCAATGAGGAGGCCAGGCAAGGCAAAAGTAGCACCAGCACTCAGATTCACACACATCACATCATTGTCGTCATCAAATTGCGTTTGTCTGTGTGATTATGAATTAATATTTTATGTCTGTCAGTCACAGTCTGGGTCTGTGTCGTCAGTGTCATCTTTCTCTCCACTCTCCTTGACCAGGTTCCTAGTGCCAAGACATTGCTTGAGCGGTATGGCAATAAGTGGACTCGCACCCTTCCAGCACGAGAACAGGATCTCTTGTACATGCATTTATGGGTGTGACTCGACTTGGTATAGTTAGTTGCAGTATTGCAGACTTTGGTTGCTGACTGCTTACGACTAACTACTGACTGCAATTTTCCCAACTTTGACCCTGAGCCCTGACTTCATGTTCCAGGTTGGAAAAGCACAGAGGCAGCGCTTCAATGCCATTTGTATGGGACCTTACACACAACATCCACTTCAGCCAGTGGAAAGAAGAATCTTATGAGGACTATCTTCCTTGTTTGGTCCGAGGCCATCGTTATTATCACTGCGGCAGGAAACGCCATTCGGTAGTGGGTTGGGAGTTGAGAGGATTCGGTTGGGGATTGGGCACTGTGGCATTGAACGTAAGTTACATGTTTGGACGTTCCCCCCCTTAATTTGCGGCGATCTAACGATGGCCTCCAACCTAAGCACAATGGCCTCCAACCTACTAACGATGGCCTCCGACCTAAGCGCAATGGCCTTCAGCCTACTAACGATGGCCCCCAACCTAAGAGCAATGGCCTCCAACCTACTGACGATGGCCTCCAACCTAAGCAGAATGGCCCCCAACCTACTAACGATGGCCCCCAACCTAAGAGCAATGGCCTCCAACCTACCAACGATGGCCTCCATAATTTGTGACTTAGGATTGGTGCTCGGATGTGAGCTATTGAGGGGGCAAGGCTTTCCAGCCAGCATCAAGTGCTCTGGCAGTACTGGCGCTGGCACTGCTGTTGAAGTTCCAGTGCCTTGATTATGGGCCGGTTTGTTACAAACGTGGGTCCCTAAACGTATTCGTCATGGGCAGTCGTTGACAATTTCTCCACCGGACCATCACCATTATACTACTCACCTATATGGCTGCAGGTGTTGCATGCTGTAGAGACACATGCCTGTTACCTGTTATTGACTGTTACACAGAGATTCCAAACACGTTTATGAAATGATCAAGTCAGACAGTCTAACTCAACCATGAGAGACAAAATCGGGTTCATTTACCGGCCACTCAGCACAACCACAACCCAAGTGATTTTGAATTTGTTTACGCAGACCTGTCCACACAACTATGATTTCAAATCGGTCACTCGGTCAACATAACGCAAGGGCGTCGGATTATATGTAAGGTGGATGACAATTTGTCACACTTTTGTGTCATTTTAGGACAAGGAGCTGAACAAGATTGCTGGCAACACTATATCCGTGCCAACGGTTGGAGCTATCATTGCATGCCTGCTGGCCAGCATTCCCAATTCAGAATCAGAAGCACCTGGTGGCCATCCTGCCGTGTCTCCCACGCGAAGAAGGCTGACGAAGCCAGAGGTGGGCACGTGGGTCGGATCTCAGAGAATTGCCGGCAGAGCGGGGCGTTTTGATTGCCTCATGAGCAAAGGCAGCTCAGGTCATGCCGCCAGTGTCAGCCAGGGTGGCAAAAGGCAAAAACTGCTGACGGAGTCTTTCAACGCCCGTTGACTGGGACTCACTTGTTCACACGACTGTGCAGATGGGGCAGCTGAAAAACAATCAGCATTTGCGCCAGCGCTCAGGGTTTGGAGTTGAGATGGTGAGATGATGAATTTTGTACAAGTAAGCTTGTAAGCAGTAAGCAGCTGTAACTGGGAGAGAGAGGATGGTCGGGGCTGGGGCGACCTACGCGACGACCCCTGAAATTCTGTTTCAGAGACAATACTGACAATACTAACATTGCTCAAGACATTGCCTTGAACACCTTGACACACAGGGTTCCCCGACAGAACGGTTTTTTACCTTTAGGCTTTTAACATTCGACCCAGTGAGGAGATTCCAAGCCCTTTCAATGTTATGTTCAAGTTTACAAAAAAAAAGAACAATTTTTAAAGTTTTTCAAGAAACCACTAGAAATTTAAAAGACACGTGTTTTTTAGTTTTCAACGAATTGCTAGAAATTAAACTTTTGCAAAAAAACATTGTTTTTCATTTTCTTTGAAACCTAAAAAAATGTTTTTTTATGTTTTTTAGGTTTCTGGCTGATTTTAACATAATCATAGACACAGGCCCAACAAGTGCCTTACTAGTAGTAACAAGAAGCTATTAGTCGCAAGTGCATCGCTAGTAGTAACAAGTGCCCTTTACTAGTAGTAACAAGTGCCTTACTAGCAGTAACAAGAAGCTATTAGTAACAAGTGCATCGCTAGTAGTAACAAGT
>CAXAMN010023417.1:832531-848365 GCA_963970005.1 Durusdinium trenchii
ATGCCTAACGTTGCCTTCGGAAGCCCATAAGAAGAGAGGAGGCAGGCCACAGAGAGGCCGCAAGAGGCCTGCCGGCTGCCGAGAAGCTTCGGACAGGCCACAGAGAGGCCGCAAGAGGCCGAAAAGCTTTTGAAGGCGGTCCAAAATGCCTAAACGTCGCCTTCGGAAGCCTGCCGAGAAGAGGGCAAGGCTGCGGTGAGGCTCTGGGGAGCGTTTGAAGCCGGTCCAAAATGCCTAACGTTGCCTTCGGAAGCCCATAAGAAGAGAGGAGGCAGGCTTCGGACAGGCCACAGAGAGGCCGCAACAGGCCGGCCAGCTGGTGAGGCCTCGGACAGGCCTTTGGAAGTGCTTGGAAGGGTTCTGCTAGGCTTGGCCAACTGCTGCATCCTGCGCCTTTGGAAGTGCTTGAAGGGTTCTGCTAGGCTTGGCCAACTGCTTCACCCTGCGGTGTCCCAGGCGCCTCCCCGCCTAGGCTTTGGCTATAGGCCGGGGTCGGCGGATTTTGGAGGCAGATGCTTCCGGGACTTTGAAAACACTCCGGGATTCCTTTGCTTTTCTCCCTTCATTTGAAATTGTTGCTTCTTGTGAGGGTGGCCACGTGGATCCATCGCTCTACAACGTAGCATCTAGTAAGGGCAAGGAACACATGCTCCGTCTTCTCCAAACAGTGCATGGGATGTTGTTCACACGCGGCCGGCCGCCCACACACGAAGCTAAGGAAGAGTTGTTGACCGGTCTGCTGTCAGCTGCTCAGGCTTTGCAGGCTGATCGGTTTTCAGATGAGAGCTTCAAACGGCAGAATGGTATTCTTTTGAAAGTTCGTAAATATGCACCACTCAAACTACTCAAGTTCATCCACCGTGTCCAGGATCAGGGGCAGGTTGGATGTAGCTTGGACACTTCTCATGAGACGTTGGGTCATGGAAAGGTTGCGTGTGGGTGGAGGTGCTGGTTTGAGGGTGTTTGTCCAGACTGACGCAACATGGCAGGCGAAGCAGGAGTATCAAGTGACGGTGCTCAACTTCATAGACACCATGGATTTGCCGCTGTTGCACAAGGACTGTTTGTTTTTTCTTTGATCCAGGGATGAGGGCCGGGCGTTCGGAACCTGTGGACATGACCTGAACGTTTCTTTTCGTGCCCATTCAAGTCACTAAAACAAGTCTGTGTTCGTGCAATGATGTGCAATGCTTGTTTTTTCTGTGCATTCATGTTAAATAGTGAATTCAATTCTTCCCTTTGCTGGTGCAATTGTGCAGTGAGGGTCCTGTCCATGTCAGCTGTCACATCAACTCCTAGCAACTAGCAACTATCAAGGTGTCAGGCTGTTTAGCTGTTTATCTTCTCAATGTTTGCCAATTTTCAAATCAGAATCATTTACTTTGGACTCCGGACTTTGGACTTTTGGACTCATCTGAACATCATACACAAGCCAGCCATGGCAGTCAAGAAAGTGGATCTTTCCAGCGAGTCTGAGTATGAGACCGGCAAGGGCGGAAAAAAGAAAGAAAAGACCAACAGGATGAAGGATAAAACTACAAATGCTGATGATGAGGGGGCTGATCAAAAGAAATCAGCAAATGCTAAGGCTAAGACACCGGCCAACACTGCAGAGGTGTCAGCATCAGGGTCTTACTATTCCCCTTCGCCTGTTGAGGAAGGAGACAAAAAGAATGATGGCGATGGCGATGCTCCAAAAGGAGCTGGTGCAAGCCATGTTGGTCCAGAACAGGGAGAAACCAGAATCGCACCCTCGGTGGCAGTGGCAGCTACTGGAAAGGTGCCACCACCTCCGCCTCCACCGCCTCCAAGTGAGGCGGAGATGAATGCTCGTGAAGGAGTTCCTGAAGGATTTCGGTGCAAGGTTTGCAACAAGTGGCTGAAGAACTCTGACAGCGCTGTGCGAGCACACCTTTCGAATTCTGTGAGGTGCGCCAAATATCGTGGGGAACAGGGAACACGGATCCCGTGCACTTTGTGTGGGAAATACATCGCAAACAACGAGTTCTCCATGGAACAGCGCTCATGGCACTGTCCGGGTGTGAAGAATCAGGATGAGCGCAGCAAGCAAACAGATCATGGCAAGAGAGCTTCGAGGACGCCACCTAGATCTTCTACTTCGATCAGGTCGAGAACTTCGAAAAGGCACAGCAGAAGCAGAACACCAATCTCCAGAGGCCGAAGCCAATGGAATGCAAAGCCCTCGAGGCCGAGAACACCGCCAAGGGGACCAATGAGGGTGAGTGGGAGGTCCAGAACTCCTTTGAGGCTTGAAGAAAATGAGGAAAACAAGAGATCTTCTCATCAGTCTCGGCGTGAACGGGAACGGCAGCGATCTCAATCTCGGCATCGAGCTCGCAAAGACCGTGGCCCATCCAATGATGGCAGTGGCAACCAAGGTGGCAATGGTGGCACAGCCAAGGAGAAGAGCCTTGCGGCGAAGCCGGAGCCAGCTCCAGCTCCACCGCCGCAGCCAGCTCCAGCACAGGTGGCGGCTGCTATGCTACCAGTGGCGCCAAGTGGCGTGCTCCAGCCGCTTAGCGCGCTGTTGTTGGGAGTGGCAGGCCTTATACAGCAGCAGCCTGGCCCCAGTTGAGAGTTTCACAGAGATTTGAACTTTGAAGTTTGGCAGCTTCGCATGGCACAGCTGAAATTCGAGGACTTAACTTGCTGCCTTGAAAAAACAGCCGCTTCAAGTGTGTCATGGGCGGCTGGCCACCTCTGAGGCAGCAGGAAGATATCAGATAAACGGAAGACTGAAGTTGAAGACTTACATTAAAAGTTTTTTTGTGGGGGGACCCATTGAAGTCAATCCTCAACGAAACAACAATTCAAGGTCAACCTGTTGGTGTATCACTAGGTGATAAGTTCATCACCCGAACTAGCAGCATCATTTAAAGGAATGTAGATTTGCAACCAACACCTACAAAACGGATTCGGATACCCAAAAGCTTGAATTCACATTTTGTCTCCTGGCTGCGTGCAGGACATCATTGAGTTGGACAATCTTGTCCAGCTGGATATGGAGGACCGGCTGCAGCCCGCAGCTTTGGATGCTGAGGAGGCGTGTCTGGAAAGGGTATCGGCCCGCATTGTCTGGCATGTGGCCCCCATCATTATGCTGGCCCGCAGCCGCACAAACCTTCCTGCAAAGACCCGGGTACTGGGCCTTTTGTGTTGCTCCCGCAGGGCTTTGGTTGAACTGTGTGATTCAGTTGTAAGTATCCACACTGACTACGGAACAGAGAAAGGCCTCAGCAGGATTTCAGACTGTCCCCTAGACACTTTTTTGCCTTACCTGCATGTCAAGGAACCACAGCATTTGGAGGATTGTGAGACGTTTGCAGAAGACTTTCCTATGTGTGACAGCGATCTATTTGTAGATGAGGATGTTCAGGAGCAAGGGGCTGGTGAGGTCAATGATAACATGGTGTCGTTTGATTCGGTTTTCGAGGGGCCTGATATGATGCACATTATTCACAATGCCACAAACTATTTGGAAGATGTTGTTGACTGCTATGCTCCAACACTGGCATCCCTGAAATCGATTTGTTCGTTGCTGGCCAATCGAGAAAGCAAGCAACAACTGATCGAAACATGTTTCCAAACAGGTCCTGCTGCGATTGCGTTTCATGAAGACATCGAGGCTTTCAAGTACACAGTGCATGAAACACGATGGAATTCAATCGCCAGTGCCATAGAAGAGGTGAACAAATTGGAGGTCGCTCTCAAGAATCATTGGAACTTGGCCCGTTTTCTTGGACTGTCGGGTGGTCATTCAGACCTCATGGACCATGAGATCCCAACTGTAAGGCCAAATTCTGAGGAATACGGAGTCAACATCAAGGCTGTAGACGATGCTTTGTGCTCAGATATGTTCTGGGGTTCCTTGAAAGTCTTATTGCCAGTTGCCATGGTCCAGCTTGAGGCGGTTAAATGGGTCAACAGCTGTCCATGCCATCACAAATGGCATCATGAAACGGAAAGCAAACACATGCAGGCTTTGTGTGACAGTTGCCCTCTGAGGGGTCGTAGGTGTGCTGAACTTGCCTCAGGTGGTTTTTTCGACCTGCTGGAATCCCTTTTTCAGGCCAGTGCTACCACGTTGGAATTCCAGCTCCCACGAGGTTTAGCTGATGATCAGGTCCTGCAACTGATGAAGGACTTTGAGATGTCTAGGAGGAGTCTGATTTCAACCTATGTGTTGAAATTGAGTTTCTGGTCTCAGGCCCCTCATGTTTTAGCAGGTTTAGCTCATTGGGATCCACGTGTTCGTGCCCACTGTCTTCGTCGGTGCTTGAACTCAGAATCAACTCACCCCAAAGTTCAGTTCCTCAGAAACAACATGGATGCAGTTCATACCTTTTTGGAGGCAGGTGGTGTGTGGCTGGACCATGAAGCGGTTCTTCCTTTGCGACAGCTGGCTTGTGAAATGCGGCTAATGTTCACTTCAGCGTGGAGGGTTGAGGGGCAGCATGCCCGTACCAAGCGGGCTGCCCAGCACGCGTCAAATCACAGCGCTCCCTACACAAGCTTAAGCCACAGATTGCCTGAGATCAGAGCACACCTTCGTGCGCATCCTGAGTCTGCACAGGAGCTTGCAGATCTCATGGGTGTAGTATCGAATGGTCGTGCTGCTGCTCAGCATCTTGGCTTTTGCAAAGAGATGCTTGGTAAGTGTGGGTGGATCAGTCCCAGGCATTTCAACAAACAGAAAGTTGGTTTTGGAGTGATCTACCATGACGACCCCTACTGCAAGTATACTCTAGAGCTGCCTGAGCGTGTGCAGCAAAAACAAGTGAAAGTGCGAGAGCTCACCCCTGAGAGCAAAACCCTTGAAGTTGAAGATGCCCTTCCTTTTGGCAGCGTGGAGCTCCGTCGTGTGTTGGCATTAGTTGATATCAGAAGTGCTGCAAATTCCAAGATGTATTTCACCATGAAATTCAACAAAGCCATGCTGCATTCCGTGCAGTCCTTGCTTGGGCCAAGTGCGTCTTCTGCTTCTGCTGGAGTCACTGCGCTGTCTGCAGGTCCGTGTGGTTCACTGGAGTGGGAGCCTGGCTTCACTGTAGATCAAACCACGGATGCAAAGCAAACCCTCGGTATTGTGACCTCGTTGACTGAGCTTTTGGCGGGGGAAGGTGATCTGGCAGATGAGTTTGTGGTTGGGTCAGTTGTGCATTTACAACCAAGCCGTTTCAGAAGAACCCATGTGGATGAGGAGGTTTCCATGACTGGAATGTGGCTAGTTCAACTACATAGCATCCTTGACGTTGACATGGAGAAAGTGCAAATCACGACTTCCATGTCAGCTGCTGATCTTGGAGGAACAAATGTGCAAAGCTCACCGTTGGCATTGCATTTGAACCAACTCACTTTGTCGGAGCTTCTGTGCATGCATGTCTGGCAGACAGATGACAGCATGATCCGCCACAGGTTTGACAACCAGTTCATGTCAACAGTCTCGGAAGACATGCGTGTTCATGTCTTGGAAGCTATCAGCCATTTGAAGAAGTCACCAGATGGCTTACCTCTAACAAACAAAGTGAGTAAAAATGTTGTGGGGGCCTTGGATATCCTGTTGAGTGCAGGATTGGTTGCTGGTCCTCCTTGGAAGCTGACCGATTCAGGGCATGAACGACTGAAACAATGTTTGGTCTTGCATTCAAAGCGGCCCCTTCTCACGCGGCACGCTGGTCCTTTGCAGGAAGCTTCCACTTTCCAACTTGTTCTGGAACTGGACGCATATGGCTGTCACATGAAGTGGTGACTGCCAAGAAACACAAGCAACTTAAGAAGGACAAATTTTGTCACTCAGCCAGTGACATGCATTCCGGCAAGGAAGACTCCAAAGTTTGGTTCACCCAGCAAGACCGTCGAACTGTCAGTCATCACTACTTGCTTGCGCTGGTCGACATGTGTGCAAAGAAGGTTGCCCCGAAAATCATTGAGGAGGTGCCTTACGGTGTGACAGATGAGTGTTACAAGGTTCTGTTGGGGTTGGAGATGGAGAAGAAGCGAACCCGGCAAAAGAAGCTCAAGTTTTGTCACATTTCAGATGAAGTGTGGCAAGATGTTCCAAAGCAAAAGCGCAAAAATACAGCGAAAAAGAGTAGCGCCAGCAAGAAACCAAAGTTGCATGATAGTGTGGGCGTTGCCGTTGATGTCTTGGAGGGTGATGAAATTCCAGAGGAGTGTTTGTCTGCACCTGAATCGTCAAGTTCTGACAGTGCGGGCCATTGTTCACCAAGTGCCAAGAAAGGTGATCCAACTACTGGGCCAACTGCGCCCAACATGTCTGAGGGACCATCTTCTTCTACATCGTCTTCTTCATCTTCCAGCTCTGATTCTGACCAGTCTAGCAGTAGCAGCTCAAGCAGTTCAAGTGACAGTGAGGCAGCCAAAGCAAAACCAAGCGGATCCATTTTGACTGAAGCGGAACCGAAGCCAAAGGCAAAGCCAAAGCCTGGTGGAGCCACTGCGAAACCAACAGCCAAAGGAAAGGCAGGAGGTAAGAAAATCAAAGACAGATCTTTCAATTGGGGTGATCACTTGATTACACCAGTGGGCCCTCCAGACAAAGAGCCTTTGAACTACCAAATTCGATGTGGCTTTGCAGCCCACAACGTTGATCATGCGTGCACCAAGAAGC
Source organism: Durusdinium trenchii (assembly GCA_963970005.1). NCBI lineage: Eukaryota > Dinophyceae > Suessiales > Symbiodiniaceae > Durusdinium > Durusdinium trenchii. The sequence continues at coordinate 839,184 of CAXAMN010023417.1, forward strand.
GGGCTGTGACATTCGGTGGCAAGGACACGGTCCTGCTATGTTTGAAGTATTGGGCCAGCTTGGGCTCTGCGTGTGTGGATTGCACTGAACATTTCAATCTTTGGGATTCTACAGTTGTTCCTGCTTACAAATCGGGTTCGCTTCCACTTGAGGAAGACTTGGATAACAAAGCTTCCTAGAGTGGATTTTGGTGGGCAGAACACATGTGGCAGAGTCAAAGAACAGCCAACATCGCCAATTAGATTGAGAATCATGGGTTATGCCTCGCAGCTGCAAAGTCAGAGCTGCTCTGAGAGCATTTATGTCTTCAGGCGGGCCTTTTCTGGCAATGGGACATGTGGCAGTAGTTTTCTACTATTTAGCTGTACTTAGGCCAAGAAACTGGCCTGCGGACAGGAAGCGCGGCGCGCAGAACCAATTGTCCCAGAATTCTTCTAGTAGCTCTGTTTTGAGCAAATTCCAAGAATTCTAGAGCTTCAGTCTTGAGAATGGCTCCCATAGAGGAATTGAAAGGGGAATAGAAGATTTCTCCAAAAAAACACAACTTTTTGTTTTTTTCTGGAGGTTGATTTCGTGCGCTTTCGTGCGCCTTCGTGCGCTCTGAATTTGACATCTCAGCCTCGAGAAGGATCAGCTGTTTTGCTGCAGTTCTGCTAGCTGGTGCATAGAAAAAGACCTTGTGTCTGAGAGATGTCTTTGCTTTTGGCCGCCTTTGGAGAAGAGTTTCCTAAGATTTGGAGTGGTTTTTGAGCTTTGTTTCTCGAGCGAGATTGGGCACGCTTTTCGTGCATTTCGTGCGCTTTCGTGCGCTTTCGCGCGGGACTTTGTGTTGGCTGGCGGGAGCAAAGACGAGTGTGTTTTTGGCAGTTCTTTGCTAGAATTCGAGAAAATCACTAAAACTGTCAGAGTTGGATGTGTCCAGTGGTGAACGCGCAGATTTCAGGTTGCAATTGGAAAAAATCAAAAGAGTGTTCCAAACCCATGCAGATTCACAAATAGTTCTGACATGGCAACTGCGCCACTTGTCGGAGGGATGTCTATTCCATACTAGCTTCTTCAATGGTGCCATTAGCCATTGTTCAATCAATGACATAAACAAAATTAAAGAGGGCAGTTCTCCTCCATACTAGCTACTTCATCTAGTGCTGACTTTGCAACAATCCACTGTTGATATTTATTGTCCCTCTTCTTGTTGTTGCTGTTGTTTTACACTTTTCTTCAAGTCAAATGTCGTGCGATGATGGTTGGTTTGTCGATGTTGATGAGGGGAGTGCTGGGAGTGCTCAGCAACCCAAAAAGCGGAGAAGGTGGAAGAGAGGCTCTCTCATGGATACGTTGTCAAAATATCACTTGCCCAGAGGCGCAGAAACATTTGAGGAGTTGTTCAATTTCCCGGTCACACTTCTACAAGCGGCATTTTCGCAGCCAGAGTGGGAGGAACGATGCAAAAGCTTGCTGCAAAGGGGGGTTGTAGAGCACAGTGACTACTCAGGTGTTTTTGCAGAGAGGGAATCGAAGCGGCTGTTGTTTCAAGCTTTACGTGAAGAAGAGGGTTTCTTTGTTCCACACATGGCGACCAAAACCTGTGACAATGACGAGGTTTGCCAAAGCGTCCTGATCCATGCGTCACAAGTCATGGATGAGCAGTGTTCGTGTGTCTTCACGGACATCAGGTCCCAAATTCATCCTGAGGCCCAAGAGTGGTGTACTGCCGCGTTGCCAAATCCAACAGACCCGTTGCAAACTTGTGAGAATGCTTACACAGACATTGCAAACTTCCTGTTGGAGAACTCTGCTTGGGCTGTGGACCAGGACTGTTTTCGCCGATGATCGCAGGGCACTTGTCACTTCCAATGTTTGCATTGCCAAGGAGATATGCTTCAATGTTTGAGACATACTTCAACATAGTACATAAAACACAGATGTTTGCATAATGTTGGATGATTACTTAGATGAATTGCTCACTTGACGGTCTTAACACTGAGTTTTGTTTAGTTTAGCTGGACTGTTTTTTGAGACTGTGGTAGCTCTCAAACAGTTCCACTTGTCGGCCCTAAACAATCCGTATCAATCCGTAAAGGGGCTTAAGGGGGTGGTCGTGGCTTGTCAGGACCACGTGGACTATTGCAGAATTCATGAGACGATGTGCGTCGTGAACAAACCTCGTGCCAACCTTGATCTGCCCCACTGTTCCAGCAATGGCATTTCTTCGAAGTCTTTGATTGTCAGCAATGCAGGCAATTGCTGTCAAGGTTGGAGTTCGGAAGGGAAGAGAGCCAGGAAAGCTCACCACAGCCAACACGCTTGGGCATGTTGGGTCACTCAACGTAAAGAACTAGCGTTGAGAGGGGAGGAAGACTTGTTTTTCCAAGAGTGCACGCCTTTGTGGGACATTTCGTCGTGCTTACTGCAGCCGTTGGAAACATCTCACCATGTGGTCCATGCGATCCTGGGGCCCGCTCTTTTAGGATGGCCGACATCTCGAAACCGGGTCCTATCCGCAGGCTTATCTTTGAAGAGTTTGGTGTGGCTCGGTCCAACCAAACCTACAGATATTGCAGATGATTTCGCAGCTGTTTTTGAAAGACTTACACTGCTTACTGGCGCAGTCTTTTTTCAGGAAGACGACAGTGTGCGCAGTGACTGGTGTAGGCGCAAACTTGCACACAAACACTTCCATGGTGAAATGCCATCAGGTCACAAGCTGCTTAGAAAAATCCTCACTCCCGGCCAGCAACAACGACTTGAAGCTTACCAGAAACTTCAAGCAGACTTTCAGGCCTTAGATGGAACCTTCATTTGTGATTTGGACCATTGGCCAAATAGCCCTGGACCGGACCACGGGCCCATGTTTCCAGTCCTTTTGCGACACGGAACGATTTTTGATTGCAACACCGGCAAGTTCGCAATGAACATGGATCGCTTTCTCTCCTTGGGATTTCACATGAGCAGGAAAAGGGACAGATTCAATTGGCCTTTGTCCAACTTTGTCCTCAGCTTATCTGACAAGGATGCCGACGGGCTTTCTGGGAACTGCCAGTCAGTCCCCACGATTCTTGCCTGGCAGCTCTATGTCTTTTGCAATACAGCACGCAAAGAGCCCGCTCATGTGATCAGGTCCCCTGCCCAAATTCCCAATCACCAGGCCTGGGAAGAGGCAGATGAGGATGAGGACGCATGAACCGGTGCTCGCTACCTCTTTGAGTTCGCTTGTCCTAATTCGACATACTTTTTTGTTGGGGAGTTCCTGCAACGGCCTGATCAGGCATCGGAAAATGCAACGGCAGTCGTCAGTCAGCAGTTCTGATTCTAGCGGACATCGCTACTACAGTGTCATGAACACTTAGGAGGGTGATGAATTGCAGATTGCAGTAGTTGTTTGTTGCAGGGTTGATTTCATGCGATGGTGTTGTGGTAGGCCTGATGATGTCCGGTGGTAGGTTCCTTATGTGCTAGCGTCGACTAGTTTTGACTCTGCTCTGCTTAGGTGCAACACGGAACTTTTGCCCTTTTCATGATGTTTACACTGTACACTCTTGCTTAATTTGCAGCTCGCAGGCTTCAAACCTTTAGTTGTTTTTGAGGTGAGTTTCTTCCGATGTCAAACTCACGTATGGCGCAGCAGGGTGCTAAGCAAGGAGATCGACCTCCACACTGCCCACACTGCCCGCATTGCCAAGCAGTGGATGAGGGTGAAAGAGTGGCTTGTCAGGCACTCACTGTTCACTATTCACTCCTAGTTAGCAAACCTAAGTATAATTTTCCATAATACTTGTTTGACGTGACGTGTGAAACTCCGCTCCTGCCAAGTCAAGTTGTTGGCTGCTTTAAACTTAAGGTATCAATGTGTGGTTTCATGATTCATGATGGCTGGAAACTGATCATGGGGCTGAAGTGGTGCGGTTGTTGGCGGATGGTTTTCTAGTTTTCAGTTTTCCTCATCATGGTTGTTTCCTTGCGGTTGGTGTTGGGGTTTTGGAATGCATGTTGATAGTTGTTGTCAGTTATGGCCACTGTTCTGTTGAGGTGGTTCCTGGAGCTCCAGCTAGTCCTGAACCCGAGGGTGTGCCTAAGCAGCTGCCAAAGTCTGGGGAGGAAGCAATCGATAGTCAGGACTTGCCTCACCCCAGGTATGGCAAACTGCTGAAGAAGTACTACCCTTTGTTAGATGTGTTGGTGAGAAATGCGTTACCTGAACATCCGCCATGGGGGCGGCACCAGTATCGCATTTGGATCTCTCCCAATGCAAATGTTTGTGTGGACATGAGGTGTTGGATTCGTGTGGAACACAAAAAGCCATTCCACCAAAAGACCTTCTACTATGGTGGCAAGTACGATATCAATCAAAAGTTTCAAGAAGCTTTCAACTATGCCACGGATCTCACTCGCAATCCTCCTCCGGAACCTCGTCGCCCTCGTAATTTAAAGGCAAAGGCTAAGGCAGCGCCTGCCCCGCCTTTGGCGATCGAAGACGGGATTGCAGCAGACAATGAGTCAGAAGCAAACCCCTTGGATCCGGAGAGTTCTAGTTCTTCTTCAAGTGATGTGGAGGATGGCACTGACACGAGCTCTTCCCACTGGGGTGACAGTGGTTTAGGCCCAGAGTGGAAGAGGCGCCGGCCAGCGGAAGTTGAAGAAGATTGAAAAGCAAACATGCTTTGTGCTTCTGGAAGGGGAATTGTCAGAAGCACAGTCGAATTGTCAGAAGCACAGTCGGCGTCCACAGTTCACTGTCCATCTTTGTGGCTGGTTGGCCTGCGAGGGTTCTTTAGGGGTTCATGTTTCTTAGCCTTTACTTGGCAAGAATCCAATCTTAGACTTAGGGCTTTCACTTTGGACTTTGGACAGCTTTGTGCAATATGAGGCGGCTAGAGTCAAAAACCTATGGGACAATCGCTCTCTGTCAGACCGTTGTTTTTCATGTCTTTGGGACTGACTGACTGACATACACGAGTCATGCCACACCATACCAAGAATCTTGTTTACGTGTTGTGTTTAAAGTTGAACATATGTTTGGACTTCTTAGGACACTGGGAGTTGGGACATTGGACATGGACATGGGACGTGAACGTGATTCTCCAGCTGTCAAACTGTCACTGTCAAACTACTGTTTAATCGACGCGAGGTAGTTTTTCCATATTGAAACTTTGACCTGGAAATGTGGCGTTCCTTTGTTGCATGTGGATTGACAATCGACTTGGGCTTGAATCAGGCTGACTAGTTCTTGCGCCCTTGTGTTGCCTGTTGTCCTCACGCCTCATGGAGCAGAGCAAGGAAGACCAGCCTGCAGAGCAGGGGTCCCAGCCAGGGGATGAGGAATGGGATGAGCAACATGCTTCAGTGGCACTGCCCCAAGCCAAAGCAAAAGCAAAAGCAAAGCAAAAGCAAAGGCGACAGCCAAGTCACAGGGCAGTAGGCGAGAACCTGTTACTAGATGCATTTGTCCTGGTTGCCCCTTTCCCAAGTACCAAGGGAGTCGCTTTTGTTCTCTTGGAGACCACAAAAAAGCATGGGACAACATGGTGTATCAACGGAGAACACGTAAGAATATCACAGATGATGAAAGAAAGGCTTTTGATGAATCCATGAAAGATGATGGGTTTGCTGGGAAGTCTGTGGAAAGCTTTGCTCGCGACAATCCGCCTGAAATGAAGAAGAAGGGATTGGTTGATTTTACCCAGTTCATTCGTGTCGTCGGTCAACGGGTTGCCAAACGAGATGCTGCTGGCGATGTGCCTATGACGGAAAAGGCCTTCTACAAACATTGTGAGAACGTGCTGGGGCTTTCCGATCAGGAAGCCGCAGACTATTGGAGAGAGTATGAGGAGGATCCACGAATCGAAAGGGACCAGAAAGGCTTCAGAGGCTCATTGCGCCTATGGCTCCCAATTCATGAGACAAAAGTGAAGGAGAGAGAGCACTACGTGGACAACCGAGTTGTGGAGGGTTCTGACGTTATGAAAGCTCCGTCGGAGGAAGATCGACGCATCCTCAAGGACAGCTGTAGTTGCATTGTGTAGGTTTGTCTGGCTTTGGATTTTGCTGTTTAGTTGGCGCCGGTAAGCAGGTAGGGAGGTAGAACAGGTGAGACTGCAGTTGTTTGGTTTCTTGTTTGACTTTGCCATGACAGGAGCATCTTCGCCGGCAAGACCTGTCCTTCAAGGACGATCATCTGGCAATGACTGCCGAGCAGCATGCAGATCTCAAGTGCAAGACTCCAGCCAAACCTGGGGTCAAGCAGGAGGAGAAGACCGAACCAAGTGAAGACACAGAGGTGCCAGAGAAGCCAGTGAATCTGAGTCGTGAAAGGCCGATTCTTCACAGGTCTGCTGAGGCCGGAGTTCGAAAAATCCAAAGCGACTTGCAGAAAAGCTTGCAATGTGCAACTGCAGCTGTCACGGCATGGAGGACTCATCCAGATGAGCTGAAGGCTACAGATCGCGCTTTGCTTTCATTCTGTCGTGTGCTGCAGTTTAGGTTGGAATTGGGGCAGCGTTGCTTGGGGAATGCTTCAGAGATCGTGCAGTTGGTCCCAGACAACTTGCTGTGTTCTGGAGACACACCTGCCGAATCTAAAGCTGACCTGCAATCAAGCGCCTGCCCAAGTGAAGCCCTGACAAACAATGACGCAGCACTCAATGACGCAAGGCGCAAAGTGAGCTTTGAAAACTTCATGAAAGAAACCAGGACAGAGAAACAAAAGTTTTGGGAGGGTGACCTTAGTGCCACTATGCCTGTGACCGACCTGAACTCCACCGTGATTGACAAGATCTTGGAGGCTCAGGATGCAGGTCAGTTTTTGGCCCTGAAGAAGCAATGGACGACAAGTCAGGTTTGCTATTTGGCATTGTGCAAGGGCATGAAACAGTCTGCAGATGACCTGGTCAAGCACATGAAGGTGAGAGTGGCGGAGAGCGCTCGTGAGAAGAAACGGAAAGCAGAGGACGCACAAAGAGAGCAGCTGAACAAAGTCAAGGAAGATGCCAAGGCTGCTGCCAACGCAATCAAGAAACGGAAGCTTGAAGAGACGAACCACACGCCATCCCTTTACACCACTACCTGGCCAAGCGAGGCGGCTGCAGATGTGAGCAAAGTCGATTGTGTTCAGGAACTGACATCAGCTGATTGGAAGTTTCCTTGGGTAATTGTTTGTGGCCCTGCCGGAGCTGCAGCAAACCCAGATGATCCTGTTGTGGTTTGCTTGGGTGACGCTAAGTTGTCCAAGGCCCTCACGTCATGGGGTGGCCAGTACAAGAGAAGCATGGCCCAGGCAAAGCTGCAACATGTGACTTTCCCTTTGGATGAGAAGACTGGACTGAAAACTGCAAATGAGTTCTTCTCTTCCTTGCTCTCTGTGTCAGGCCTCCAAGCGCACATCGGCGCGGTGAAGGGGGGGGGATGCTTTCATGGAAGGTGCTTGGCTGTTTGGGTGCAGCTCCGACATGAAGCAAGTTGGCTTCAATCCCAACCATGCAGGCCTGATCAAGTTGCTGGCAATTGGCGAGGTTCGGCACCTTTTGATTGAATGGGACTCCTTCAGCAAACACTTTCGAAGCAGCGTCGGAGCAGATGCTGCTGACTTGGGACCAGAGGACCTTTTCAATAAGTTCAAGAACTTGGATGAGACCAAGCTCCTAGAACAAGCAAAGCGTGGTGTTAACATGAAGCAGTGTATCTTGAAGAAACACGACATTCTTTTTGTTCCAACTGGATGGGTTTCAGTTGAGGTGGCTTCAGACACTACGCTTATCTATGGGATTCGCAAGTCCTGCTTCTTGAAAGGGTCGGAGAAGGAGTACAAAGAGGCAATCGAACTAGTCAAGAAAAGCGGTGGCAAGTCAGTTGCCAGAATGGACCAGATCCACGACATTCTTAAGCAGGCCTAAAAGCAAAGCTTCCTGTTTTGTTTGGGTTCATGGGTCAGACTGCGTTGCAGTCTGTTTTTCTTGTGTGCAAGCCACGGCTTGAAGCAGCTTGGCTTTGTATGTGTCTGTTGCTGGGAAAACCTGGCAAGCGTTGACGTGAGAGATGCATTCAGACCTCCAATGTGTCCGATGAAAAAAACAGAACTGGGAGATTACGGGAGATTTGCTTTGCAACGTGTCCACTTAGTCCACTCTGTAAGGTTCTTTTTAGTTGGGCAAATCAATCCAGTTATTGGTGTCTTTTTTTGCTGTAGCGATTGAACCTGTTAGGGGCTCATGTTGAAGGGATTCTGGATGGATTCTTGTCTCCATGCTTGTCTTCCACGCCTTGAATATGTTTTAGGTGCATAGATTCCGTAGACGTCCCAGTAGTGCTCAGTGCTCACGGCCATGGCTACCAATGATGTTGAACATGTTGAGCCTGATTTGGAAAACCGAATCATCAAAAGAAGAAGGATGGTGGAGGTTCTGAGTTTGGAATTCCGCAAACTTGGCCTGGAACCCGGTTTGTATTGCCGTTGGCTTCCATGTGCCGACCTTGCGCACAAGCGTCCTTGGGAACGTGAATGCAGGAATGCGCGTGAAACGATTCGGATTGTTGGGACGTTACTTCAATCGGTTTTGGCAGAGCTCACAGGCACAATTGAACGCTGGAAAGGACATGGCTTTCCTTGTGTTTGCCAATGCCCTGGGGCCCTGTCAGAAGAGTCCAGTGATTGCGGCAGTGATGGCTGATTGCAGGTTGAGTGAAACGATAAGTCATGGAGCCATGCAGCATTGCATCCAAGCCCGAAGTTGTGCAATATAGCTTGGGCCAATTAGATAAAGTTTTAGTCTTAGTGAATGAGTGTGGGCCTTTCCCACGTGATGCCTTGTTCTGTGGTGGCGAAAAAAGTTGCAAGGGCCCGGCAAAGCGAGAAACGCTGCCAAACATTGTTTCAGCCTCATAAGTGGGAGAAGCAAAAAAGGTAAGTAGTTTCTTAGTTTGTTTTTTCTTTAAATGTGTTTCCCATGTATTAAAAATTGAAAAAACAAGATGAATTAAATTTAGAAAAATACACAGGCCCAAGGAAGGCCGGGAAAGAAATAGTGAAAGTTGCTAATTTTTCAATGTGTTTTTTGGGGGAGGGGTGCCTAAAAAACGTAGGTCCCCATTTGGCTGCAACACACCTGGCGTTGAGAGTGGCTCAACGAGACGTGTTGACACGCAAAAGAAATACAGAAAAAGCATGAAGAGAAGGAAGAAAGGTCTAGAGG
>CAXAMN010023417.1:852806-876979 GCA_963970005.1 Durusdinium trenchii
TACTCAACAAATGAAGTGTGCCGGGTGAAGGGTACACGTTTTGCATCAAGAAGGTGTTCTGACCTGTCGTTTTTGGACGGCCAAACTACTATTATATAATACATAACTAACTACATAACTAATAGTCAGTCTTACAGCACCAAGTCTTACTTGGTGGCTAGTGCGTCCCTGTGTCCTTGTGCATCCGGAAGCATTCTGAGTTTCACCATCACAGCTTCCGCCCTCCTTTGTGACACAGCCGTTCTGATTCGCTTGCAGCACCAGGCTTTGGCAGCACCACCTCCACGGTGCGACCATCGGACAGGGACTTGCGTGGCTGTGCCGAGTTGCAAGAGCTGCGAGGTGGTGCAGTGAGCGGCTCAGATGTTTGCCATGGGCGCAAGGGCTCAGAGCAGCAAAGTTGGGAGGTTGTTTGCATGCGACAGCTGTGGATTTGGACATGACATCGCACATCTTTGCACTATGTGGGGCATGAAGGTTACAAGCACCAGGGAAGCCAAGCAACAAAGCACCTCAAAGAAAGCACTTTGTGAATCTTTGTGAGGTAGGCATGCCCCAGAATTTGATGGTGCATGGACCTTAAAATCAGACGAGGTGAGGTGGAAGTGAACAGAACATATCAGAGCACGCGCTTTGTTTGAGGTCAGGGGCATACTACTTTGAAGTTTGGGTGCGCAGTGGGGAAGAGGTACGACTCATAGATCCTAAGAAGTGCTGCGCCACCTGCCAACTATGTCCGCAGGTCGCAGGTTTTGTCGACAGTGCTTGGGCTGGTCTGGAGGAGCATCAGTGGCCCATCGATGCAGAAGTTCCGCTTGATGTGCGTAGTGTGTCCACTGGGTCCACGACTTCAAATAGGCCTCAGTTCATTCGGGTTCGTGTGGCCAAAGGGAGCCGGATATGTATGATATGTCTATTACACTGGAGATTAGATGCACTGCGAGTCGGCGAGCAATTTTTTGTTCCTTGTTTGTGAGTGAGGCTGTCAAGCAGCACAGGCCGTGAGTTTGAAAACAATGATCACTGTCCATCTACGCTCGCTCCTTGCTAAGCTTACGCTAGTGAGAATGCATGTGCCATCATTTGCCCCTGCGAGGTTCGAACCCTGGCCACATAGGCGCGATTGACTGCGCGCGTGAATGTGCCGATTGTACACAAAAAGTTTGCGCAGCTTTTGCAGCTCCATGAAATCCATTGGTCCGGAGCTAAGTAGCTGACCAAGCCTCAAACCCCTGCAGGTATAGCTGTCAGATTCTTGGCAGAGGAACTGGCTGAAGTACGCTTTTCTTGGGATGGCACTTGGAAAAACCCTCAGCAAATTCAGCACCTCAGATTGAACATGACTAAACTGGTCGGATGTTGCTACGCGTTCTCAGAAGTGCTGAAGAAGAGTGTGCAGATGCCTTTGTTTACCAGGTTCAGCCAGTACCTCATACCCGTCGTTTTTGCATTGGTAGCTTGGCACATTGGCAAGTTGAGTCATCCTGAACCACAAAACCCAGTTGAACACACACACACACACATATACTGAATATATATATATACACAGTATGTATGTAATGTATGCATGTATGCATGTATGTAATATGTTATGTTATGCTATGTTATGTTATGTATGTATGTAGGTAGGTCGGTGGATGGATGGATGGATGGATGGATGGATAGATAGATAGACACACACACACAAGTAGGGGAAGGGAAGGACTAATTACTCACATTGTGAGTTAGAGTTCTTGGCAGAGTCAGTTGCAGCATGAGACGGCCTGTCCAATCTGAAAGAATATCTAGCGGAAAGAATATTTGCTCGTTTCCTTGTCAGGAAAGCTCGTGGAGAATTCCAGCTGATGCTTGGCTTTTCTTGGCACCTTCCATATTTTACCAGCCGCTGACGCAACGAGAATTCCCTCGCCTTTGCGCTTTTCCGTTGGACTTTGAGATGATGGCTCAGCCCCCTGCGCTTTGTCTTGGGAAATGTGGGAGATCTCGCACATTCCAACATCTAAAAAAAAATATAGGACCGGACAACCCGACATGTTAACATTTCACCAGACACAGGAGCGGACAGTTGGTGGTTAGTGGTTGGTGGATCCGTACCCCCTTATGATGGTTCCAGGAGCGGGGACCTAAAAATGTAAGTTACAATTTAGGGTGGGACTAGGGGGTCCAAAAATGTAACTTACCCCCCCCCGGGCACCATCGAAACGGGTAAAGGGTGGCGGGGGGTTCAAAAAGATGTAACTTGTGACCTGGCACGTGCTTACTTACATTTTACAACCCCGTCCCCGAGGGTGCGTCGGCAGATCGACAGGGTAGGGGGGGGGTCTGGAAAATGTAAGTTACAACCTGGCAGGCATGAACTTACATGTTTAAACATCCCCTACCTATAGCGTCGGCTACCTAGAGCGTTAGCGGGCGTTAGCTTATGTCAGCTTGAAATGTTGCATAATGATGCAGGTTCACAACATGGTGATGCAATTTGCTGCAAGCTTCCAGACGCAACCAATGAAGCCAAGCGAAAATCCTGACTATACGCACACAAAAGGATGCCTCACCACCAAGCAAAAACAGCCTTAAGAAATGTAACTTACAATTTAGTCCACGCATTCAAACCTCAGATTTTGCAGGCAAAACTGGGTTATGGGAGAAAGGTTGACCTCACAAATTGTAACTTACTTTTTTGCCACATGCCCAATCCTTTAGAATTTACAAGGAACTGGGGTGTTTCCCTGAAATAATTACATTTTAGCATATTGAAAATCACACGCAGGTAACGCCACGAAGCGCAAACACAGGACAAGCAGACAGGGGAACAACAAGCATTGATTATCCTTGGTCTCCTTCAAAAAAAGGCAACCGTGTGAGATCACGAAAGGTAGCCTGGTAAGGACTACCTTGAGTTTGCTTTGCGAAGCAAAGGGACTGGCTTGAGAGCCTGCTCGGGACTAAAGATTGGTAGGTCAATGTCGAACACCCCCACCCCCCCCCCCCCCCCCCCCCCTCCTCCCATGTGATGATTCATTGATAAATCAATTGATTCGACCCTCCCCCCCTCCCCTCCACTCCCCTCCCCGTCCCCTCCCCTCGTCGCCAGCACTACTAGCATTCTGGACACACCATCACACCATAAGGTGAAGTCATGCGCTTAGCAGTCACAGCAGTACGACGCTGGCCATGAGGTTGCGCAATACAGCACGAACCCTGCACAATGAGGTTGCGCAATGCGGCTTAGATGCCGCGCCTGCGCACCCGGCAGCCTGACACAGCGCGTACTGCGTTCATGGACCATATTGCTCGACACCAACGAGCATCAATGCAACACAGCCTCTCTGCAAAGCCCTGTGGAGAAACCTCTCGCTTCGCGGAACACCATTCGACTCTGCCTTAAACCCTAGGGTGGCGAAATCTTACCGCATTGTGGAGCACCACTACACAGCTATTTATGCGCCCTTCCCATCAGCCACCCACCATAGCGTGACGTCCATCCCTGGCAGTACCGGCCGCACCCCTCCAGCACTATCCTTACAAGGAGGTTGGTCACTGCGGCTTCGACGCAACGCGTGCAGGCCTGTAATCCTGACACAGTGCGTGCAGCTGTGGGACCATAGCTGGTACACATGCGAGTGTTTACGCATTGCGACTTTTACGCGCGCCTGTTTTCACACACTTTTACACAAACGAGCGTCGACGCAACGCAGCCTCTCTGCAGAGCCGTGTGGCGCAATCTGACCGCAACTGTGTTCCTCTTGAGCCTTCTTGTGCTCTCTGGCTTTGTTGGTTTCATCCATGATTGACCAAGGGGCACGTTCCTGAAACACCGGAGACAGTCCCTCACCAGAAATGGTCCCGACAGCTACCCGGTCCGTCTTTACCTTTCGTGTTTCCCCGCTCAAGTAAAACATTGACCTCTCCCTTGTTGTGTAGCATGTGGATGATCCTTTGCTGCGTTTGGGCTTCGCTTTGTCGCCTTCCTTTGGGGTCCTGAGTGGGAACATATGTTCGTTTTTGCTTGGCAGTTTGCTTCGCGGCTGTTTCCTTTCTGCTTCGTTCATGATAACTCAGAGCAACTGCTGTTCCCTCATCTTTGCTTTCTAGCAGGGGACAAGCAGCCAGGGCAACAACAAGCAGTGATTAAGCTGCACTATGTGTCGGTTTGGTTTTGGCCTCCTTCCTTTTTGGTTCTGAGTGGGAACATGTGAGTCTGCTTTGGGTGTGTTGCTGTTCTTCTTTGTTGATGGTGACTCAGACCAACTCAGACTAACTGCTGTTCCATCATGTTTGCTTTTCAGCAGCAGCAAGCCACACACAAGCAAAGGCAAACCCACAAAAAGCAAACAGACTGGGGGGGGGTTAAAAAATGTAAGCGCCCCACCGTGCCTCATTGCCAAGAAAATGATCCCTGGGGCCTCAAAAATGTACGTTACTTGAGGCCATCTCAAAAATAATGTAAATTACAGTACATTTTTTGATGCCCTCCGCACAGGAAAATGTAATTTACAATTTTTCTGACGTCCCCCCTCATCAAAGGGTAGTGATGTTGGTGGTGGTTGGTTGGTGGTTGGAGGTTGGTTGGCGGTTGGTACTAGTAGACTAATAGAGTAGACTCATGAGAGCAGCTCTCAACCACATGTGCTGTAGTTGGGCTGCCCAAGAAAGCACACAGGCCGTGTAAAGCGGCAATCACACTTCACCATCATTGCCAGAACTCCCAACATGAGAAGGATACCACCAGCACTACCTTAAGGCAAGTTCCCAGATCATTTGTTCTATTGACTGAACTACAACTGTTTTGGGGTGACACCCAACAATTGTTTTGCTTGGTGGTGTTGGAGGACGCGGCGGGAAGAGGAAGAGGAAGGCCGAGCGGATACACATGGCGACCCCAGCGCGTACATCCAACCCCTTGGCGAGCGCACAGTGCCGCGCCTGCCACGCAAATCACACCGGCAGAGCGGCGGAGCCCAAGGGACGCCAGGGCATACATCCAACCCCGTGGAGAGCACCAAGTACCGCGCCTGCCACGCAAAAGCCACCGGCAGAGCGGCGAGTGCAACAGCCTGTCTGAATGAGATTGTCAGTTGCCGAAGAATTCAATCGGGGGCTTTGCCTTTCACAGCGTATCGGAGCCCAAAAAAAGCCAGGGCGTGGTTGGTGCTTTGTTGGTTGGTGGTTGGTGGTTGGTGAGTGATGTGTGTGTGTGTGTGTCACACCCTGGTTCTAAGGGTTTCCACCTGTTTTACCTTTCCACCACCACCCAGATTTTCTATCCAAGGCAGGGGGTGCAAGCAGCCCATCCAGTCTTGCACCAACGAAGACACTGGATGTGTGCTGGTGATATCGATTTGGGACGCCAAATCGACGTACCTGCAACTAACTCTTGCTCAAGCTGTACCAATCCTCCTTGTTTGATTCCATGGTGGTTCATGATATTTCCCACAAACCTTTCCACTTTCTCACGCGCTGAATTGTACAGAGGCTCGCCACCGCACACCTGTCGAAACTTTGTTCAACCATACCGTTCTGCGGACTTATGCGCCTTTCCGTTCCCTCACCTTACTTCCCATCGTGGCAACTGAGTGTAACTGAAAACCCAAGTTCGAAGTGTGACTCGCTCAGTCTTCCCACTCGGGTACTGGGTGTGATCCCCTTCAGTGGGGCGCCGACGCCATGCCGGAATTCACCGTTTTTTCCACTTTCATAACTGATTCCACGGTTTCCATTTTATCCCTGAATTTCCTGATTTTCGAGCCGCCGGGCTATAAACGATGGACTTCCCACCAGAATCTCTGAACACCTTCGGTATTCCCACGTCATGATATCAGGTTTGTGCATTGTGCATTTTTCCCAACTTTTACAAATTTTAATCCGCAGCCGTTTGATCAGCTTCCACATGCTCTACACTACTCCACAGATAGCAGGAATTGCATTGCATGCCACGAGTTCACCTTACTTCACTGCAGATGCATTCAGGCTCCACACTTCACCAGTACTTCCACCTTTTCATTTCAGCTGCTGTGCCGCGCCGGCGCCATTTCTCGCAGCCTCTTGGACTGGCTTCTCTACATGCAGTACTCCTGGCCTTATCCACACTGGCCACCACCGTGCACCGCACCCTCGATACCCTCAGTCAACACTCAGCCACCGCCATGGCACCATTCTCCACCAACGGCACCTGTTCCTACCGCTTTGACCCACCCACCACAGCAGGCCATTATTCCTCACTTTCAGACCACTGCACCACAGCCACCACCTCATGCGTGGCCACATCCCATGCCAACACATTCTCCACCAGTACCAACCTTTGTGACTCCCGCACACGCCTACCCAGCACCACCTCAACCGCAGGCATTTGAGACTCTGCCCACACAACCTCTATCTCATCCACCCTCTTTTCCACATCCATCACCACATGCACTACCAGCGTCATCCGCTCCTCCAGCGCCCCAGGCACCACCACCGCAACCACCGCTCCAACAGGTTCCCGTTCACTGGGACCAATCTCAAGGCGTTTGGCAGCCTTTCTCCCTCTTTCCGTTGGTGGCTCACCCATCACCGCACCAAACATCAGCCCCAACCACCACTGTCTCAGACGATCCAACTCCTCCCGCAGCCACACTTACACCGCCCGCACCTGGAGCTCCCAACGTCCCCACCTCAACCAATCCAACTCAGGGGGCTTCTCCACCAGCCACCAACGTTGCAACTGCCACACCAGTCACTCACGCTACCCCACCAACAGCTACTGCTCCACTACTGCCACCACTGCCACCACCCCCCACTGAAGCATCTTCAGCACCTACTCCGGGGCCCAAGAAACAGTCCCCTGCACAACCTCTCACAGCAACATCGGCTCCCTCTACAGCCACTGCCCGCACCCATCGCGGCAGAAGCCGCAGCAGACGACGCCGTCGCCACCGCAGCCGTCGCACGCGCGACAAACACCATCGTTCTCCCTCAGCCTCCACTGCCAAAGCATCGTCGGCACGCCGTCGGCGTCGCCGTTCACCGTCAACCTCATACACCACTTCTTCCAATAGCCGCTCACGTAGCCGCTCCCATGCACCCATCACTCTCCGACCCAATCAACAGTCTACACCTCACAGCCAGCTCACGAACATGTCCCAGAGGCAGACTTCCCCAACATTCCAGCACTACGACGCCCCCACCCCCCTTGGAAACTACCTCCACCACATTTCTGGAGCCTTTCGGAGAAAGACAGGATAGTATGGTGGCTCGATTTTCACGCCACACAATTGGCTGCAGAAAACACACCACAACACCTCTACATCGCACAACTTCTCTCCGACATCGGCCTCACCTTCGAAGACTTGGCAGACTTCCGCCAGCTCACCCATGTGAAGTGGAATGACTCCACTAATACCTACGACACCTTTTCCTACCACTGCATCAACATTCCCAGTCTGGTCGACAAGGCCACTCGCCCCATACCACCGCCTGCCACTCGTGCCACCTCTACTACCCCGGAAACAGTTCACATCAACGCCTGCCACACAGGCCCCCAGGGCAACATCACCGCCATTTTGCAACAGGGCCGTCTCCTACCCAGCATTCTCCACTTTGATGCCAACCCGGGTTTTTTTCGCCCAAGCCACACGCATTACTCACCAATCACTCCACGACAACTACGAACAGGCCCGCATCCTTCACAACGCATGGAAGCTGGCAAAAAACGTCCATTCTATCATGGTCCATCTCCTTGCCTGGGGCCGTGGAACAAAATTCACCAGCGGCGGCGAAGCCCACGCCATGCAACTTTTACAACAAGGCCACGGCGCTGTTTTCCACTCCAACGCCCGCTGCTGGGTGATTCACCCCCATAACGCCATAGTCAAAGGACTGGCGTGGTCTATCAACGCAACACCTCCAGACCTTTCAGACTCCACCACATACCACCAGCCCACATTCTTCAACCTCACTGCCACGTTCCAACTTTTGAGAGAAGCCTACCTCTACGTTTCACATCACCTACCAAATCCGGCTCCGCAAAATCTGAGCTTCGATTTTTGCCAGACCAACATGATCCAGCGGTTTCCATCGCCATGCACCAGTCTCACTTTTTCAACTGAACGCCAGTGTTTGATGCTACTTTTTGCTTTCAACCTTCATGCTTGACCGAATTCTTATGCATGATCATTTCGGTTTTCCGACATATCTCAAGTCAGCGGATCACTGCAGTATTATTTTTTGGTGACTTTTGTTTCCTGTTTGCACTTTGACAAGCAGTGGTCTTTTCACGTTCTAGTACTGTCTTTACATATTCCGCAAAATTCGTGCTCAATAATTCATTTTCGTAATTCGATTGCACGTTCCGCTCACATGGCCTTTCCACTCATGCAGTGCCACCACCTGCGCCGCCTCGCCACTCGCTGCTTCAGCCCGCCGTTTCAGCTGCCGGGCCCCCCATACGGCTCTTCAAGATGCAGCCACATGCTGACCAAGTTCGCCTCATTCACCGAACTATACCATTGCCCTCAGTCAGCTTCATCGTATACTCCAGCAAGCGACAGACATCCTGGCCAACCTGCACAGCCTCTATCTTGTTCACACGCAGCAGGTCGACCCTCACTTTCCTCGCTCTTTTCCACCTCTCCCTCCAGCTCCCCTCACAGCAGTTCCTATCCTTTCCCCCACTTCTTCTTGCGACTCAGCACCTACTGCTCCCATCAAACACGCACCACCGCAGCCTCATCCCTCACAAGCATCCTCGACCTCCTCCTCACCACCACCGCTACCACAACCCAAGCGAAAGCGCGACCTCCACCACCCCTCAATGAAGATGCTGATTGGGATGCTTGGGATTGTGATGCCGACGTTCGCCTCATGGAACTCAAAACCGATCCTCGCCTCCGGCCGAACTGGAATTACGTTGCCCGCCGAGTAGGCTTCTCCATTGAACAGTGCAAAGCACGTTGGGAAGAACTTCACGAACC
The DNA here is from genome assembly GCA_963970005.1 of Durusdinium trenchii. Lineage (NCBI taxonomy): Eukaryota > Dinophyceae > Suessiales > Symbiodiniaceae > Durusdinium > Durusdinium trenchii. The sequence goes on from CAXAMN010023417.1 coordinate 861,755, forward strand.
ACAACACCACCAACAAGCAGTCAACAAATCCCCCTCGCCCACACCCACCTCACCAGCCAACACACCACCACCTTCTCCTCTCCCATCATCTCTCCTTTAGCAGCAGCGCTCCCCCCACCAGCACCCTCTTCAGCTCCGGATTTCTCCTGCACACCTACCACACCTCCATCCACTGCACCGGCCACCGCTGCCGTGCTCGACGCTCTGCCACCAACCATCAGTGAGGACAGTCATCCGGAACCAGCAATAGATGCTCTTGTCGCCCCAGCAGCAGCGGAAGAGGCACCAGCTGACATCAGCGAAGACACTCCTTCAGATCCGACAGTGGCTGACATCGGTAGCTATTTTGTATAGATCCGTTTCACCCAGCTCTCCACGGCGCGCCTCCAGCAAACAACTTTTGTGCAAAGCTGAACCATTCCCTACGGACCCATGCAGTTGTGATGCCGCCACATTTTTGCATTCAGCTCAATTTCCAGTCAAGTTATCATCTTGTACAGCTTTTTACCGTTTCTTGAAGTTGTTTTGTAATTTCTGAGCTTTGATCGTCGACTTGCTTCATGCCACCGCAGCCATTTGTAACTTTTCGACTGCTTGAAGTGCACCCACGACCTTTGTTCACAATGGCCTCAGCCGATCTCCGACCACCCTCTGCCTTGTGGTCAACCTCTACGGAGCAGTCTTCAGCCACCGAGACATACTTCCTGCCGGACAATCCTCCTCCGCACCTGACACCTTCACTCACACACCAACCGGAGCTTCTTCTTCTGCAAGGCCTTCTCGATTGCCTTGCCAACGTGGTCAACCAGATCCTTAACCACCCCACAATCAACAGTCCTATACCGGACAACACCCTCTTCACCGACACCGATGCTTTCCGGCTGTACTTCCAATACCACGAGAGTGTTACTGAGTTGGCTCGAATCACCCTGCGCCTGAAACGCGCCAGCCGACTACTTCAATTCGTACCAGGCCCTCCGGGCCACCAAGGCAGCTACCGTGTCAACCCGTCAACACATTTCCCACCTGACACCGCTGATTTTCTAGCTGATGAAGTCCACATTTTCCGTCCACCTCCTCCTCGACACCACCGTCCTCGACCCAATCGCCATCGTCAGCTGCCGCCTCCTGGCCCGGCAGCCAGAGACCGCCCAAGGTCCCGAGACAGCTCAGCATCCTAGCCGCCCAGTCCAACTACAGTGAGCTGCTTTGTATATACTTTTCACACTCCCACTTGCACCGCAGCTGAAACAAAGCTCGAGTGATGCTTCCTACGGTTCCTCAGGCATTTCTGGAACCTATAATGCTCTTTAGCCATTTCTGTGGAGAGTTCCCTTCCATCACATGTCATTTTCCGCAGCCGTTTTCTGTTGTTGAGATCGCCCCCTGACACCACCTTTTGCCAACCCTCGTCGCTATGGCTGCTTCCGATTTTAGCTCCGCTCCACCTGCGACTGGTCCTATGGCAGTGGAAGGACCACACTCCACCTCCTTCGCGGGTCCACCATCGACCCCCGCAGCAGGTCACTACTTACCAGGGAATCCTCTTCCCTATCTCGCTCTGTCGGCAACTCACCAGCCCGAACTGTTGCTGCTATCTTGGATGATTGCCACACTCCATACTCTGGTTACAGATCTTCAGCATCACCCCATCCTCACCGATCCTATTCCCTACCCTTCTTCTTTCACAGACCAGCAAGCCTACCGCCTCTACCTCCAGCTCCGCAACACTTTACGACACCTGGTTACTATCACCACTGACCTATGCCAAGGCATCCGCATTCTCCAATTTCTCCCCGGCTCACCGGGCTCGCCGGGTCACTATCGGATGGACCCAGTCGCCCGTTTCCCTCCATCCGCCACGACCAACTTTCTTTCTTCACCGATGCTGCCACCCACTCATCAACCCACAACCCTCCCACCCCAGCATCGCCTGATCACTCACCTGACACCACGCGCTCGATCTCGCTCCCGTGACAGGCCTCCTGCAACCACAACAACCACCACTACAACTACATCAGCAACCCCAGCCAACACCTTTACACCTGACCATCGGCCTTTTTCAGACATCACCAACTCCCACAGCCATCGCAGCTCCCTGCACCAATCTCTTTGGACAGCCACTTCAGCACCGTCGTCGAGTCCATCCTCAGGCACATGGCCGCTGCATTCAGGCCCGGACTACACCGGCTCTTCCCGGTACCCCACAGTTTCACCCTCACATCGGACACTTTACAGCTCCGACGAAAAAGTCAGCCTTGCTGCAGCCATTGTCCGTCTATCATTCAATTTGATCCGGTGCTATTCGATTCTTCCGCAGCCGTTTTTGCGCGCCCCCGGCCTCCCAAGCTACTCCGCATCCACGCCATGCCCATTGACCTCGACTCCCCAGATTGGGATCCTAGTCCTTCAGCGCTTGAGGAACTCCAGAGCGATCCGTACACTTTACCTACAGTCAAATTCGAACAATCAGATTTGCCGGAAATCAAATCGGAGCCAGTCAAGGACGAGCCCGACGAATCCACCCACCACTCCTCAATCGGTGTCCAATCAGCCGCTGTCACCATTACTCAGGCCTCTCCTCCGCCTCCCAAAACACCCCCGATTCCAGCACCGTCTCCTCCCAAGCACTCCACCGCCCACCGAGCACGCACGGCACGCTCCGCCACTGGAGCAACCCACAAACCGCCCCCTGCATCCCCTTCCCCCACCACCAGCAGTGAAAACCCGGTCCTTCTCATGACCAATGTCCCTATCCTCAAGAAAGCGCGTCCGGGTCAGCCACCCCTCCGGCAAGATCTTCCCTCCACCACTATCGTACCACCACCAGCTCTTGCTCCCTCTCTCCTCCACCCACAGCCAGCCACGATCCATCCGCCTCCTTTGCCTACGCACCGACAAACCCAGGTGCGGATTCCGAAACCGCACCACAACGGCCACATTTTGCCCTTTCACTTTTCGAACAACATCCTCCGTTACTTGGACTCCAATATGGACCGCTCCACCTCCACTTCAGCCACACCACCGTGTCCAGCACCTCCTCCAGCTTTCCCCACACACGGCATTCCACCACCACCGCAGCCCGCTCCACCTGCTCTATTTCCGCCACTCCCACCGCTACCAGACCTTCCACTCACTGATCAACAGGCCAACCAACTTACCACCGCCATCCTGCGGATTGCGCGCCGCGCGGCTGCTGCAGCGGCTACCAATATGCTAGCTGACAATGAGCCCTGAAGCTAGCACCGCTGTTCCCGTTGTTTCACATCGAGCCAGCTTCTCATAGCATTGGAAAAAAAACCCGCTCGATCTTTTCCGACACAGTATTTCCATTATCCTCCACACTTCATTTTGATTCCATTCAGTCAACTCTCATTTACCAATCACATGTGTTGTACATCGCCTATGTCCGCAGCCGTTTGCACTCTCTATTTGCTCCTTTGTTCTTTCGACTCCTATCTACTGTGTGCAATGACTTCGCAACCGCCGCCTAGCGAAGGCAGCGAATCATCCTTTTGGGCCTCTGTCTACACGCAGGAACCGCCCCATGTTCTCTGCGGTGTCCTCACAGATATCAACCTCCATCGTTTTACCCTGCACGAGCACCTATCCACACACCGAGCCCTCACGGAGACTCCATTACTCCACCCACCTTTTCAACAAACCATGCCCGAAGCACTGCAACCTCACCTTCAACTATACACCAGCAGCATCCAACAGATTGAGGTTCACGTGCGCAGGGCACTCACAGCCCTTGATGCTCTAGGACGACACCCTCCACGAGTCTATCTCCAAGAGCTCGAATCCACTCTTGATGACGATTCAGCTTCTGAAGTTCTCTTTCCAACAGCAGACGAACTTCTGCCAGGGCGCCCTATCAACCTACCGCCCATCACCCGGCACAACATCGGCAGCACCCCACCAGTGGCTCGCATCCTGCACCACATCTCAGTTCAGACCACTCCCACTCATTCCGACAACCAGTCCACCCAAACCGATACCACTATCGAGACTCTGCGTCTCCATGAGGAACAACAGACCACCCCACACTCTGAACCCTGGTCGGCCGCCACCCAAACCGACCGCATCACATCACACGCCACCGCCCAAACTGAGCTCCACTCCATGGTTCTTTCACCGGCTTTCGCCACCCCCAACCCACTTGTCACGCCTGCCACTCCCACCACAACCTTTGACCCTACTCCCACAGCAACCGCAGCGCCACCACCCACCGCTGCCACTTCCCTTTCCAACAAGCAACCCAACACAGACCCAACACAGTGGCAGTACGCCAACTTCATCCCCACCCCACCGGTGGACCAGATTCCCCCTCCAGCAGCACCGTCCGACTTCACGTCCCCCATTGGGGGCACACCCAGGAGCTCGCGCTCCAAAACACCACCACGCTCAACCACCCCACAACGCACTCGGTTCAGCCAAGGCCGCTCTTCCACACATGCTGACATCCGCCGCGGCTCTCCCGTGCCGAAATCATGCACCACAGCCTCCACTCAATTTCTACCTCAACCATCCCATCAGCCGCCAACGCAACCATCACCAGCCTATTATGCACCACAGATGACAGCTCCGCCGCCTGGCTCTCACTACACCACACCACCACCTCCCGTCCAACTCCCGTTCGTTCCTCCCACACCTCCAGCATCCATCCCACCCACCCCTCACGCTTGGCCGGCACCTTATCCAACGCCGAAACCGGCACCGCCGTCTCTCCACATTCCCCAGCCAGCACCACAGGCCAATCCTGGCCCGCAACATATCTACCACATACCCAATCCCCAGCCACAGCGAGGACACGTGCCACTCCATGCTGAGAATTATGACCCAGCGAACGATCCGTGGAACAACTACGGCGCCGACTAGCAGCCATAGTGAGGGCTCACTCTGACCACACATCAATTTCTGAGGACTGCCAGTTTCGGAGAGAATTTTGAATATCACTGGCCCTCTCTATTTGTGATCTACTGCTCCTCCATCAACACCGGCTGTTTCACCTGCACCACGAAAAAACACTCCGCCGCATAGCCCGACACGGTCGCTTTATGTTATGTTATGTTTTCAGTCCTACTTTGAAAATGGACACTTACTCTCTACCACCTCACATTTCGACTGGTTTCAATCTTCGTTTCAATCCTGTGGCTGCCATCTTTGGGACCTTTCTCCCTGTACAGTTTTTTGCTGAATTTTGTACGCATCGCAAGCTTCTTTGGTTCTTTATTTCAGCTTTCTTGCTCAAACTGACTGCTGCCCGCTATCATCTTCGTCCTCCACCGGTGCTCATCATGGATGCCCAGTGGCAGCAATATTATTGGAATCATTACTTGCTGCATCAGCAACAGCTCGCTTCGAACGCAGACACCGCCCATTACACACCGACAACCGCCTATGGCCCCATGGGCCACTCTGTTCGCATGCACCAACAGCATCAGGCTCACCCTTACACGCCATCGCCCTCGACATCACCCCCGTCTCACACACCACCATCTCACACACCGCCGGCAACCACCTCTTCAGTCTTTCCACCGCCGCCGCCACCACCACTGCCAACGGCATCACCCACTACACCACAACCGAAATCCTTCCAGCACAGTCCCACCCACTCGGCTCCACCAGCACCTCCTGCAACAGTTCCATTCCCAACTCCAACCATCCAAGAATCCTGGCACTCCACCGACTCCTGCTGGGACGCAAACGCCGTCCACGGCCATCAACTCCACCGTCACATCCAACCCACACAGTGGTCTCGACGGGTGGGGATCGCAGGCTTGCCGACTTTTGAGGTGTTCCCTTGGTTACTGGCGTACCATGGGACCGCGGACTTCACTGCCAGGACACTCAGTCACGGCAAGTTTTGCGGGCTCATTCCTACGAGGAGTGTTGCCGAGTCAGTTTTCACTACCCATCTCCTTCAGGAGATTCGCGATAAGCGTCTGGACTTGGACGCTATCGCCGGGGCCATCCACACCAAAGCCGGCACCACCGTCCCCAACAAAACTACACAAGCACGCGCGTTCCACTCTCCTCTCATCACATTGCTAACCGACCATCCGAGCGCTCAAGGCCACCTCTGATGATCTTGCCCGAGCACGAGAGAAACTCCAGGCACATGGACTGGAGCTCACCCCCAAGAAGGACACGAGCCGTCCAGCGCTCCCTCCAACCCCGCACCCCCTCCCCCACCACACCAACCACCGGCGCTCCCAGACGTGCTTCAACCATCCTACCCCACCCTCAAGGACGACGCCCCAGAAGCATGGACCGCACCATCCATCCAACAATGGATGAAGTCCTTCGAGCCTAAAGTCCAAGAAGCGGTCAGGAAATCTTGCGTTTACTCCAGACCAGCAAAGTTTCTACAGACCAGCTCAAAGAAGCCGCGACCCGATACGGCCTCCCCTTGACTCGAGTGAACAAACTCTCGATCAAGAGCCTCCAACATATTGTGAGCGTGGGGGCTGCCATCGCGCGCTGACTAGCCCTGAACAGCCAAAGCCAGCCGCATACAACCACACTCCACCAACTCTTCCGTCTCCACCAAGCACTCTCACTCTCATCCACTTCAGCCAATACATCGAGCGTGCAGAGGCCCTCTTTGCTGTGGGCCTCATACACATCACACTTCTCTTTTGCTACCCCTCATCCACCCAACGCTCCCAGCAATGGCGCCAACGACTTCAACACCTCCACATCCAACCTCACACTTATCATTACCACAATTTTCTCTCCTCCAATGCAGTCTATGTCAAACTCCACTTCAACACTACCACCCCCCAACGCTGCTACCACCAACATGGCCACTTTTACATCGGCTCTACTGGCATCGGCATCCCGCACAGGGAACACAACCGTCGTGCAAAACTCAAACAATTGCAAAACAACATCCCCATTTCAGCGGAGCTCTCCCTACGCTACTGGCATTCTCACAACAACATCCACCACTTCACACCCATTCAACTTTCCTCACATGACACTTACGACCAGGCCTGGATCCAAGAACATTACTTCATTTCCAACTGGATGCCGCCACACAACTGGCCTTTCATATCCCACCACCTCAAGCTCAAAGCTCAAGGTTGGCAGTTCACCAAGCTCCGTGCTCACTTTTACTCCCGTATGGCCACCCACAAGCGACTTTTCCGCAAGCTCCGCAGACGGCAACATGCCATCCACGAACCACATCTCTTCACCTCCACTCGACTGCACTCTCTCACACTCCTCCGCAATCTCACCAAACACACCCGGGCATCTTTTGCAGCAGCCAAGCAACTGCGCAGCGGCAAACACACTGACCTGGAGGTCTACGCCATCCGACGAATGGCATCCAACTTGGAGGAACCTGGCCGGAGTCGAGCACTCCATATCATCAACCAAGCCCTCAAGTACCGCAACCTCAGTCCACCCAAGCCAAACATCCCCCTCACCATACCTTTCCTAGCTCACGATCAGTTTCCCAGACACTGCGAGCAGTGGCTCAAAACCACAATCCAGCAACACAAACACCTGGCTATCCCGCTCCACCTCCCTACTCACCGTCTGCGGGAAGCGGCCCACAAGACTCTCCGGGCCCATTTGCACAATCACCGCACCTGGGAAGACACCCTGCACAACCCTCCGGCCTCCACTGACTTGCCATGCGCTTGCGATCACCTGCAAACCATTCTACTTGATCCCACTACACCCACAATCGACAACCATTACATCCTCACTCTTGAACAACTTGCACTACCGCAACACCTCCGCATCTTCTTGGCAGCCAATATGAACAGCACTTTTTACCCCAGCAAAGCCAGATATTTCCTCACCTTCCAAACAGCTTTCACCAAATGGCTGCGTATTCAAGGCCTACCACCCTCACTCACACAACACTTGGAGCCTCCAGCACCAATGGAAGCTCCACACTGACCATTTGAAACAACAACCCCGCTTCACAGCCCGCCTTCTCCGGCAACTCCAGTCATTTCTGGGCGACCAAGTCGTCCTCCACCATGCTGACCACGAACTACAACAGCTACGAATTTTCTGTCCCCGCCAATACTTCGCCGGGGCGCTCGCCACTTGGCAGTCACCAGAACTCTTTGCACCTATGCAGACACTCCAACCGTCCAACATCCACGAATACCTGACACATACCATCCCCCCCAGCCTTCGCACACGTTACAAATGGGGCTTCAGAAAAGATTTTACGATCCCATACGGCATCGTTCACCTCAAGGAGAAGAAACAGTGGAGGAAAGGCCGCACCATCATCTCGTACTTTCAGTCCCTCAGTGGCAATCTTCTCCGCATTACCAGCCGAGCCCTAGACATTATCCTGCAACACCTCCTCCCCCAGCATCCAGGTCAACTATCAATTCCACAATTGTGGTCCCACTTTCACTGCTACCTCACTGACACACCACCCGACATCCCCCTACATGCCACCAATGACGATCTTGTTGGCTTCTTCAACTCAGTTCCACAGCACCGCCTCATCGACGCCGTTCACTCCCTTGTTCAGCAATGGCAACGCCAGAGCGACACCCATACTCTGACCGTTGATACTAGAGCCACTGGCAACCCTTTCCATCATTCCCACATTGGCAGGCACCACCGACGCCACCCTACACAGCGTACCATCCACACCGCAGACATCACGACCATTGTGGCCTACGCACTTGACACCTGCATTTTCCGGGCATGCAACAACACTTACAAGCAAATCCGGGGGGCTGGGATTGGCTCCCAGCTCTCCCCTGCCCTTTGCAACGTTGCCATCACCCTCATTGAGCATTCCTGGCACCAACTCCACAACAATCTCCTTCAACACACTGCCCTCCACTTCACTTACTACCGCTATGTCGACAACCGTTTCATCGTCCACAATGAACACTTCCTGTCACATCACGCCATCCAGACCCTCATCCACAACAACTTTTTCGGCGATCCCGTCGAATTGGAGACGGTGGAAGACTTCCACCTCCTCGGTTTCAACATTGACCTCCAGCAACGTACCATCACCTACATACAACCCACCCGACCCTGGAAAATCAGGGACCACACCAGCGCCGGTAGCCAGCGCTTGGCTCTGTCCGGCTTAGCTTCAAGACTTCACTCCATCTACACCTACACTTTTCCACCTCACAATGCCACCGCTGCGGCTGAAGCCTTGGTCAACCTCTACGCCCAAAAAGGGCATAACCTGCAAGCGTGCAGGCGGTTTTTGAGAAAAAGACCCGCGTTTTCCACCGCTCGTTCTGTGTGCCGATTACGGCGTGTTGTGTGTGTCACACCCTGGTTCTAAGGGTTTCCACCTGTTTTACCTTTCCACCACCACCCAGATTTTTTCTATCCAAGGCAGGGGGTGCAAGCAGCCCATCCAGTCTTGCACCAACGAAGACACTGGATGTGTGCTGGTGATATCGATTTGGGACGCCAAATCGACGTACCTGCAACTAACTCTTGCTCAAGCTGTACCAATCCTCCTTGTTTGATTCCATGGTGGTTCATGATATTTCCCACAAACCTTTCCACTTTCTCACGCGCTGAATTGTACAGAGGCTCGCCACCGCACACCTGTCGAAACTTTGTTCAACCATACCGTTCTGCGGACTTATGCGCCTTTCCGTTCCCTCACCTTACTTCTCATCGTGGCAACTGAGTGTAACTGAAAACCCAAGTTCGAAGTTCGAAGTGTGTGAGCGAGATGTGTGTGAGCGATGTGTGTGTGAGTGATGTGTGTGAGCAATGCTTGTGTGATGTCGTCAACCAGTTGTCATCAACCAATTGCCGCCAACAAACTGCCACCAACCAATTGCCACCAACCAATTGCCACCCACCAATTGCCACCAACACACTGCCACCAACCAATTGCCACCAACCAATTGCCACCGACAAACTTCCACCCACAGACTGCCACCAACAAACTGCCACCAACTAATTGTCACCCACCAACCACCAATTGTCTGCTCCTGTGTCCAGTGAAGTTGTTAACATGTGGGGTTACCCGGTCCTATAATTGCTCTTTCTGTTTTTCTTTCTTCTCTAAGGCTTGTTAGGTTGCTTTTCAGGTCTTTGACATCGGAGCGCCGCATTGCGGCGCTGTGTGTGTGTGTGCGTCACACCCTGTACCTCTTTAACGGTTTGGAAAAATTTTTCCCCAACCGTAAGCAGGAGGCGACAGTCACTGCATAGCTGTCGCCAATGAAGCTCTATGCAGATGACCAGGAAGCGGAAACTGATCATTTCCGTGTACCTGCTTCGTGACAACGCCCCAATCTCCACCGCTGTGTGGTTTGTTTTTATGGTCGTTTTCATGCTCTTCTCAAAAAAACCTCCTCCCAGCGGACTGCAGCTGAACCACTGCTGAGAGTTTGCGCGTTTTTTGAAACAGATGTTCAAACACTTCAAGTAATGCCGAGTACCTATTAAAACCGGACCCCAGTTTTTAAAAAATCATGTCGGAACCCCCTAAATACGGTTTATATTTGTTGTTAAATCACCGTCCTTTCAGGCCGCTACTAAACCACCAACATGGCCGATTTTGGAGGGGTTTTTCTTATTAGGTTCAAAAAACAACTGTAACTGCCCACCTCTGTCCGCCCTGTCTATCCACCATGACACGCCGCGCTTACACCAGCAGGCTTTCCTTCCCCCAAGGGCACGGACTCACGCAAACGCACTTGCCACCGAGGTCATGCAACACCGCATGGCACAGCGACATCACCTCTCGAAAGCTTTAGCTGTTAGTCTACTGAGGAATCACTATTCCAATGAAGGTTTTTGTAGGGGAAAAGGAAGGCCCTTCGATCTGGAGGTTCTTTGCATTTTTGATACGAATCAATAAAGGATTCTATATACAACATTTTGCTAGATTACTTTTTGGTTTTGAAACTCTTTCCAGGTGACCCTATTTTGGACCCCCCGATTTCAGGGACCCCCTATTAGAAAAAATGCGACCGAGGTTTCCTTATTAGGGGGGAAGGGGGGGGGGGCGTGTTTTTAATAGGTGGAAGGGCTTACTGTTGCTGACCCAGCCGCCGTGCGTTTCCTTCATCCCTTTCCTCGTGGATTCTGATACTGGATGAAACTTTATCCAAGTGTGAGTGTGAGCGATGTGTGTGAGTGAGTGATGTTTGTGTGGTGTGTGCGTGTGTGACTGTGAGTGAAGTGAAGAAGGAGGACGGGAGGAGGAGGAGGAGGAGGACGAGGAAGACCGAGCGGATACAGCACTAAAAACAATAACCCCACACGTCAATGTGGGGAATCAAGACTCAAGACAAAACATTCTGCGGTTGATGGATGGCCATAGTGGACCCGAGAAGCTTGTGAAAAGCGGACCAGTGACTTTGATGTCGAAGGTTTGCCGCAATGGACTGCATCCCTTGGAGTCTCCTGAAGAATGCGCAGATGCTGGCTTCCACGTAGGTGTGCTCGACAGCACGGCCACCGTGTAGCACTTATCGCCAGAAGCGTCGCAAAATGCAAAGACGTACAGTCCATGAACTAGAGCACAATCTTAAGATCCCAGGCTTTGGAAGGCGACTTTGAGGGATGGCCTGCTGCATGCTTTGTATGTGAGGAATGCGACACTGGCGATCCTTGCCAAGCAAATCTATAGCACTTTGAACGACAAGATTTACTGATACTTATTCGGCATTTCAAATTCAATCCTGATTCCGCATGTGTGTTTGGTTTGGACGTGGACGGCTTGGACGCCTTCGCATGCTCCAATGAAATGTTGCATCATTTGGAACAGAATTTGGGGAGAAGTCGGAAGCGAAGCGAAGGATCTCTTTTGGAACAATGCCTCCGGGTCTGGCCTAGTGAATGCAACCATTCGCCCCTTGCCAGAGATCGGCTTTTGTGGAGCTCGTCAGCGCAAGGGTTCCTATTTTTAGCAATGTTATTTAACGATATATATATATATACATATTTGTTTTAAGTTGTAAGGCATCGCTCTTAGGTTGGAGGCCATCGCAATTAGGTTGGAGGCCATCGCTATTAGGTTGGAGGCCATCGCTCTGAGGTTGCAGGTGCATCGCTATTGGGTTGGAGGCCATCGCCCTTAGGTTGAAGGCCATCGCTCTTGTGTTGACTGGTACTGGTACGTTGGAGATAGGTTGCATCCATCGCTCTTAGGTTGGAGGCCATCGCTCTTTTGAAGGCCATCGCTCTTAGGGCGGAGGCGACCGCTCCTACTGGTAGGTTGGAGGCCATCGCAATTTGAAGATCGTGTTGTGTATCGCCTAGGACTGGCGCCTGGTGCAGCCGCCCTGTGCACACGCAAGATCAAAGTGACAGAGGTGGGAGAGTTTTCTGACCAAGGAAGACAGGAAGGGGGACTTGACCAATCCGAAGAAGGACCAGAAGAAATCAACACTCATGTTTTTACAAGAACCATGACGATGAAAGCACACCCGATGTCATGCTCGCTCCATCAGGCACCATCCAGCACATCGCAAAGTCTTCCCCCTTTCCGACTTGAAGCTGGGGCATGCGGTGCTGGATACCTGCCCATCTTCAACACTTCAGTTTGTGACACTTGGTGAGGACAAGGTGATTGAAAGGAGTGACCCCGACACAATCCTTCCTTCACAACTTTATAATCCCCTCTCCCTAATAATAAACGGGGCCTCCCCCCCCCCCTATTAATAAAAACCATGGGGTGTTTTTACTAATAGGGGGTGTTTATTATTGAGGGGCACCTGTTGTACCCCCAAATGGGCAATGTTCTGTTCGCCCTAATAAAAAGTAGGGTCTCGAAAGAAAATCCCTGGGTTCCCAATCTAATTAAGTATACAAAATCCTTGTTAAAACGACCATCCAAAAAACAACAAAGGGTCAAATCGAAGGTCTTCCCCCTCTTGTTGGTTTCCTAGACCAACTGTTGAGAGGGTGACTCCTGCTTAGTATTAGGGGGCCACAAAACAGCAAGAATGGATCTTGGAAAGGAGGCAACATGGAAAAGGCATGGGTTCCAAATCTATATAAAATCCTTTATAAAACGACCATCAAAAAAGCTAAAAAGGGTCAAAGGGGAGGACAGAGAGGGAGAACCAGGGTCTCGCGGTCTCGCCGAAGAGAGAGAGGGAGAGAGGTATTTTTGGGGGAGGATTGGAGATGTTTTTAATGTTAGGGGGAATTCGGGTTATTTTTGCTGTCCCCCTAATACACCTAAAATCTGGGGCACCCCCGACTGTGGACCCACGAGTATTGAATTTCAAAGGGAGCAATTTCAAAACGCTACTAACAATTTTTTTGGGGTCGGGCACATGTGTTTTTATTAATTGGGGTACGTTTATTAATAGGAACTAGGGATTATTCAAAAGATAAAACAAGCCTACCTCATATTGAGCAATGATGGGTTGAGGCGGATTCGTCCATTGATGTTTGAGGAAGATGCAGGGCTTCACTTGAGCTTGGCTTTTCAGAGTGTCATTGTGGTCACCCTCCCCACCGCAACTGATGCAGAAGCTAGGTGCTCAGCCGTCACTCATTCTTGAATAAGAGTTTGTCCAGCAGCGGCTGCATGGTGACCACACATGGACAGCACCACTCAGAGCATCACTTCCAGCGCAGCTGAGGCCTTCTTTTGGCCCTCTGGCTGCTTTTATTGTCCACTCTGTTCAACGGGGCATCTTTTTCTGAACCGCCATGGAATGGCTTCCAGTGGAGGCGGAACAGCAATTGCTGGCCGGCGCAATGGACACATTAACCATGACATCGCCATACATCGTCCAAGGATGGTGACATACAATGATACACACACTTTCGATAATGGGTTTGCAGTTAACTCTGTTCCACGAAGAAAGGAATGAGGGAACGGAAAGGCGATGGAGTCCGCTGACTTGAATTGTTAAAACATTGTTTGCACATCTGCCGAATGAATACGTAGCCGAGAAATTAGTTACTGAATACTTAGCAGAAACGAATTAACGCCGTGCATGGAACCCTGGTTTGGGGGACGTATCATGAAAACCACCATGAAAGCAAAAAAGAGAGTAGAACAGCATGGACAACAGTTAACCGCCGGTACGTTTGCACCCAGGTGGGGGGTGTGGAAGGAGACCCCCCACCTGGCTCCGGCCCCCGGCGGCTTGAAACAAATTCAAAAACCCCGGAAACAGAGTAACGAAAACTCCTAGAGATGGAGGTTGACACACACACTTATGGATATGCGTACTGAACTGATAGCGGTGCCACACGCCGGCCTAGGGTTCCAGTGCCTAAGAGTACATGTACGAAGCCCTGGATCCTGGGGGTCTTCAAGAGGAAGTGAGGCCAAAAGCGTAAGGTCGAAAACGACGAACAGGGCGAGATGACGACGTTGCGTGCGTGACTGCAGAAGCTAACTCGGCAAATGTTAAAATTCAGCAGGTACGCGCAGCTGATCAGGCTGCATATCCTGAGGTCACCATAGAGAGCTTCGTTGGGCACAGCTCTATGGGCCTCCTGTGCCCCCCTGCTCAAAACTACACTTCCAAAGAACCCCTGTGACTACAAGGGTTGTACATTCCAATCAACGAGGTGTACTTCGCCTCCAAGCAAGCTTGCGCAAAGCGAGCGAGAGAGAGAGAGAGAGAGAGAGAGCGAGAAAAGAGAGAGAGAGAGAGCGAGCGAGCGAGCCAGCGAGGGAGGGAGGGAGGGAGGGAGAAGGAGGGGCAAGCGTGGCAAGAATTCCAAGATTTCCTATCAACGAGGTGTACTTCGTCTCCAAGCAAGCCTGTGCAAAGCGAGCGAGCGAGAGAGAGAGAGAAAGAGAGAGAGAGAGAGAGAAGGAGGGGCAAGCATGGCAAGAGTTCCAATCAACGAGGTGTACTTCGTCTCCAAGCATGGCAAGAATTCCAATCAACGAGGTGTACTTCGTTTCAATCAACGAGGTGTACTTCGTCACCAAGCATGTCAAGAATGTGACGCCCTAGCTACTGTGGAGTCAGGAGCTCGGTCGACTACCTTTGCCGAGTGTTGCCGACGACCGCCAGAGGTCAGACTGACGTGGGGTTCGGCATCACTAGACAAAGTGTGCGCCGCAACCGCCTGCCGAGACGAAGGCGACGGAGTCAAAGTCGAAGAAGCCGTCGAAGCAGGAGTTGGGAGGCTCGCTGTAGGAGATGAGGTGGCCAAAGTTCTCGAAGGCGAGTCTTGATCAAGCATGTCAAGAGTTCCAATCAACGAGGTGTACTTCGTCTTCAAGCATGTCAAAAATTCCAATCAACGAGGTGTAATTCG
>CAXAMN010023417.1:876989-889792 GCA_963970005.1 Durusdinium trenchii
AATCAACAAGAATTCCAATCAACGAGGTGTACTTCATCTCCAAGCAAGCTTCCCCTGCTCAAAACTACAATTCCAAAAAATCCCTGTGACTACAAGGGGCACACACACACACACGCCTCCCCAAAGGGAGGCAAGTTTTCAAAGCGCCACACCGGGAAGGTTGGATGAAACTAATGACAAATGATACATGGCATCAACAGGTAAACGTCAAGAGTTCCAATCAACGAGGTGTACTTTGTCTCCAAGTAAGTCAAGAATTCCAATTAACGAGGGGTACTTCTGTTAGCGGGTGTATTTCGTCTCCAAGCATGTCAAGAATTCCACTCAACCAGGCAACGAGGTGTACTTCGTCTCCAAGTAGAGGTAAGGACCAGGAACCTCTAGTAGCGTCAAAGTAACACCTAGCACCTAGTAGGAAGGCCAGGAGCCCCTAGTAGCATCCCAAGCTAAGGTCCCGACAGGAGGGAGGGGTAGGGAGAGACGAGAAAAAGGTAGGAAAAGAATGGAAGGTGTTCCCAGCTACGACGCATGCGTCCAAGGACACGAAGGGTTCCCAGCTATGACAAAAGCATCCAGGGACACCCAAGGAGGAAGGAAGGTGAAGAGAGGAAAGAAAGAAAGAAAGAAAGAGAGAGGAAGAGAAAGGGAGAGGAGAGAAAAGAAAAAAGGCAGGTGTTCCCAGCTACGAACAATCGTCCAGGGACACACCAAAGAAAGAAAGGGGTGATCCTGAGTATTCCATTCAGGAAAACACCAAAAAGCAAAGAAAGAAAGGGGGAGGGAAGGGGAAGGGGGGGACTAAGCTCGCGACAGGTTGCAATGAACCTTGAACAGGCTTTGGTCGCTGCGACCACGTACGGCTTGCCCGAGGGCTGCCACCTCTGACCGCTGCGGTCACGTAAAGGCATGAGCCAACTTGGAATTCCAAAGATGAAACAAAAATCTGAATTCGCTCGGCCTAGGCCACCTACGCCCGCTCTGGGCACTTACATCTCCGGGCAGGGGAGATAACGACAAACCCCCGTTCGACGGGTCTATGGGAGGCACTCTGCGGGCTCATCCCGGGCTGGCGCAAGGCCAAACACACTTATGTATATGCGTACTGAACTGATAGCGGTGCCACACGCCGGCCTAGGGTTCCAATGCCTAAGAGTACATGTACGAAGCCCTGGATCCTGGGGGTCTTCAAGAGGAAGTGAGGCCAAAAGCGTAAGGTCGAAAACGACGTTGCGTGCGTGACTGCAGAAGCTAACTCGGCAAATGTTAAAATTCAGCAGGTACGTGCAGCTGATCAGGCTGCATATCCTGAGGTCACCATAGAGAGCTTCGTTGGGCACAGCTCTATGGGCCTCCTGCGCCCCCCTGCTCAAAACTACACTTCCAAAGAATCACTGTGACTACAAGGGTTGTACATTCCAATCAACGAGGTGTACTTCGCCTCCAAGCAAGCTTGCGCAAAGCGAGCGAGAGAGAGAGAGAGAGAGAGAGAGCGAGAAAAGAGAGAGAGAGAGAGCGAGCGAGCGAGCCAGCGAGGGAGGGAGGGAGGGAGGGAGAAGGAGGGGCAAGCGTGGCAAGAATTCCAAGATTTCCAATCAACGAGGTGTACTTCGTCTCCAAGCAAGCCTGCGCAAAGCGAGCGAGAGAGAGAGAGAGAGAGTTAGAGGGAGAGAGAGAGAGAGACAGAGAGAGAGAGAGAGAGAGAGAGAGAGAAGGAGGGGCAAGCGTGGCAAGAGTTCCAATCAACGAGGTGTACTTCGTCTCCAAGCGTGGCAAGAATTCCAATCAACGAGGTGTACTTCGTTTCAATCAACGAGGTGCACTTCGTCACCAAGCGTGTCAAGAATGTGACAATCTAGCTACTGTGGAGTCAGGAGCTCGGTCGACTACCTTTGCCGAGTGTTGCCGACGACCGCCAGAGGTCAGACTGACGTGGGGTTCGGCATCACTAGACAAAGTGTCCGCCGCAACCGTCTGCCGAGACGAAGGCGACGGAGTCAAAGTCGAAGAAGCCGTCGAAGCAGGAGTTGGGAGGCTCGCTGTAGGAGATGAGGTGGCCAAAGTTCTCGAAGGCGAGTCTTGATGAATCAAGCACGTCAAGAGTTCCAATCAACGAGGTGTACTTCGTCTTCAAGCATGTCAAAAATTCCAATCAACGAGGTGTAATTCGTCTCCAAGCATTTCAAGAATTCCAATCAACAAGAATTCCAATCAACGAGGTGTACTTCATCTCCAAGCAAGCTTCCCCTGCTCAAAACTACAATTCCAAAGAATCCCTGTGACTACAAGGGGCACACACACGTAAGATATGTGTATGGAACTGAAAGCGGTGCCACACGCCGGCCTAGGGTTCCATGTCCTAAGAGTACCAGTAAGGACCAAGGACCAACGGAGCCTGGAGGTCTTCAAGAGGAACGGAGGCCAAAGTCTCAAGTCGACGACGAAGCGACAAGGTGACGACGGTCGTACTTGTCTGCCGAGTGAGGTTCTTGGCTAGCCTCACGCCATTCAGAAAATTGGAAAATTGCAGGTACGTGAGAGTGATCAGCTCTCATATCCCGTGCGTCAGGTAGCTTCGTTGGACATGGTCCCTGAACGCACGCCATGTCCCCCTGCTGAAAACTCAAAAACTCCAAAAGCGAGAACAATCCGAAAGGATCCCTGTGATTCCAAGGGGTACACACACACGCCTCCCCGAGGGGAGGCAGAGTTTTAAGCTCCGCGCCAAAGGTGGGGTGAGACTAGGTGAACTGACGAAGCTCACGATAAGTCTGATACGCGGTCAGAGGTAGTCGAAGTTGGCAGATGGCATCATCATGTAATCGGGGAGCGACAGTGTGTAGAGGTCGATAGGGAAAAGGAGTGGAGTCACGGGGATACTCATTGGCGATCCCCAGAGGGCGAATCCGTCGGGAGTTGACGTAGTAGAGCACGAGGTCTTCAAGTGTACAGGTGTGTGGGACTTCCCAAACACGGGAGTCGCCGGTGGACGGCAGGGCCATCCAAAATGGACAAGCGGGAATAGATCACATCTTTGAGATCGTCAACCGTGTACTCCTTGGTGTCGATTTGCTGCCAGTCGAGGGTCACTGTGATGTAGTTAAGGGGTTGATAGACGAGTAAGCTGATGTCCAAATTCAAATCGGACGGTGGAGAGGTTGGGTACCATGTCCAAGGTTTCAAAGGGTTGACGAACATCACGCCAGGAAGAGCGTGAAGTGGGCATCAATTGGGTCAAAGGTTCTGGTACTCGAAGTCCAGGGGAAGAAATCATCACGGATGGAGTAGGAAATGAGGGAGGACGATGAATGCGCAGGGAGCCAATGGCTGCGGACAGAAAGAGGAGATGAAGAGAATCAAGAAGCGAAACCAAGTCGAACGAGCGAAAAAGAGAAAGAAAAGAAAAGAAAGAGAGAAAGGAAAAAAGAGAAAAGAAGGAAAACGAAGCAAGAGGAGATCGACACAGCGGGCGTGCGATGAGCTGTTTTTGACTGGAAGCGAGTCCGAAGGTACAAGGGAAGCTCGTACGGCCTCAACCTAAAGATCAAGGTGGTGTCCAAGTGGTGGTCAGTCGTGAGTTCCCTCCGAAGGTGGGAAAGGAGGGGCCAAAGTGTGCTGAGAATCTGTACAGAAGGAATTCAGTGACATCCGGTAGGGGAAGTCCTGTGCCGCTGGCAACCGGGTCGATCGGGAGTTCTTGACCTGTAGACCAAGAAGCCGCCACGTAGTGGGATCACCTTGGCGGAGTGCTTGTTGGAGTTCATCCTGATATGTAGCGAGGGTGTGTACGACCCCGTCAATAAGTTGATGCTGGGCTGGAGCTGGGAGGCCCTTACAAGCATTGGGGTCTGAGAGACGTCCATCTGTGAGAAGTTCTGCAGGAGAGCTTCCAATTGGTACTGCGCATTGAGATGCTCCAAATTGTCGACAGCCTGACGTTTTCGTCCTCGGGGGTGAGCTGTCTCAGTGGTACCTGGCAAGACGGGGTTGTTCTCAGCGGCCAAACGTTCCTCCTCAAGACGAAGTGCATATTCATACTTCTCACATGCCTCCCATGGGAAGGCTTTGAGTGGCTGGTAATACTAGTTGCCAGCCCCGGGTGCCCCACACGCGAAGATGCTCTGAGTGCCGGGTGAGTATCAAGAAAATAGCCGGTAGCGGATTTGTAGTATTCAATGTCGTCGTGGTCCCAGCTGAGGGTCTGGTGGTGGAACCAGGAGCGATAAAACCAGTGACGAGAAGGACCACATTGGCGGCAAGCCCATTCCTCATAGGGTTTGGCAACAGGCCAGGTTCCGTGGGCCGGATTGTGAACCCGCTGAGCGTAGTCAGTGTAATCCTCGTTGTATTGGTTTTCAATTCGAGGAAATCAGGCTGGAGATTGCCATTTGATCCTGAGTCAAAGGAAAGTCATCTGTAGGTACTTGAGTCGGGGAAGAACTGTCCGAAGGAGCAAGAGCGTCATCGTTCGGAGTGTTGATGTTTTCCATCTCGAGCGAAGAGAAAGCAAACAGGAGTAGAGATCGTGTGTCTGAACCGAAAACTGCGGAAGAGGGAGGAAGTTGGAGAATGAAATGGAAATCATTCCAGGAAGGAAACTCGAAAATCAAAATTCAAAATCGAAACAAAGTCGATGCGGTCAAGGTCGTTTTGCAATCGGGAAGCGGAGTTGGGAGGTGGACACCAGGAGACGAATTAATGAATTAATTAAGGCTTAGCCTCAGGTAGTCGAAACGGCAGCGATGGGCGGGGAATGAGAAATGGTACCTCCTCACCGTTGAGTTTGACAAGAAGCCCCACCAGAGGACGTGGTAGAGTCGAGGAAGAAGTACTCGAGGTCAGCGTAGTCGCGCGTGTGGAGGATGTAGGGGGAGTCGAGCTGTACGGAGAGGTAGACGTCGTCCGCAGTGAAATAGGAGGCTGTGCCGGACGAGCTTTCTTCGGGAAGTTTGTGGAAATGAGAACAGGTTCATCAGGGTCCCGGAGATGAGAGGCCACAGAAGGACGAGGTCGGCGAATGCTTGGACTGGATGACGTAGGCATGGAGCTCGTCAAAAGAATTGAGGGGAGGGCGGTGAAACAGAAGTTTGAGCCAAGAAACTGAGTAACAAAAGGTAGAGTGGAGCTGGAAGTGTAAGAACATCGCAAGAAACAGGAGTGCGGATAAGCTCGAAAATGTCAGCGAAGCTTTTATCCGAGAGCGGAAAGAGAAAGGTAGAGTCCGTGAACTAACGACCGTGAAGGAGTGGATGAGCTTCATGAGGTAGCAAGTTGTTGTAGTTCAAGAAGTTCAGCCCAACGAGCGCGAATCTGAGACTGAGGGTGCTGCATTTTGCTGGCGACATAGCGCCAACTGGGTCGAAGTCGTTCATTGCATTTGAGACTGAGGAGGAGGTCATCATCCTCGGCGTTCCAATCATCCTCCCATGAAGTAACGGAGTGGGGGCGTGGAGAGGCGGGAGGGGGGGATGGTGAGGCAGAGGAAGACGGCGAGGGTGGAGGGCGTTTTCGGGTGCGAGATGGAAGGGGAACCGCGGGAGCGGAGGACACGAGGGAATTGGAGGGAGGGAGAAAGGTGTGGAACAGAAGCAGAGGGGTGAGGGTAGGCGAAGTCGGGAGGAGAAAGGACAGGGGAAGGAGGGAGAGAAAGGGGAAGAGGTGAAGAAACAGGGTGTGAGGGCGCAGGGGAGGGGGAGGGAAGGAGACGAGGGGGAGAAGACGGATGGGGGGGAGAGGGTGAGGGGGAAAGAAAAGGAGGGGGAAGAGAGAGAGAGGGGGCTGGGGGAGTATTCGTTCCAGCCGATGATGTAGGCGATGGTGGAGGAGACCTGCATTCATCTGAAGATGGTGGTTGTCGAAGTGGTGAGTGTAGTCCTGAAGATCCGCAAGGTGCCCAGGTGATGGAGGGGCGAGTAGTCGTCCGTAATAAGGGTGAGGTCGGACTGGCGGGTGGTCTCGAAGGGCACGAAGGTGCAGCCATAGTGCTTGGCGGTGGATCCTCTGGAGATTGAATCATATCTGCCAGCAACCGAAGCGCGACGATGACAATGTTCAGCTGGGTCGCGACCGTAGACATGAGGTCCGATGGGGTAGGGCGAGACATGTCCAAGAGTTGGGAATTCGTCCAAAAATTGGAATTTGAGCCGAAATTTTATCCCCCACCTGTGTTCGCCTATAGAATGCCGATCCTTTTACCTCTATATAATGCCAAAACTGACCCTCATTTTATACGGGACCCATGCGGGGCACACTTGGAATCTTGGACATTTTGTTAGGGTTTGGGGGGGACAGGGCCCATTTTGGCATTTCATAAATTTGAGTGATTTTGAGGTTGTTTGGGTCCAGGGGCATTTTATAGCAGGAGTTGATTTTTAATAATTTAGATAATGGCACCTGGCGAGGGCATTTTATAGGCGAGTTGTTTTTTTCTCTTGGATGAGGACAGGACCCATCAAGAGCATTTTATAAACAACATGGTTTTGTATAGGGGCTGGCCTAATTAATTATTCCAGGGGTCATCTGACCTACTGGAATATTTTTTTTTGGAATAATTTCGATGGAATAATATTTAAGATAGGTAGTGGCTTGAGGTACCACCCTGGAATTCAGAATAATTTAGGAATAATTTTGCAAGCCACCCTCAATTTGCATACCCTCAACTACAGAATGTATAGATTTTCTAAAGGGTTGTGATCACCAGAAAAACTAAGGAAAGAACTAAGGAGACTCAGGAATTAGCATCTTCGTCCTGCTGGCGTTCATGGGCCTTAGCTTGGGCACGCCCAGCCCACAAAATCACAAAGAAACACTACTTGTAACTAGTACGCCGAAAGGTGTAAAATAGCGCCGAAAGGTGCAACTCATCTTCTGTTTCTTTAGGAATCGTTGGGCTCAACTTCCAGTGTCGGCTATTCAATTCCGACACTGGCTAAATAGGACTAAATAGGATTTTTGTGTGTGTTGCCAGTTCTGGTCTTTTCCAGAACTGAGTGTGTGTTGCGTGTATTACTTCCAGTGTCGGCTATTAAAATCCGACACTGGCTAAATAGGATTTTTTTGTGTGTTGCCAGTTCTGGTCTTTTCCAGAACTGGGTGTGTGTGTTGTGTGTATTACTTCCAGCGTCGGCTATTAAAATCCGACACTGGCTAAATAGGATTTTTTTGTGTGTTGCCAGTTCTGGTCTTTTCCAGAATTGGGTGTGTGTGTGTGTTGTGTGTATTACTTCCAGCGTCGGCTATTAAAATCCGACACTGGCTAAATAGGATTTTTGTGCGTGTTGCCAGTTCTGGCCCCTGGTCTTTTCCAGAACTGGGTGTGTGTTGTGTGCATGGCGTGCGATGGGGTGGAGAAAAGTTTGCCGAATCTGCTGTCTCTCATGTGGCTTGATTTTTGAAGCCTTGATGGATGTGTCAGGTACAGCAGTCTGAAAATTATTCCTCAATGTGAATGACATACTGGGATAATATTCAGAATCTATCTGGATGGTGGTCAGAATAATATTTTTATTGTTCCAGGGGGGCTGTGAGAGGGGGGGCCCTTAGGCCACCCCCTATGGTTTTGTGATGTTTGGCTTGGATTGGAAAGTCAACTGTTCTGGAAGCCATTTGGCTCAAACAAAGATGACAGAAGCACAATACGGGCCTGTGCCACAGAACTGTGGCATTCTGATATGTGATGGCGCAGTGATAGATCCACCAATTTATGATGACAAAAGACAAGTTTGGCGAGCTTTGGACTGCGTGGGTTTGAATTGAATGAAGCAGAATCAGAAATGTCGTTAGGTCATTGTTTGCTGGAAGTTTTTTTGAAGAAAGCTTTGTGACCGCCGAAAAAAAGGAAACTAGCAAACAATGGATAGACTTGGGTTGGAGATAGTTGGAGTTGGTGTTCTAGTTTGAAATCGCGCTTTTTTACTTTTAAAGCATTTTTTATGAGCGCTGTTTTGGTGAGTGTGTTTGATCCTCAGATTTAATCAGACGCCCATCTCAGGATCCAGATGCAACAAACGCAGAGCAGGTGGGGGCCTATCCAATCATGAATGTTGGTGGGATACAACAGAGAGTCTTGGTCACAGATGTTTAAATTTCACATAATTTTGTGACACTTCATAATTTTAATAAATTTTCTAGATATGAGAGCGTTGGAAAGTAGATGAAAGTATGAAACTTAGAACAGACATGAAGAAAATATGATAAGATAGGCAAGGAGGATCACAACGTTTGGTTCTTTGAGAGGGAAAACTAAAACCAGGGTAGACGTTCCAGACCAACTTGCTTTCATATCAGTTTGGTCACTATATCAATTTATGGAATGACAGTGGCCAATAGTATCCACGTACATCCACTTACATCCATACAACTATGGCATTTCATAAGAAGCTTCTACCAGCTATGCTGGTGCTACCATTGCACGATGACCTGTCTATAAAGTGCTTGGATGGGATATGATAGGATCATTATGGGTCATTGTATTGTAGGTAATTGTCCTGTGCACTTTACAGGTCATACAATCTCCTGCCTATAAAATGCACTGATGGGGACCAAATGGATCATATAGGATGAGTCAGTGGCAGGTACATGGTTCCTGCATTTTATAGACCCATTGCCAGACTACAGTTTGGTGTTACAGTTGTTCTATGACCTGACATGACCTGACTATAAAATTCAAGGATAGGATCACACAGGAAGATTTTGTTGCAATTTGGTTGATACCTGCATTTTATGGTAGTATTCTTTCACATGGGGAAAGCCAAGGAAGAATTGGAAGTGGAGTTGTCGCTTATCGTCGACGCTTGGAACTCTTAAGGCTGGCAGCAAGTTTCATTACGACTCAGATGAAATCAGATGGCTTCAAGATTGATTAGGATATATCAAGATTGTAAACCACCAGGAATCTGAAATCTTGCATGAGCGGTCCTGATTCTACACCCGACGCTGGAGGCACCAAAAGCGAAGACAAAGACAGCGTCAGAGGCAAGCAGAGGACCGATATGAAGAACGGGTGACCTCATTTGTAATATGTTGTATTCGCAGGTAAACACTGTAGCACAGTGCACATGATTTACGTGAGAACATACAGAATGCTTGTGTACAGATATGTGTTTTTCTGCATAACTCACTGTATCTCACTGCAGCGATTTCAACAAGTCAATAGTCTCCCCGTGCGAGTGTTTGCTTTCGTGCCTTGTTACGATGGCCAAAAAGCAAATGACCAAGAAGACCAATGATGACACGACCACAACACTCGCAGATGAGACCGCATGGTTTGATGCTACTATGCAGTGGCCCACAATTCGCCAGTTCTGTCGGGCTTTCTCGGGAGCCCGCGACCTCACTATGCTCTCCGTGTTTGACCACTCGAAGAAGGTTCAGAGCAAGTGGCAGCGTCACGGCTACTCAAGTGTGGCAGTTGACGTGCTCAATGAGGGTGTCAACCATGATATTACGACGGAGATTGGGTTCTATACCATCCTGACATTGATCCTGCGCCTGGCCCCAAGAGCAATGTGCATGTGGGCTCCGCCTTGCTCGCTTTTCGTGTTCATGTCATCATCTCTTCACAAGAGAGGCTCGGGAAAATTTGATGCCTCAGGGGATACTTCGGTGCGGAGTGTCAGGTTGGCTAACCTGATTGCACGCAATGCAGCAATGCTGGTGAAGGTGTGTCTCAAGTTCCGCCATGACTGCTTCTTGGCAGTGGAGCAGCCGCTGAGCAGCAAGATGTGGCTCCTCAAAGAATGGCAAGAAGTGATTCATGGATTTCATTTGAAGAGGAGCCTCACTTATCAAGGTCTGTTTGGTGCGCTGCTGGTCAAGGCTACAGTAATCATGCACAACTTCCCGAGCGACACCTGCTTCAGCCGGCGCCTAACCAAGGCCAACAAGGCTTGGTTCAAGAAAAAATTGCAGGGATGAAAAATTTACCTGCCTTTTACATTGTGAAGGATGGGCAAGTTACAGGGACAAAGTCTCTTCAAGCGACTGCCATTTATCCGGCTAAATTTGTCACTGCGCTGTTCAACCAATGGCTGGCAGCTCGCTCATGATGCTGCATCCTGAGCGCAATGTACAGAAAGTGAAGTGTTTGTCAGATACGAACACAGGTGCTGTTTGTTGGGAGTGTGCAAAGACAGGCAGCCGATAAGCAAAAAAGCAGATAAGATCAGACAAGAGCTATGACATTTTTTGAGATCTGTTCAGATGTATTCAAATGATGTTGGAAGCAGTTAAAATTTGGACTTTGGGTCTGGAATTGAGAGTCTCTGATTTTTTTGTGCACCTTACAGTACTACAGTGCAGTATGTTTTTGGTGATCATTTGATATCACTTGTTGGGCGCTTATATTTTCGCTCTGCAGTTTGCAGATCTGTGTAGGTGTAGGTGTTTTCATTCTTGCAACTGCAGCTTGTACTCATGCCTCGGCGGCCAAATCTTCAAGGTCCTCCCCCTCCTGCTCCTCCTGGAGATTCTGATACTGAACTAGAAGACTTTTCAGATTCCAGCAGCACTTCTTGGTCGTTTGTTGACAGGGATTCAGACTCATCAGGCTCATTTGTGGAAGCACCAAAGAAGCAGGATGGTGCCCGTGGCAAGGAGACAAACAAGGACTGCAACAAGACCTCCAAGATCACTCTGTTGTATGAAAAAGGCCAGGCCGGCGAACTCTCGACATCTCAGGGCGACAAACGTGCAGATGATCAGAAGTGTGCACATGCTGGTCAAGGTTCTGAGCAATCGCATCACCAGAAGCGTGCACATGGTGGTCAAGGTTCTGAGCAATCGCATCCTCCATTGCGTCGCCTTTCTCCCTTTATGGTTCAACCACAGAAGAAGATCAGGGGCAATCCGCCAGCAGGAGGCTCGTGAGTGAGTGTGGCATTCCCAGCTAGTTCTGGGTCAGTTTCAAGATGCCTGCAGCGACACGTTTCGGTCTGCCGTTCTTTTTTGTGGTGTTCATCTTGTGGTTGGTTTTATTATGTTTTATTCTATGTCCATTTGCTTCCAGTGGGTTTGGTCCAGTGCATGCTGCAAGCAGATGGGGTGCTGCTTCTGCTTTGTTGCGCCACATAGGGTGTGACTGTGACTGGATCTCGATCAAGCCGCTGGAGCAGGGAGTAACAGAAAACATTAGATTATAAAATGAACACACTAACATATTCTTGTTTCTGATGTGACAGCGGTGGACGCAAGGCATTTCATAGAGAGATGCAGGGAGCTCTGTTTTGTAGAGTTTCTCTTGATCCCTAGGGCACAACCGTTGAACATCCTGTTTACAAAATGAGTGTTTGGATGCCAAGTGTGCGATGCAAAGCTTGCAATTTGCGCAGGGCATTTTATAGGCAGCTTTTTATTCAAACAGTTGAGACAATGATAGACAATGTACTGTATATTGAGGACCACCACCATTGCCTGCTCCGTCTGAACCTCCTGAATCAGGTCGGGTGTGCATTCTGTCATGAACTGAATTGGTATTCATTATATACAGTAACATTACATAACTATATAACTATATAGTTCTATATAGTTCTGCAATGTTCTGCAAGGCAGCTCTTGCATTCTCTACAAGTAGCATCCAGAGTGTATGCACTATGGGTGGAGGCATGTCATAAATTGGCAGGAGCAGAAACGGAAATGCCATCTGCATCAGGAGCAGGCCTCATGTTGATTCTTTTACTGTATATTCTGTTCATTTATGTTCATTTCCTTTCCAATCTTGTATAATCTTGTCATCTCTTTTTGACGCAGCAGAAAACCGACCACATCTCTTGACCGGCCTCCATTGGCCCAGGAGAAGCAGCAGACAGGAAGCCAGATAACCTTGAATCGGCTCGTGCTTCTGGGGGAGCAGGACCATCTTTGTTTCAACCATGGCAGCTATGGAATGCAATGTATTGTGCCTGTCGGGCGAGCACTGACTTTCTTTAAATAGTTGGCATTTCATAAACTCAGAGGAGGTGCTGTGAAAGCTGAAGGTGGGCAAAGCAACGTGAGATTGCCTTCTATGCCAGGAGCATGCTTACGTTTATACTGACAGCTTGCTTGACACTCAAGGGAGATGTGTTCACACAGAAGGGCTTCTCGACCAGACAAATCTAGTCAGCAACCGGTTGATCAACAACATGTTCATACAATTTTAACCCTTTTTCCAATGAAGGAGAAGCACAAGAGAGCAAACGACAGAACGTTGAATCGGCGCCTGCTTCTGGGGGAGCAGGACTGAACTATGGAATGCATTGGAATGCCAATGTAGTCTACCTGTAGAGCAAAAAAAGACTTCTTTTAGGGTTTGGCATTTCATATACTGGGAGGAGCTGCTGCGAGACCGGAAGGAGAAGTAGAAACGGGATTGCCTCCTATGCCAGGAGCATGTCTCTTCTTTTTCTTCATTCTTTTTCACTTTAGTGGAACATGTTTTCACACAGCAGGTCTTCTTGACCAGAGTACACTTCGTATATATATATATATATGTCTATATACAACTATATATAGTTATATATATATATACTGTATCCAATAGAAATCAGTCTTCATGTTTCTTTATATTTCTGTATGTTTCAATAAACATGATTATTTTTTATTTGACGCTCTGGACCAGGAGAATCACAAGATGAGAAACCACCACTGGATCCTGCTTCTGTAGGAGGAGAACCACTGCTCATATGCTGCTCTTTTCTGGCAAGGTTCCTACTGAATCACTTTTGTAAATATAGTTATATAGATATATTTTACTTTGTATTACTTTGTTTTTTATGCAATCATTGACAAGAGAGTTGGTGAGATTATGGAAAGCCACATTGTTTACCTGT
>CAXAMN010023417.1:891525-917808 GCA_963970005.1 Durusdinium trenchii
GGCAATATCAGGCAACCCCAGCATACCTCACACAATGGGAGTATATATAATGCCACTGGTAGGTGGTTGCTGAGGTTGGGGGCCTGGCAGCTGCCCCCCCCATTTTATACACTAGCAGTCTTCCTTGTGTATCTTGGGCCTCTGTCTCTTCAATCTATATATATGTATATATATATAGTTATATATATATATATAGAGTTTTTTGGATGAGGACACAGCTCAGGTACGTTTGTGAACTACATAGACCACTAGGACTAGGCCTTCCAGTTCCACATGGTCAGGAAAAGTTGCCATAAAGAAAAGCCCAAAGCAAGCAGGCAGGCAGAAGTGCTTCATGACTGTGTGTTTTATGGTATCTTTAGAGGAGGCTTCATATCTGTAAAATAGAGCCATAATAGAGCCAGAAGGTTTGGGAAAGCCACTTTATTGCTATAAAATGGGGTGTCCAGCCCGATCATGAATTTCATGGAGGATTTTATAGTTTCTCATGGCCGTTTTGACGCAGGTATTGATGGCGAGTTTGGTTCAGGCAAGGCGCAATAGGAAACATATGGAAACATATGGAGTGTATGTAGTCATTGCGTATCAGGTCCTGCTGTCATTTCAGATGGACAGGCACCAAAGAATCTGCAGCTGAAGCTATGGCTAGAAGCCAAGACTGTGTTGCATGTTTTCTATCAATGGACGTTACATGTATATACTGTATCCAAAGTTTTCATCAGGTAAAGCGGGCAAACGAGATCCGTGGTGACTGTTTTCGTGGACCTGATGGATTTGATCATGCACGCTGAAGTACAACGCAAGGTGCACACTGTCCTGTTATTAGTAGTTTACATGCTTCTGCTAGGGTGGGTGTCGGTGTAGCTCATCTAGCTCTATGATGTTTTTTTTGATACTGTATCGTGCAGCGCAGGAGCTTTTCCTCCTGACATACGATGGTACCAAGCTTTCACCTTGCAATTGCTGGGAAGCTGTCAAAGAGATGCTGCCTGACCTACAGCCTCCCAAAACGAAATATGAGGGTGACCCATGGGCTGTCGTTCTTTGCAATCCAAACTACGAAGCAGCTCCAGTGAACCGTCCTGTCCCAAGACTACTGCCTAATTGATTTACAGTGTGTATTTTACAATACAGTAGTTTTTTCAATTCGTGAAATGACAGCTTAGGTCTGAACCATTTTGTTCCAGCATGGAAGAAGTCTTCTGTGTCAGCTGATCTTCAGAAACAAGCTATGCTACTCCTCAAGCAGGAAGTGAAAACACTTGAAACACTGGCAAAGAAGTCTGTGAAATCCGAGAAGAAGAACGACAAGAAGGGCAAAAAGGGCTGGGCAGGATTCCTTGATGGTTCTCAACGAGAGCACGCCATTGCAGAGCTGGAGAAGAAAAAAAACTTATGGGCCATGATGGAATGGTGTGACTCATGGATCCCTTTTGAAGTTCCTGCAGACGGGAATTGTGGAATTTGGTCAACCCTGACGCTGACCAATAACAATCCTGAAAGCACCATGTCAGACATGGAATCTCTCACAGAAGAATGCAGACGTATGCGCCAACTTGTTGCACAAGAGTGGGAGGACCTTGCCAAAGACTCTTTTTGGCAATCTCTCTTCATGCGGTTAGTGGCACTGTTTGATGATGGTGCTGACTCGGATAGCAATTCAGATGGTTCTTTGCCTGATAAGCCACGAAGTGAACCTGGACCTGCTGTCAAGAAAGAGAGTCAGGACTCAGAGAAAGTCAGCAAGTCGGCAAAACCTGCCAAAGCCAAAGCTTGCCAAGATACTGCCCAGAAAAAGGATCAAGAGAGTGCCAGCTCAGGGCCAGCGCAGCCGGTGCAGGCTAACCAGGAGGGTGACAGGGCGAAGCTGGAAGCAAAGACTCCAAAGCGGAAAAAGCCGAATCCAACAATTTTTGTGGATTTGACGACTCCACCAAAGATTACAGTGGGCGCAGCATGTGGCACCCGTCGTAAAAGAGACACAAGCCTTGATGGAGTCGTGCTTGGCAAGAAAAGCGCTGTTGCTGCTGCAGAGGAGAGGACGCAGAATCTCCGAAAGAAGTTGGCAGAGAATCAGGCGATCTTTTTTGGGCAGAGTGAAGATCAGACAAAGACACCTGCAGAAGAAAAAGATCCATCCAATGAGGCTGAAGATGAAGAACAGGCAGAGACAACCCAGAAGAAGAAGAAGAGAGCAAAGAGAAACCGGCGGTTCCACAAGAAGCCACCGTGTGAGGAGTCTATGAGGTTGCTGGCTGCAAGGGGCTACTTGGGGAAGTTGAGGATCACATGGGCCTACTGCCAGGCATTTCATGCCTCTGTACGCCACAAGAGTGCCGATAGCGCTGAGGCTGTCAGCAACTCAGGAAAATGCAACACCTTCGCCTTGTTGCCAGCACTTCTTTTGGAGGGAAAGGAAGTACCACGCAGTGTGTGTGCTGTGATGCTGAAAAAAGCCGGCTTTTCAGCGGAAGAATTTCAGAAGCATACCACGCCCTCAGAAGAAGGTGGCATTTTCATGTCGCCAAACAGAATGCTGCAGATGGAAATGCAGGATATCAAACCTTTGGCTCCAGAGATTACGCAACCTTCTGTCACAGAGCCTCTTCCACCTGTAGATGTAGAAGCGCTTGATCCTGACCAGCTACAGATTGTGCCTTACACAGGGAATCCTTTGGCTTCAGGAGATGCACCTGAAGAAGACCTTCCAACACAATCTGTGCCTCTACTGATGTTGGATACTGTAGTGACTGTTTATATTTTGGTGGGTTTGCATGTTCTGCACCTGGTAGTCAACAGATTTTGGTGTTGTCTCATTTTATAGGTTTGAATCTTTGGCACGTTTCTAGGAACCCATGTTGTACCATATCAAAGTCTCAGTATATGAGATGCTTTGGTGTAAAAAAAGGTTCAACCAGTTCCCTGCAGAACCCCTTGCATGGCATTTTATAGATGCTGGCAGGTTGAAGAAGAGCAAAGAAGCCAGGAGGACCAAACTCCCTTGATTCACAACATCATCCGCAAGTACAAAGTGCTGGAAATGCTCAAGCCCAACACCTTCGGCAAGAGGTACCCCATCAGGTGTTGGGCGTGTACATCGCAGTCTCAGCCAAACGGAAAGATTTTTGAAGGTTCCAAGTGGAAGGCTGAAAGCATTCAATTTTTTTGCTCGCAACATTGCAGGGGCATCACACATGTGTCAAACACTTCCAGATACATTCGGGAGCAACGTGGGGAAACTGCAGCACCAGTGGCAGATGACAATGGTTTCCACAACTTTGTTCCATGTGTCGGGCTATGTTTGACTGATTGTGCATACAAGTGCTCGCTATTTTCAAGTGAGATGCTGCTTTGGGCGAAGAACATGAAGCTAGCCACTGCGCTCAAAAAGCACACTTATACATTGGATATGGCAACGCAAAACCTTGTGGTCAGGCACAGCGAGTGTGAGAAGTTGGTGCTACCTCCTGAGGACGGCAACCCAGCTGTTTGCAGCAAATGCCTAGATCCCAATACAGCCAGTTCAGCTTTGAAATGCTGCATCAAATTTGCAAACAAGTATTGGGGGGCCAAGATCTTGCAAGCCAAGCTGTTCAAGTCGCAAGCTGCATTGGATGATGTAATCAACGAGTTCAAAGAGACTGTTCTCTACAAAAGGTGTGGTGAACAGGTGTCCAAGATACTGAAACTGGATGAGTTATCCTTGCAGAAATGGGTGCGTCAATCATTCACAAAGATTTCCCACAACACTTGGACTGAGACTTTTGCAGCCTTTATGGAAACAGTGGTGATGCCTTGTTTGCGGGTGAACGTAGCAGAGTGCACAGGAGAGTTGAAGGGTCTGGCACAGCAGTTTGCCAGTAGCCTGGCTTCACATGATCTCTCAGACGTGCAGTCTATTGCAGTCCGCATAGCCAAGGCTTCGTGTTCAGGCAAGCTCGCTGGAAACCCAGCCATAGTGGGAATCATCTTGCAGTGCATAGAACAGCTAGATCGGTCCGAAAGAGGCATCAACACTATGAAACGGCCTCGCAACATGTCTGAACAAGAAAGGGAAATGGTCGCAGATGCTGCAGCGTTACTCTCCATCAATGGAGCCAACGCCAAGTTGATGAAGATTTTGGGCTTCAATCGCGCAAGTGCCCGTCACAACTGTGGTCGGGTTCACCAACTCCTGGAACACAGCCTTCCTTGTCCAGCTTTGTCGCTGCTGTTCCCGGAAGTTCTTGCTGAGAACCTTAACATCATCAGCAGCCGAATTCCGAAGATGGGCAAAAGCATGCAGCGCTTTGTAGTGGCCTTCGATTTTACATATGTTCTGCCGATGCATGTGCCTATGCTTTTGCATGGTAAGCACCACCTCGTTGGGGCTCCCTTCCACACAAAGCACATCTCGGAAGAGTCACCTCTTAGCTTCCTCAAGATTGAGGATGAAGTGGTGTTGGAGGACAACACAAAAGCCAATCGTTTGTATCTCAGCTCATCAGAGAAGAGTTTATAAAATGCCTCCAGCTTGTTGAAACAGGGAGACTGAGGAATAGCACGCTCAGACCACCTTTTATAGACTTGTCTATGTATAAAATAAGCAATAATCAAGCAATCCTTTGTGTCTATAAAATGCCAGAATCTTTTGTGGGAACATTGAACACCTATTATACAAGTTCTAGTTGGTTTTTTATATGCAGTAATAGGATTGCAGACTGCTCAGCCTAGGTTGGAGTTTCTGATGTGGGACCCAGCCAGCCCTTCCAAAGAACGTTGGTGTCCAGCTTCTCTTCCAGTCTCTCTGGCATGGCTGAACTCCAAAGAATCAGACAGTTCTTGGGACACTGGACTGTTCAGTCATATATTGTGCATTTTTTGGGGTTTGGGGTTTGTTGTAGTACGTTGGAAATATATGGAAATATATTGTGTTTCTGTGTCCATGTTTCTCATCTTTGACGATTGAGGAAGTGTTCAAAATGGTTGACCTTTTCCTGGACGCTGCAAGCGAACATTGCAAAGTGATTATTTGTGACGATGAAGGCTGCAACGGCCTGGTCAAGAAGGCCATTTTTGGCCAATTGGAGGCCAAATACCGCCGCAGGTTCCATGAGACCAAATTCTTTGCAGATCTCACCTTCTCCAAGATTGAAGCTCTGCAGCAATTGCCACGCATGCCAGTCAAGGTTTGCTCTCTACGAGGCAGGACTTTGTTTGTGTTGCCAGGGCCGGCGCACAGCAACAAGAACAGCAATGGGCAAGTCATGTCTGAAGTGAGATGCCCATACTTTGGGCGCTTTTGGTGTGATGCTGCATTTGCTTTGGATCGAGGAATGCCTGTTCCAGCGTACACAAGGAAAGACCCGATGAGTGACAGGCTGGCAAGTCTGTTTGGGAATCCTTTCTACATCCTGGATCAGCGAGCTCCCTGGTATCAGTGCTGAAGGTTGTTTGTTTTTTCATTGTTTTTCAATTTCAAGTTCAATCAATGTCTTTTTATTTTACGTTTCATGTCGTTTTGCTGTTTCTACATCTATATATATATATATATATTTTTTGATTTTTGAACCATTGAACCATATTGAAACTATAAAATGCCTGGCGCAGATGTTCACAATCCATGTTAAACCAAAATTCTTGGGGCTGCATTTCATAAACAGCCCATGGTAGGCCAAGGTCAGGATTATAAAAAATTTTAAAAGATATTACAAGATTATGAAATGCGATTTCTTTCTTTGACTAGCCAATCCAGGTAAACAGTAGAGCTTGGGGCATTCCATAATCAGATATACTATGAAAAACACATACTGTAGTAGTTTAGCGTATGGCACTTTGATTGAGATGCCGTGATTTGCCAAGGATGCAGCTGCCACCAGCTGGGACACTATTTGTATTCCCTGGCATTTGAAGGGCTTCCTTTTGTGGAATCTCACGACGGCGCTGTGCATTGAAACTAGTTTGCAATGTGAGGCCTTTGTTTGCTGTCCATGTTCTACTAGTTCTGTGTTTTTTAATGTTTTTTAATGGTGTTGTATGTTTTTATTTGATGAGAGTGTGTTCATGTTTGGGGGTTGTTTGCAAGGCTCCTGCAGTTCACGACCTGCTTGACTTGGCTACCCGTAGCGAACTGGCTTTGACAGGGTTCATCCTGCAGGATCTTTGGGCTGTGGTCGCTACGGATGCAGAGAAGAACCTCGGCCGACCAAAAGGTTCCATGCAGATTGCAGCCCGCACTCGTCAAAACATGCAGAGCGTGGCCTTGGCAACTGCTGTCATTTGCAAAGAAAAGGACTCCGATTGGCACCCGTTTGGTCCTGGTCATCCGTTATCGGAAATACACTTGGAAAGGATGTTTGGTCGCTATCGCTGTGCCAATACCAACCCGGACTTGACCGTGACGGATTTCTGGCGAGTGAATGCTCAGATTGCCTTCAGGACAGCTGCAGAAAAACAACAGGCAGATAGCAGCAAGGCAAAACCTGTGGAGGAACCTCCCCTTTCAGACAAGCAGCTGCTTGTTGTGATTTGTTTTACATTACCTTTTTTGCATCCTTTTTCATCCCTTTCTTTTTGACCGCCAATAAGTGAGGTGTACATAACCTGTCGCACAGATTTTGTTTGTTTTTTTTTTTTCGGGCCTGAGGTTGCAAGAGTGTGCAGAACGGGCCTTCAAATCAGCTTTGCACTTGGTGTCTGCGTGCTCCACATTTTCAGTCTCTTCCTTGGAATCCCTCTACCGAAGGGAAGCCAGCCTGGATTTCTTTGACGATGAGAACGGTGAGGACGGTTCAGATGAGCAACTTGAGCATGTCTTGGAAGAGATGGCGTCCAAGAGGCTTGCTTCCGTGCAGGAGCTCCCACAAATGTTGAACCACATCAGTGCAAAGGCAAAGGCCTATGAATCTTCACAGGCCGATGCCAATGAACCTGAAAAGGTGCCAGACCCTGATCTATCTCTACCAGATGGCAAGCTCTTGGTGAGCTTGACTAGTGTGAAAGAGGAGAAGGAGAAAGGCAAATCAAGCTCAGAGCGTTGGGCCCAGAAAGCGCCTCAGACATTGAACCAGGCTTTTGAGAGTGCTGGAGTTGGAGGCGACTTTTGGCCAAAGTTGTGGCAGCTATGTGCATTTCTACGTTGTGGAAAGTCTGGCATGGATGGAATTTATCTCCGCAAAAGCGAGCTCATCAGGCAGCAATCAGCAAACCTGAATTGGCATCAGCTTCTTGGATAGTTTTGGGCCCCATCTCTTTTATTTTGATCGGTGTGTTTGGGATTTTGTTTTCTAATTTTATGTTTTTAAAATTTTACTTTTTTGATTTTTTTTGTGTCCCCTCTTTCCCGTCCCCATCAAAGGACTATACAACACAACTTCAAGGAATTGAGGGACATGGCAGACGAGACCATGGATGGAAGACGGGCATCACGGCTGTCGAAATGGATAGCAACGTCTGATGCTTTGAGAGAGAAAGCCAATCTACCTGTTCCAGAGCAAATTGAGAGGCTTGGTGGCACCTATATATGCAATTATCTGCATATACCCACTTATGAAATGGCTGTACCTGGCAGTATCCACTTATATGACGTATACCCACTGCAAATTTGGCATTTCATAAGCTGGTTCTACCACCAACAGCGGAGATGCAGTCATAGTACAACCACTCTATAAAATGCCTTGGTAAGGTCATATCGGCTCGTTTTGCTTTAGGGTATTGTCCTTTGCACTTTGTAGGTTCTTGCTCCTGGTACTACAGTCATACAATGACCAGTCTATAAAATGCAATGACAGGGTGATAATTGATTATATATTGTTACGTTGTTGCATTTACTGGACCCCTGCATTTTATATACTTTTATCATGTTTTATCGCCTTGTTGCCTCGCTTCCAGATGATGCTCCAGTCGTAATTTGACCTGTTTATAAAATGCCTTGATAGGTTCACATAGTATAGTTTTGTTGCAGATAGCTGGCCCCTGCATTCTATAGAGTTGTTTGTTTGGTGCTCAACTCTGATGCGTCCTCAGGATTGGAAAGGTTGTGCTTCTCTACTACTCAGAAGCGGATCCACCAGCTCCGGCGTTGGTCTTGACGACATGGACAGCTTCTCAGAAACCGCGCCCTTGCGCATCTCACATTCCAATCAAGAATGTGAAGTCATTTCGCGCCGTCCTCCTCCATCTTTGCAAGGACACTCCACGACTCCTGAAACCCACAGATACGTTCTGGAGGTTTTACCCAGAACACATCATTGCAATCCTGGATGTGTCAGTGTCGGAGTCTTCCATTTCCAGTGGCAAAATTTGCTTGACCCAGGAATCTTTTGAAGTCCTTGAGAAGATGATGAGCGCAGAGTACTTGGGCATCCCCACAAATCCTTTCACCCGGAGGAAGAGGAAGAAGCCGTTAGCTGCCAAATCATCCAAGAACAAGGGATTCAAAGCGGTCAAAAAGACTTTGTCCAAGAAAATTGCTTTGGGCAAAGCCAAGGCGGCAGCAAAGACAATCCCAGAGCCAGAGGAGCTGCAAACCACTGCAGATGACATTCGACGCAATGACAGTGGGCGAAAGCACATCCGGAAGGTGGTGGCTGATGCTCTCAACCATGACCAGATCAAGTTCCATGGTGAGACTGAGCTGTTCCATGCAAAGACTGGCGCATGCTGCCTGAAGGGATTGCCCAAGACCTATGTCTTGAAGACTTTCCTCCAGGTGGTTCCAAAGTATTTTGAATACCGTTTTCCGAACACCCGAAAGTCTGAAGACTATGGGCGAAGGGTGTTTGATGAGCTCCAAAATGTGGTGCAATCTCTGAAAAACGGAGATCGCCGGAAGCTCATCCTTTTGATCAAGGATGTTTACGCTGCATTCCAGAGTGATGCAGAAGTCCTGTGAGGGTGTAACGAATCACTTAGATTCGTCTGCGAGAACAAAGGTGCTGCGACTTTTGTCTTGGCATTTCATAGTTTTGGAAATTGTGGCTTGCCGTTCGTCTTTTCTTTGTGCTTGCACCCATGCGTTGCATTATATAGGCATAGTGTTTTTTGGTATATTTTCTATGGTGAACCCATCATGGGCATTATATAGGCCTGCTGTTTCTTTTTGCATTTTTTACTGCTCAATGTTCAGAATCCACCTTCCCCATTTTATAGTTTGGATGCTTTTTACTCAGTTAGGCATTGTATAGAAAATCCACCCTCCCTAGACATTTTATAGGGCCCAAAGTGTATAAGATGCCCCCTAAAAGCATCCAACCTAACAATGGAGGGGGATGAAATTTTGATAAAGTGCCACTGAGAAAAGCAGGGGTGGAAGGAAGAGAAACAAGTGTGCCAGACAAAGGTGAGAGCGGCTGACATTTTGTCGCGAAGACTGGTCCCATGTGCTGCATCAGGTGAGAAAGTGAGAAACCGACATTGGGAGTGAAGTGGTTGCCGAGGTAGGTGGAAACGGTGGCAAAGTTGGTGAAGAAGTGGTAAGAGCTGGTCCATGGTGAAGTCCTTGTCGAGATATTGCTGAGTGAGATCGATGAGTTGAGGAAAAATGAGTTCACGAGGTCGAGTCAAGCGGCAGATCAGGATTCCGCGGGTGAAGAAACCGGCTAGAGCCATCTGAGGAGATCCATTGGTGCGATTGCTGTGGTTGTTGAAAGGTAATAGTGCGTTGAGATGTGGAGAGAACAAAGCCAAGTAGGGTCTCATCCGTGACGTGCTCCATCTCCAGTGGTCGACCATAAAAGAAGGGTTGAGCGATAGCCTTGAAGTAGTCAGTGTGAAGCATATGCATCGGCCCAAGAAAGAAGACATTGTCGACGTAACGTGCCCGAAGTGCCAGCCCCGTGGCATAGCGCCGTGAGGAAGTGGGAAAGGAACGTAGGAAACAATGTTCTCGAAAAAGTGCAACAGCACTGCATAGCGCAGGGGCAAGAGGTGAGCCCATAGATGCTCCTTGGCGTTGGCGGAAGACAGTGAGTCCCACCGTGAAGTAGGAAGAGGCCAGAAGGTGAGTGACCAGTTCCGGTAGGTCGCGAAGGTGTAAGGGATGGTAGGTGCGAGTCTTGCGCCAACGGCCACGAAAGATGCGTTGAAGACGTTCTTGCTGATGCTGAGCGACACTGAGGACAGGGTCATCTCGGAGGTCCAAGCCTTGGAGAGCAGCGTATCGCGCGACCAAGAACTCAACTGTGGAGATCATACGAGGATGTGTAACGAAGTTGAAGAAACCGGCGATGTCCTGTTGGTAGAGCACGAGGTCGTCCATGGAGTCATAGTGCTGCAGTAATCTCCAGATGTGACGAAGAAGGGGAAGGACGTCCGAAAGTGATGTCAGGTCAGGGAAGACCACTTGAAGGAGGCAATAGATGGCAGAAGCCACGGTCTGACTGAGTGGGGCGCTGACTGTCTGAGTGTAGGAAACAATCGGGCGAGCCTTGCTCCAATCACGGGAGTGTTTGGGAAGTATGTAGGCTGAAGGTGGTCGACGATCCCAGTGAAGGCCCCAGCGATAACGCTGCAGAAGATGGGGTGGCCATACGTCGCGGAGGCGAGTCTTGATCAAGTGGATGCCGTGGCGGAGTGGTTGAAAAACAGGAGAAGAAGTGGTGGGTGAAGGAACGAAGGTCTTGTGCAGGAGATGGTGGTAGTGACAAGGGCATGTGAGCAGGGCTGTATGTGGGACATGATCACCAGGTCCAACCACAAAGCCTTTGGTGTAGCGGCGAAAAGTGTGTACTTCGGGAAGAGACCATCCATTGTGATTGGTGGCTTCATGGTGTAGATGACGTTGCCATTCTTGTCGGAAAAATGTTGCCATTCAACTTGAAGTCGGGCGGGGAGGTTCCAGGCCCGAAGCCACCGTTCCATCTGTGTCACGGCTTGGTTCAGGTAGTCCCGCTCATCGGGCCAAACTGTGTCCTGAAGATTGGCTTCGGGAGGAGTAAGCCGGGGAAGATTTCCGAAGAGAAACCGATGACGTGACCACAATCGGGATGCCGGGTGAAATCTGGTCGAATCCGGTGACAAACGCATTGTGGTGCGGAATCAGGAGTCCATTGGCGTAGAAATTGTCGGAAGGTAAAGAGGTAGGGCTCCAGTGTATGAGACTTGACCTCGATGATCGGTGAAGCTGGAACTTGTAGTGGTGGGAAGAGATTGGAGTTCAGTTGTAGAAACTCGCGAAAGTGTTGGCGACAACGTTGATGAAAACCGTGGGAGAGTTGGAACAAACGAAGAGTAGCTTGTGTAGGTGGAATCATCAGTTTCCGGAAGCGGAAAATCAGTTTGAGTTGGGCGGAGGCTCGCGATCTCCAAGGTTCATCGATGTGGAAGTGCTGGGACCATAGGAGGTAGAGCACCTCGACGGACGCTGAGTGACTGCGAAGAATCTGGGAAGTATAGAACTTCTCTTTGGTGTCGCTCCCAAGTCTGTGTAAGAGGTGAAGAACGTCCAGCGTCTTGAGGAGGTGAAGATCCAGAAGACATTCCTGAGTATGTCGGCGTTCAAGGCGACGGTGATGTCGATGGAGACGGGTCATTCCAATCGGTCCGTGACGGGTGGTTGGGATGTTGTATTGAGGGAGAGGGAGTCCGTGTCGTCGAAGAAGCGGGTTGATCCAAGGATGGTTGAGTTGAGGACGAAATTGTTGTTGGAAGGAGATCTCAGTGGAGCGAGTGGTCAAAGTGTCCGAGGTGGGAATGACTGCATGTTGAAAGAAGGTACGAGTCCGTTTCCAGTAGCGAAGTGCAGGTTCATAGTAGTATGCAGTAATGCCACTGCAGAGCTGGCGATATTTCCGCTTGCGGGACATCTCACGATCGAAGAGGGAGAGGATGCTGCTGCCAATATAGTAGGCGCGCCGATGTGGGTGAAAACGAAGGTATACGACATTGGGTTGGAAATAGTCCTGTAAATAAAGTTGTTGACGAGGTCGAAGTCGATGCAGCAAAGGGAGAAAACGAG
Source organism: Durusdinium trenchii (assembly GCA_963970005.1). NCBI lineage: Eukaryota > Dinophyceae > Suessiales > Symbiodiniaceae > Durusdinium > Durusdinium trenchii. The sequence continues at coordinate 903,461 of CAXAMN010023417.1, forward strand.
TGCGACGAGCACCTGCAGGAAGGGTGCGAAAAAGGATAAGGCGGCAAAGTTGACCTTTCAGAAAGACCAAGGGGCGTAGCTCCAAGTAAGTGAGTTCACAATGAGCATCCACAAGCGTGAAGAACTGAAGGAAAACACGGAAAACACGAACAGGAATAGATGTTGAGCAAGGAGGGAGCAACCTTGAGAAACGGTCGTGGTCAAGGAAAGCCGCAGGGCAGTGATGAAGGAACCATCAGGCGACCAAAGCATTGGCCGTGGCAAGGATGCGAACGAGAGCGTTCTGGGTGGCGCTCTGGGCCAGCTTAGGGTCCCAACCCCATGCAATAGTCAGGCGACATAAGTTGGGAAGATCCAGCTTGTCGGCCTTGAGGGTGGTGATGATGGAGTCAATCTCTTTGGCGATGTCTTCCAATTTGGTCAAGCGAGCCTTGTCCTTAATGTTGGTGCGAACCCATTTGTCGATCAGTCTTGGTGCCCTTCGTCGGTGCATTGTCTTCCAACACTGGCCGACGGGTGCCAACAATGTAAGTCTGAAGAGGATCTGCAGGAGCGGCGGGGGTCGAAGTGGATTTCTCTGGGTCCGGAGGTGATGCTTTGAAGTGGCTGTCCAATGTGCGTCCCGAACGAGGTGGAGCTGGTGGAGTGACGTGCGGCTTGGACTTGTCGATACGAAGGCGTTCACGATCGGCTGGGGTCTCCGGATCTGTAGGACTCTCGACCGGGCAAGAAGCCCTGAGTTTCTCGTTCTCCTTGAGAAGTTGTTCGACTTGATCCTGAAGGGCTTCCGTGGTAGTTTTGGGCATCTGTTCCCGGAGGTAGTCGAAGACACGATCGGCGAGGCGATCCAATCCCTTGCGCTTCTCATCCCAGTCGTCCTTAAGGGAAGCAGGATGAAGGTGACCGATGATGCGGGCGATGTCAACGTCCGAGCTCTTGAAGATCTTCCGGGAGAGAGAGGACCAAAGGTAGGCCTCTTGACGATTTCGGAATCCCTCAAACTGGACCAAGCGGCCGTTGGCGACAAGGCGTAAAGTCCAGTTCTCCTGTTTGCGGCTGAGTACGTCGATAAGGCGTACATCCTCAATCGGTTGATGATCAATCTGGAGTTCACGACTCCAAGCAGTTGCAATGACTCGACGAGGAAAAGTCAGTTTGTACTCTTGTTGTCGATCCAGGTAGATGTCATCGCGGGTCCAGGCTTTGGAAGAGTGTATCGAGTCTCGAAGGTGTTGCCAGAGGAAGGAGGAGTCTCAACCGGTAGGCCTGTGGGTTTCCTGCGTGGAGATCGAGAGCGACGAGAGGTACGACGGTCCCGTTTTCCTCGTCGTCGATGAGGTTCAGCAGAGCTGCTCGTAGAGCGTCCACGGGCCATGGTGAGGTGAGATCCGCGACGAAGAGGACGGGGAAGTAAATCGAAAATCACACAATTCACAAAATTGAGAGCTGAAAATTGGAGGCGACGGAACGAAAAATGCGTTCGAAAAGGGAAAGAACCGGAAAGATGTAACTGGGGTAGAAAGTAGTCACAGTGACGAGGAAAAGGAAAGCACTGTTTTGGACACTCGCATGGATCAGAAAAATCCCTGGATCAAAAACCGAGCTAGCAGTCGTACACATCATTCAAGAAGTAGGCTCAGGAGGAGGTGGCGAAGGGACCTCATTGGAGTCGGGCGGAGTCGATGCCGGTGGAGTAGTCCTGTGCCTTGTGGCTTGCCATAGATGTCCGTGTAGAAGACCGCGTCCATCGAGAGGACGCTGATGCGAACGATCCAAGGCGGAAGAGAGAGTAGATGTAGTAGAGCCACGAGAGGAGGTGGTCCAAGGTGTTGAGGTAGATGAACCCGGAAGTGGTAGAAGTGTGTTGATCGGAGGAGGTGTGCGGGAGCGAGAGCGAGTAGGGGTCGGTGTGGTAATAGGTGGTGGTGTGGCTGGAGTAGCGGGAGTGGGAGGTGACTCTGGTGAAGAGTGAGAATCAAAATTCCGACGTGGTTGTCGTCGGGATAAGAGAGCTTCGTCAGCTGTAGCGCCGAGGGTAAAATTCTCCTCAGGAGTGCCCAAAGCGCGAATGAAGCCGTTGGGATTGACGCGATATTGTCCAAAGGTAGTGGAGCCGTCTGGAGGGGGGACAACATATTGGAGAAGGGAAATACCACGAGCGATCCGACGTTGGAGAATGTTGAACTCATGAATAGCACGACGCGTTTGAATGTAAATGTTCCGGGCGGAGATGGTCTCAAAGTATTCGTCGGATGGAACATCTTGCGCCATCGTAGGATGAGCGCAGAGAGCTTCGGTAGTCCAAGCGGCCAAGCAAATCATCCAATGAAGCCAAAGAAGTTCAGGTTGGCGATGAGGTTGAGGTCGTACGTTCCCAGGTGGAGACTGACTGGGAGGTCATAGGGATTGAAGAGAGTGTGGCGAGGAGGAGGTGCTGTGGAAGCCGCAAGTAGGCCCGTGGGTGGAGGATCCATGAATGCGAAACGGAGAGGGAGGACTGGGTAGGATCAAGTGTCTGAGTCAAGAAAAACTGCGGAACAAACGATGAAAGTGATTGGGAGGGAAGAGTGAAAAATGAAATGAGGAGAAAGTCGAATCCGAAAGGAAAGAGCAGGACGCGCTTTTTTTTTGAGGTGGCGGTGGAAGAGGGCAGCTTATGGCCTGGGTGAAAGCTATGTCGGTCTCGACCCGTAGGCATGAGGATAAGGTGGTAGTACAGAATCTCCAGGTAGCCAAGGTTGGGTTGGCAGCGCATGAGGTGGATAGAGGGCCAAGCGGTGTAAGAGTCGGTTGGTATTGGCAACTTCGTCCATCAATCGTTCTGTGGAGGCATGTAGATCACGAAGAATTTGTTCCAGATCTGGTGGAATTCCGGGAGGGAACGAGGTTGTGTAAGGCATCTCGTATAGTACCTCCAAGGAACGAGAAATCGAATCTATAAGTGAGCGTCGGGAGATCAGGAGGTTGATGATCCCCAATGGAGCCTGCTGAGGGTGTGTCTCCAGCGTAGTCCAAAAAGAGGCCTCCATGGCTATAGGGGCTGAGAAAGGTGCAGGTGCGGGAGGACAGGGAGGCGAAACGAACTCGAGCCAGAGAGGTGGGAAGTGAAAGTAAAAGTGACAGGAAGACTCGTGAATCCGAGAAGATAACCAATGAAGTGAAAAAGGTAAACCAAGAAAAACAGAAAGTGGCACCATTTTCCAGGGGAAGATCGCTTCGGTGGCAGAAAATGGCGAACTGTAGTCGCAGCGCTGCAACAAGGTATTGTACAGCCAATGTACAGGTGGAAATCATAAAGGAACATCAGCTCGACTGAGGCCGTAGGAGGGCAACTCGTTGGTACTGATGAACAAACCAGCGTATTGAATCTGACTGGTAGAGCTGCGGCACTTGTACCTGCGATCCGATTTGTCCCTCACAACATCATAGAAGTGGCTGGCGATGGCATCGCAAGGAAGACCACCCGTTTTCACGACATAATGAGAAGCTTGGCGGGAGAAGCACTCTCCAGCCACGAAGCATGGTCGAGACGCGGAGCGACCACCAAATCCACAAGCCACGTGAAGAGCGCACTGGAGCTCGGCCGTCAATTGACCGAGAATGGCCAAGTTGATCCTGTTGTCTTCGAAATGGCTATGACCCGGATAGCAGCACCGGCAGTAGAAGCCAAGGCTGGGAAAGAAGTCCGAGTCCCGAGAATCCTTCCAGGAGCTAGGTCGAATCAAGCCGTCAGTGAGGATCCCCTGTAAGGAAATAGCTGGTGTGGTGGGGGGTCTAGTCCAACTTGAGGAGCCACAAATCGTGAGGTCCGGACGGACGAATGTGGAGCCAAAAGGGTGTGGTCCAAATATGCTGCTGAGGACCAGGGTTGAGGCGAATCTCGATAGTATTGTTCATCAGAGCGGTGACCAGAAAGAGGATGTATCAATCTCAAAGCGGCCAAAAGTTGATCTGTGTAGGCCAAGGTAGTACAGGTAGCGCGTTTAATCTCGATACTGGTCGTCAGGGCGCGAAGAGTAGCGCTGAGACGAGGGCACGTGATGGTAAAAGTTCTCGATGAAGTACGGCGTGGAGGCAGTCCAGCAACCGGGGCAAGTCCTGTAGGAAGAATATATGGTGTCGGTGTCGAAAAAGACATGGCGTCAGGGCCTCGACGGTCGAAAGACAAGTGGAGCGTAGGGAATAAATCGTGAGAAACCAGCTGGAGCCAACGGAAAGAACAGGGTAGAAAATGCATTGTCAGTGTGTGAACATGTAAGTCAAGAAAACGGAGAGATCATGACTCATTTTCCAGGCAAACCAGTCAAAGGGAAAGCGTGATACTATGTACGGCTCGGATTTGATCGAGGACGAGACCGAGAGCGAGCGCGATTCATAGTGGCTCGAATCTCCGCCGTGGAGAGGGTTCGGTTCGAAGTGGTAACCGCAATGCCATGCGTAGGACGTGGGGTTGAAGAAGAAGTCCGGGCGTCATCTGGATTGAGACTGGTAGGAGTCATTCGTTGCGTCGTGCGAGAGCCAATAACTGAAGGAGGAGTGGAAGGAAGACGAGGATCTCGAAAGGTAGTGCGTCCACGTAGTTCGGCATCCAATTGAGCGGTCTCAAAGGTTAAAGCGTGGATCATGCCAAAAGGTGGTGAGTAATTCCTGAATATAGCGCAGGCCGGTATGAATGGCCTGAGTCGCTTGGCGGATGGCGGAATCAAGTCCTCGAAGTTGCATCTGGAGATGCGGCGAGGTGATGTAGTCCAAGAAGGTGGGGGAAAGGATGGCGAAACGAGTACGAAGGAGTAAAGTGGTAAGGGTCAATAGGCCATGTACATGAAGAATCTCTCGATGTAGAATGGCTTGGGCCCTCATCGGTATGCCCTCGACCGGAGCGAGACCAGCAGGGGAAGGATTCATGGCAGGAAGGAGGAACGGAACACCTGAGATGCTAAGGCTCCAACAGGTTCCAATGAACCTCAAAAGTACTACGGTCGCTCTGACCACGTTGAGGCGTTAAGCCAGCTTGGACCGCTGCGGTCACGTAAAGGCGTGAGCCAACTTGGAATTCCAAAATTGAGACAAATATCCCACTTCTTGAGGCATGAGCCAGCTTCGCCCGCTGTGGGCACTTACGTTTCCAAAGCAAGGGAGACAGCGACAAACCCTCGTTCGACGGGTCTACGGGAGGCACTCTGCGGGGTCATCCCGGGTTGGCACAAGGCCAAACACACGTAAGATATGTGTACGGAACTGAAAGCGGTGCCACACGCTGGCCTAGGGTTCCATGTCCTAAGAGTACCAGTAAGGACCAACGGAGCCTGGAGGTCTTCAAGAGGAACGGAGGCCAAAGTCTCAAGTCGACGACGAAGCGACAAGGTGACGACGGTCGTACTTGTCTGCCGAGTGAGGTTCTTGGCTCAGCCTCACGCCATTCAGAAAATTGGAAAATTGCAGGTACGTGAGAGAGATCAGCTCTCATATCCCGTGCGTCAGGTAGCTTCGTTGGACATGGTCCCTGAACGCACGCCATGGTCCCCTGCTGAAAACTCAAAAACTCCAAAAGCGAGAACAATCCGAAAGGATCCCTGTGATTCCAAGGGGTACACACACACACACGGAGCCGCACAGCGGCGCTCGGATCGAGGGCCGCTTGGCGGCGCTCTCGCGCAGAACCTGAATAGGCACCTAAAGCCTTAGAAACGAGAGAAAGAAAAACAGAAAGAGCAGCGCTAAAAGGGCAAGAAGAAAAGGTAGGAGTAGCGCAAAAAGTGACTACTTAGCCCTTGACTGGGGTAGGGAAACGAGCCTCAAGAACAACCTAACAAGCCTGAAAGAAAGCCCAAGAAACGAAGAAGGCGCAAGAAAGAAAGCGGGGGTCAGGGAGGGGGTGTATGTCCATGTGTGTGTGTGTATGACGTATACTTTGCACTTTAGTTACTGATTACTTAGCCGAAATGAATTAAATGCAGTAGCTAGGGAGCGGGGCTTTAGTCTTAAACCGCCCGGGTAGAGTAGACTAGAACAGGGACAACAGAAGGAAAGGCGCCGACAGACACAAGTGTGTCGAGTACCATTTCCTTCTGTTACCTGAATTAGTGGGTGGGTGGGGTGGGGGTGGGGTAGAAAACCGGCGGGTTCATTGGGTGAAACATGTGTTTCCAGTACCATAATCCAACGCATGCAGAGAACGTAAAGTCAGTCAGTGGTAGTCCGGAGTGGCTTCAGCGCCCCTTTGCAGGGGATCACACTGCACACCCAAGTGGGACGATGCAGCGGGACACTTCGATAATGGGTTTGCAGTTATTAACTCTGTTCCACGAAGAAAGGAGTGAGGGAACGGAAAGGCGATTGGAGTCCGCTGACTTGAATTGTTAAAACATTGTTTGCACATCTGCCGAATGAATACGTAGCCGAGAAATTAGTTACTGAATACTTAGCAGAAACGAATTATCGCCGTGCATGGAGCCCTGGTTTGGGGGACGTATCATGAAAACCACCATGAAAGCAAAAAGAGAGCAGAACAGCGTGGACAACAGTTAGCCGCCGGTACGTTTGCACCCAGGTGGGGGGGTGTCTTCGTTGGCCGGAGGCCCCCTAGCTGGCTCCGGCCCCCGGCGGCTTTAAACAACCTCAAAAACCCCGGAAACAGAGTAACAAAAACTCCTAGAGACGGAGGTTGACACACACACACACACACGCACGCACGCATGCACGCACACACACATGTATATATATATATATATGTTTTTAATGATTTTAATGTTTTATCGCAAGACACTGTTGCCCGACAGTTGCCATTGTACCGAATGGAAGGTCAGAACCCTAGCTGAATTCTCTAGCGTCTCGGAACAGCAACGTGTTGAATTTGTCTACACCGAAACCCTGTCTCACGGCGCTCAGCCCAAGAAGCACCCTCGAAGAAGGATGACGCGATCACATTTCTGTGCGCATGCTAACTAGTCAAAACCAACTCGCGCCCAACACGACATCGCGAACGCATTCTGTTTGCACCGCTCCTGCAGAAGCAAGAGGTGTTAAAGGCTCGTTTGTTGCTGCTTGGCAGGCAACAGGAGCGAGAAAAGCAAGACGCGACTTGGCTTCGTTGGATCACTCTATGCGAAACGCTTTGGGGATTCCATCAGCCAAGGTCTGGCGAGGCCACGTCGAATCTGAGATACGAAATGTGTCGCCTAACGTGGCAAGATAGATAGTTTGCCTTCGTGGTGTAGCACAGAATTCTTGCAGCTTGGGAAGCCTGAGAGAATCGTGACGTGAACACAAAGGCACGCATCAGAACGTTAGAACGGTTTGAATTTGGCCGCCAGCCAGGCCAGCACAGCCACCTGGCTACTGTGCGAGATGGAGGAACAGGCGTGTGATTTCTACGGGTAAGATGTGGCCATGTCAACACGAGACCGGAGATGGTCAGTGACCTCCCAAATTAGGAGGGAGCTGCGAGCCTGTCGAGCACATCATTTTCTTGGGATTGGACTTTGCCCCTGGGCTTGAGGAAATCTCAGTTCAACTTGCCTCCACCTGTTTGCCCCACACTAATTTAGGCCCTAGACATCTAAGCCATGGATGTTTACACGACATTTCAAGCCTCCACGAGCTAAGATGTCATGACTACCAGATGTGTGGGCCAACTCTGTGAATTATATATTGCAATAGGCCCTTTTGCAGCTATGGCCTGCACACCCTCCCAGCTGAAATGAAGCAGTTTGGATGGAGCCACTTGGATGTTCAATGTTTACCTATTTTCGTCCACGCCCAGGCCCATCACGACCACTGCACCAAATCAGATCTTCACCGAGCCCAGTGAGGACAGTGACAACGCCTTCTTTGGGCTACAAATTCAGAACGAAAAAGAACTACAAAATTGGCCAGAACCTGGAGTTCAAATAGCCACCTTTGTCTCGCTAAAATCTACATTCGACCCTCCTTTCCGTTGCGAGGTTCTTGCAAGAGTTGTCATTTGGATATTGTTATTATTGCTTGTGAGTGTGAATTCTCAGGGGCTTGACTTCAGGTTGTTGCAACTTTGGGGGTTGGCCGTGTTAAGTTTGCTGCTCTAGGGAATGAACTCCGGAGGTACGTAATATGACTATGGGACGTGCACATCGCAGCTCACGTTCAGGTTTCAGCTGTGACCAAGCGCTTCTAGGAAAAAACATTATGTCAGCATAGACCCCGCACAGCGTCAGCATTATTTTTTTGTGTCAACTCCTTTAATTCCAATGTTGGTGGTAACGTTTGCAATGTTGTTCCTACAGCTTCCAGCTGTTTGGGAGTGGCTTTGAAAAATAGTTCCTAATTCCCGGGTCACATGTGCAAAAACGAATTGATATATATATATATATATATCCGCCCACACCGCTTGTCGGTGCAGGGCGTGCTATTGGGGCTCTTGCCGTCGAGCTTTGCATTTTAGCAAAAAAATCCTATGCATATAGCTTTGCTAGGGGGGGCTTTTTTTTTTTTTCGCGCGTGCGTGGCCTGGCTGAGCTGCAGGGCCACTAGGGAGAGCGTTTTGGAGGTACATTTTTTGATGATGTTTCGTTACGTCGTGCTTGCAGGGCCACTGGGGTTGGAGGAGTTTTTGCGTTTTGGGGTGGTTGCTGCGTTGATTCTTGCTCGGCTGCAAGGGCCACTGGGGACAGCGTTTTGGAGGTGTATTTTTGGATGGCTCTTGGCAATGCCGAAGTTGTATCACCATTATGGGCCCCAATGTAGACGAAGTTGGCCCCAAGATGGCTCCAACGCAGCCGTAAAACAGCCAACCTGGCGCCTAGATGGCTGCACTTGTCCCCAATTTGGAGCCAAAATAGTTCGCAGAAGCTAATTTAAAATCCTGGTCCTGCTGGGGGAGGGCCGAACATAATCTGACAGATAGCTTCAACACGATTCAACATAGCCCAACTTAGCTTCAACATGGCCACGTATTGGCCGAACTTGACCCTCCCAATAGCCAAACTTGCCCCCCAAGTCCCGGAACTTTTACTCCCGCTTTCTTTTCGCATTTGACCCTCAAACCTCCTTTATTACAGCATCACCCCGTGAAGCTCCATTCGGTGTGGGCGGCCGTCGACGCGGAGCGTCTTGAATAACATACAAATATATATATATATACATATACAGCATACATATATATATATATATGTGTGTATGTGTGTACGTGTGTGTCATGAGGGAACCTGATGATGATATCAAACTTGAAACGCTGCACCGCTGTTGCTTTTATAGCCACACGCAAACATACCCGGACAAGGCGGTGGAGAACGGTGTGGCCAAGCAGGGGACAAGGCCAGGGCCTGGACAAGGCGGTGGCAAAAGGACCAACAAGGCTGACAAACTGGACAGACAGTCCCGGGCAACACAAACAAGGTCTGGACAAGGCGGCGCTGCCAAGCAGGCCCGACAATGCCTGAACAATGGCAACAAGCCGGGCCCACAGCTACGCAGTCACGGCGCGGCCACAACCATCATGGCCAGCCATGCCTTTCTTAAAAACTGATTGGGGAACAAGAGGGTGACACAGGGCCTGCCAGCAGGAGGAGAACCAGAGGACAAGAGGAGGACACAGCGTTTGCAAGGGTGGGTTCGTCGGCGCGGCCAAAAGAAGGACAGAGGGCTTGGCCAGCGCACCCAGAGGACAGCAGGAGAGGACAACTGGAGGGCAGGAACAAGACAACAGGAGGACAACAGCCGGATACAGGGCCCAGGGGCACGGCCGGAGACTGTGGCCAGTGTTTTTCCTACGAGAGAACCCTGACAGTAAACTGTTTTGGGAACGGCTCACATTGCGGTTTCCTTCTAATTTCGCAGGATGTCACCAAGCAGGTTCTTCCTTTTTTGCATCCAGGGTTTGCCTTAAGGAGATGACTTTGTGACTTCACATATTTAACTTCTGTTTTGCTACTCACAGTTTTGCTTGTGCTTTGTTGATGGGAAAAGGTGAGCATGCCATGTGGCGGTATGAAAGAAGAGGCATTGTGCCTTTGAGCGGTGCAAACCCCTGTGAGCAGATTGAACCTGCCCCGGCTGACCGCCTTTTGATGAGCATAGTTTTTTGTGCGCGAAGATCAATGTAGGGTCGCGGTGCGCACAGAAGGCGTGGGCACACATTGCATTGAGAAAGTTGAGGCCAATTAAATTTTGAGATACGCTGCCCCCCGGTGTCTCACTGAAAAGAAAACCCTTCACTGGAAGCACGTGCTGGCTATCTTCAAGGCAAGGTTGCCTCCCCTTTTGGCATGTCCTCACGCCTGGGATGAGTTGACCTTGTGTGCATTGGTCATTCAAAAAAGAAACGTCCGTGCGTTGCGAGCAGCTGGCCCCACGTGCAATGCTTAAACAAGGGGTTCGGGAACCCCCCACTACCATGCACAAATCCAGCAACTACATCGATGGCTCTATCATAAACACAAAGATCCACCATGCAAGGGTATATAAGCATTCTAGACACACCTCAACACCAAAAATGTCGTACAACCAAACACTTTGCATCGCTACGCTCAGGTGCAAAGGCTTGATAGCCAAATGATGTGATGACACCGAACAGCATTTAACGCCAAGAAAGATAACAAGATTGACAAGCTCTTCCTGCAAGAGTGTCAGGTCAACAACAACAGCATTCAAGTCATCAAAGGGTATTCAAAGGGTATACGTTCATTTTCTGACATCACTGATGAACAGCATAAAAAGTAAAAGAGCAGAAACCTTGAGGCGTGCAAACTGGGCAGGGGCTAAAAGGCTAAAGGTGTTGGAAAAGCGCGAGGAGCGCATGCGGACTTACAACGAAACATTGATAGGGAATACCATGGAGTTGCAATTGTCCCGAGTCCACGGTCAAAGCTGTGTGACCGATTTTGAAGAAACTAAGGTCAGACTTGTGTCTATCTCTCCTACCCCTGAAGATGGTTCCGGCAGGGGGGACTTCAGAAAGTTATATAAGTTACATATTATCTGTATTTAATTAAAATTAGTTTAACTACCCCCCTGGCACCACCAGGTGCGCACTTACATGTTACAACCCCGGTAGGGAACTTGAGACCTGGTAGGCCTGAACTTACATTTTTTAACACACACCCCAGCATCCCCCGACTGCTAACTAGAGCGTTCACTTGAAATGTTCCAGAGGCAACCAAGTGAAAATCCTGACTACGCACACAAAATCATGCCTCGCCACCAAGGAAAAGTTTACAATTAGGCCACACACCCAAACCCTTAGATTTTACCAGCACAACCTGGGTTATATGAGAAATGTTGACCTCACAAATTGTAACTTACATTTTGGCCACATCCCCAACCCCCAGATTTACAAGGAACTGGGACGTCCCCTTGAATTAATTACATTTTAGCATACAGGACAAGCAGCAAGGGCAACAACAAGCGGTGAGCATCCTTGATCCCATTGAAACGGAAAAGGCAACAATGTGAGAAACAACATTGACCTCTCCCTTGTTGTGTAGTTGTAGTATGTTCATGATCCTTTGCTCTGTGTTTTCTTTACAGCTGCTTGGGGGGACCCAGCTAGGTGCCCTTTTTGCCTTCCCCCGTAAAACGATCAAAAGGGGCACCCCTTAACCTTTCCTCGAGTTGGGTTTCTCGGTTTGTTAGAACTTGGCTTCATCTGGGTGAGTGTGGGGTTTCATTTGCTTCCCTGTAGAAAGAAGCTGGTGGTCTATCACCAAGCTCTATCATCAAAGAAGAGCCTCCACACCTCAGGAGTGGGTGCTTTGACTACAGCATACCCCCTTTGCTGCGTTGATCGATGGTTTCCGAGCTCCCTTCACACTTGACAACCCGGATCGGCGGGCTTCCTGACCCGCCAATGAACCACATGCACTTCAACATGTATATACCTTTTTGGTTGGGAGTCTGCTTTGGGTGTGTGGCTGTTCTTCTTTGTTGGTCATAATTCAGACCAACTCAGACCAACTGCTGTTCTATCATGCTTGCTTTCAGCAGCAGCAAGCCACACAAAACAATTATACCGTAAAGGCACACCCACAAAGCAAATAGGACAGGAAAAAGGACCCACAAACTGTGATTCAGTTCACTTTCAGCATTGTTTTCATGTCCACTCGGAGCACGATTCGCCATCGATGCATGTCCGCCGCCATTTAGGGGACCCTTTTGCCACGTGACTTGACGTCACTTTTCGGCTACCGTGTTTGCACTGGACGCCATACGCTGGCGCCACTTGACCTCTCTCGAGCGCCTGCGGCGCTTGGACGGAAAAGCATCGCTTTCAGAGCACTCTTTCGACTGCGGCTTTTCGCTTGCTTTGTCGGTGGTGGTCCGCATCCACCTGTTGTTTGGGCTACCAGTATCACACTGGTACTGGTAGCGGAGCCTGCAAGGCTCGGGCTACCTTGAGGAGCGAGAGGACCTGTCCGGAGCTCTTCAAGAAGAGGTGCACGAGTTTTGGATCCAGGGGACAGTGGCTGGTGACCCTTTGTTGAAAGGTGGCTAGACTCATTGCACGAGACATTGAGGACCGCCTCGGCACTGGCTAGCTTGGCTTTGGACCTTGGTTCATTTGTTTTGGGTTGGCTCGTACTTTGTCCTGCACACCTCCCTCAATTTCGACTACCCCATCCTGAAGTTCAGTCATGACTGAAAAGGACAAAGACACGTCCTTGAGGTGCCACTGGGACGGTGACTTTAGCACCTGGCCGGACTATGTGAGGAAGGTCCGCTTGGCAATTGAAAAGACTCGACGCCGTCGACGAGCACAACCCTGACGCTGGCTCTCAGGCTGAAGCTTTGTTGTTGCGGCTACGCCGTATGCCAGGTACGTCCATGGCAACTTGGTGCGCTCAAGTCAGAGAGCAGTACCGGAAGCTGCAACGAGCTTTGAAGCGTGCTCGAGGAGAACTCCCTGATTTGAAGGCTGCTGGAACTACATCCCTGCCATCCTCGAGGGCACGTTCGTCTCCAGAGCCAGCAGCCGAGGAAGGAACTGAAGCTGAAGAAGCTCAGCGAGCTGCAGAAGAAGATGAAGATGATGAAGGACCTCCTCCTTCTCGTTCTCCGGCTCGCCACTCCTCAAAAGGTGGCAAATCTGGCAAGGGCAAGGAGGACTACCACTCTCCTTCCCGGGGCTCTCGCTCCGAGCCTTCTGAGAGCGATGAGGACTCCGAGAACGACCACTTTTGGGGCGACCTGGAAATGTTGGCCTTCCTGAAGTACTTCCCAGCGAACTGATTGGCTGGATCATGTTGCGCAAGTCCTCCTTGAATGCGGCACAGCGTTTGAACGTCCTTTCAAGCATTGGCAACTCCTTGAAGGCCGATGACATTGAGAAGGGCTTGAGAGGAGCAGAAGACGAGCTTCGTCTTGTGGAAAAGGAGAGCGTGAGGGCCGTCCAAAAGGCCATGGAAAAGGCAAGACCCGACCGCAGTTCTGGGTCGAGTATGAGGGTGAATGGGGCCTCATGCTCACTGGTGAATGTGATGATGAAGATCTCCTGGAGAATGACATCCACTGGCTTGGTGGCATGTCCTATGACCAAGTCTTCCAGACTTCAACCTGGGAGAGCTCTTCGACATCACGCCCTGAGATTGATGAGGAGACCTATGCTGCTGAAGATGGTTTCTGGGCCTCAGATCCTTCAAGTCCAGGAGCTTACCTGTGGTGGAACTTGGAGGCCGACGGCGAATACTACCACCAAGATGCCAGTGGAGCCTTTTGGTCTTGGTCAGAGGCTGATGTTTGGAACTCTGTCCTTTGGAGCTCCCCTGAGGAATCCAAGCCCATTGTGGAAGCCTATGCGGCCTATGAGGAGAAGATCAGGTCTTTCCAGTACAGCCGCCGTGCCACGCACGCCAAGAATGCTTCCCGAGGCTTCTTCCCCAAGGGCAAGTTCAAGGGCAAACCTTCTTTTGGAAAAAAGGTGGAAAAGGAAAAGGGCTTGGCTCGAGATCTTCATCGTCGACTTCGCCTATGGCATCTTCACCGGTGATGGCCATCCAAGGTGGCGGAAAGCCAGGCTCCCCTGGCTACCAAGGATGTTTCGTTTGTGGAGCAAAACATCATGACTACCGCTCGTGTCCACGTCGGTCACGGAGCGGCAAAGGTGGCAAGGTGTTCATGGTGACTGATGAGCACGAATCTGTGGAGAGCGGCCTTTGGAGATCATGGCCGCTGATGAGATTGGTTCACCTGAGGTTGAGGGCTATGGAGTGCTCGACACCGGAGCGACCGAGACTGTTTCAGGGTTGGCTGCCCTGGAGTGGATCATGCACAAGAGGCACATGTCGGGGTCCGACACTGACGGATTCCAGGTGGTTGATGTGCCCAACAAGATGTTCAAGTTCGGCAATGGCATGACCCAGAAGTCTGAGAGTATGATT
>CAXAMN010023418.1:2644-17172 GCA_963970005.1 Durusdinium trenchii
GAGGTGGCTGTGTAAGCTTTACTCCCCGCCTGCGTGGCGGGGGCGTCACCTGCGAGGTGCCTGTAGAAGCTTTGCCTTCCGCCTGCGTGGCGGGGGCGTGACCTGCGCGGCTATAGTATATTCTTACACTGATATATAAATACCTCTATCTATATATATATATATATATGTATGTTTAGACAATAGGATATTTCGGAATTTGTCGCTTCGTCGCCGCGCTGCCAGGTGCATGATCCCCGCGCCATGCCTAATGGGAGTCCGCGGGGGTCGGATCGATCCCACTACTCCTTTGTGGAGGAGGACAGTGACACGGAGACGTCACCGGCTGCTGCCACACCAGGCATGACGTCGAAGGCAAGCCCGCCGGTGCCGCCTCCAAAGGCGGCTCGCTCCCGCTGCACCTGCGTCGCCGGCAAAAGAAGAAAATTCCACAGAGAGCACGGACTCGGTGGAGGCTCCTGCAGGAAAAGGATCCAAAGCCAAGGGATCCACCCTGCTCCGGTGCAAGCACTGCTGGAAGCAGGTCTCGCGGGGAGGGATGCAGATGCATCAGCGCTTGAACTTGACGTGTTTGACATGGCAGCTCCACGGTCAAGGCCGCCCTTGGGAATCCGCGGCCCGCAAGGCAGAGCAGCTGAAGGCAGACCGCGAGCAACAATGGCAGCGCGAGCAGGAGGCAAAGGTGGAGGCAGCAGCAAGGCGGTCTCGCAAGCGAAAGCATTCCGCTGCAGCGCACGGGGGAAGCGCGCGACCAAAGACACCACCACGTGAGCGACGCGAAGGACGCGGCCGTCGCAGGGAGGGACACCGCCGCCGCAAGGAAGAAGAGAACCCGGCGAAGCGCGAGTCGAGGCTCCCCCCCAGCAGCGGTGGCCACAGAACCTGCTGCGGCGGAGGCGATTGTCCCTGCCGCACCGGCCGCGCCCCTTGTGATTCCCACAGCGCCGGACGCATCGACGCAGCTGGCCACTCTGAGTGGACCGAATTGGGCGCGAATGGTACTGGGGCTGGCACCTGTGGGTGCCACCGCGTGGCAGGGGCAGGCCTTGACGGATTTGCTTTTAGCTCTGGCTACCCGACGCTGAGAGGAACACCCACGGCCAGCGGTTCCGCGAAAAAAGGTGTGACTGCGAGATGACTGCGACGTGACTGCGACAGGACGACGGACGTGACATGGACGGTGACTGCGAGATGACTGCGAGTCTTGTGGACAATATGGACCCATGGACAAGGCATAAGTAGTAGGGTGACTGCGAGATGACTGCGGACTCACGGACTCACGGACACGTAGGTGTATATGACTGTAGCTTTTGTTTGGCCCGTTTAGCAGTTCAGCATTCCGGACTTCCGGATCCGTCGTCGACCATGGCCGCGCCCGATGCAAAGTGTGCGATGCGCGGTGTGTCGAAAAGCACCGAAGGCGGTCGCTTCCATGGGAAGAAGTTCCAGTGCAAGCCTTGCCAGAACTTGTCCCAATTGGTGCGACGCCACCTCGGCTCGGACCAGTTTCGAGAGGAGGTGACCCAGGAAGAGCGACAGAATTTTTTTCGCCGTTCGCAGCTGGAGACGACCGACTCCTACCAGTGGAACGTTGTCCGAGCGAACCTAGCCAAGACTCTGACCCGTTCCCGCATCGAGGAAGAGATCTGCCGGACAACAGCAGAAGAGCTTCCGCTTTCTGTGTGGCTGAGTTTGAGGAAGCCACGGTGCGCAGCTGCCCACGCCGCACGGACTCGGCGCTTGGCGAGGTCTACGCCGTGCCGGTGCGCGCTGTGGTGGGCCAGAGCATTCAACGTCAAGTGGAGGAAGAGATCGTGGCGAAGGAGCATGCCTTGCGCGAAAAACAGAACAAGAAGCGCAAGCGCGATGACGCGGCTGACGACCTGGATGTACCGATCTCCCAGCGCAGGCGCCCCCTGCAGCACCCGCCGCGAGCGGCCGGGGCCAGCCGCGAACCGAGGAGGAGGCGGCCAGGGACGCCGCCAAAGCGGCCGCCACGGCCAAGCGCCGTAACGATGCGCAGAACAAGGTGGCTACCAAGTCAGTGGCTAGCCTCACCTCGGTGTCTGGTGCCTTAGTCCACGTGACGCAGGAGGTGCAGAAGCATTGCTGGGATGTCGAGCCCGACTTTATGAAGACTTTGCAAGAGGCGCAGGCTCAGATGAGCGCGTGGCTCAAAGAAACCACAGACTACATGCACCTGTATGAGACGGCTCAAAACTGTGAAGTGGAGTTGAAGGCCCTTTCGTACAGTGCGCAGGACCTCAAGAGCCACACGAAGGCTGCGCATGAGGTGCTGGCTGAAGCCAGAGACATGGTCAAGTCTGCGAAGAAGGCCAAGAAGCACGACACGCAGACCGCCAAAGCGAAGGCCAAGGCCAAGCCACGAGCAAAGGCCCGCGCGCAGAAGGAGCCCGAGGATGTCGAGTGAATGGATAGACGTGGCCGGGGTTAGAGCAGTGTGTACATATACGCTCTGCGTGCGACACAGACCAAAGCAAGATGGGAGAAAAACAAGAGGGCGTATGGCGACGGCGGCCGGGTCGCCGACAAGCGGACATGCATTCAGTAAGACCCTGCATGCACGTATCCTCCGCCAGGTTTTAGACTTTCAAACTATAAGCATAAGTTAAATTCTAAATTTTTGGTATGTATATCACTATCTATGTATGTATACTTATAGGACTGTTTTGTCCACGTGATGGGTGTGCCAACCGGACACGCAGACACCACACACAGCGCAGATAGTGTTCGCAGACAAAACCTACATGTTCAGCGCTTTCCAAAGATCGGCGCGGAGCCATGCCTCGCAAGCGAAAGGTCGACGGAGGAGAGGAAGAACGCCTCCGGCGATGTCTACGGGAAGTGGGCCTCTCTCAAGCAGCAGTTGTCAAGGTCTGGGACATTGCCCACGGGGGCAACAAGGGGACGTCGGTATCTCGGAGTCTCGTACGCCGTCTGGATGAGACAATGCTGCGGCCGTACAGAGATCTGTGTGTCCAAGTGCACTGCGCACCTCTGGATGCGGAACAGAGGCCGGTGTCAGTGCACATCTTGAAGATGCACCGGGCCCTGCAGGAGGTGGCCGCAGCGTCGCCTGCGTGGCGCGTCGAACTGCGGCAGGCCTTGCAGAAGGGCTCAATTCTGCGGCCGGTGCTCTACTCGGATGAGGTACACGCTGGGAATGTGCTTTCGGCCCACGCGGCCATGAAAGTGACAGTGATATACGCCTCCTTCCTTGAACTGTCCCACACCTGGTACAATGAAAATGCTTGGCTGCCTGTTTGCGTCGTCCAGCACGATGTCGCTGCGGAGGTCGCTGCCGGCATGAGCAATGTGATGGTGCAGGTCATTCACCAATTGCTTTGTCCTCGCGAGTTCGCAGTCTCCCTCGAGGACCGGTGGTTCCACGCGGTTATGGCTCCGGAGATTTTCTTCGTCGCGGACCATGACGCGCAACGCATGGTCTTCTACACGGCCAAGGTTCTGCCGGGATCAAGCCGTGTCTGTTTTGTGGCAATGTGATCAAGAAAGGACTGCGAGTCCCAGGGTTCCTTGATGTATGTCAAGCTGCGAGACAGGAGGATTTGCAGATCATTCGAGACGAGGAGTACTTTGACGCGATAGAAGACATGCGCGGTATCCACTCCAAAAGTCTTCTCAAAGAGAAAGAGATTTGCTACGGTATCCGATTCGAAGAACACGGACTCCTGAGTTCTGAGCAGTGCCGGCGAAGCATGCCACCGTCAAGAGCGTGCAACGACGCCATGCACGCATACTTTTGCAGCGGGGGTATTGCGCAATTGGAAATCATGCTATGTTGGGAGAGGCTGGCCTCCCACACAGCAATGACCACACAAAGACTCCGGGAGATGGCCGTCTCTCATGGTTGGAAAAAGGGGCCGCGCTCACAAGCGGCCACATTACGGGCTTTGTTTCGGAAGAGCTACTTCGAAGGAGACCACTATCGCGGCGACGCGTGCCAAACCAAGAATGTGCTTCCCCTGCTGGCCTACTACGCGTGGGAATTGTTGGAGCAGAAGGGCCTAGCGCCGGCCGAGTGTGCGAGCCTATACCGTCTCCTCCAGTGCGCGGCCGAAGTGCGACGCTTGGAACAAAGATGGCGTCCCCTTGCTACGCGCAAGGATGTAGAGCCGCTGCAAAAAGCCCAAGAGCGACACCACGCAGCTTTCTATGCTGCTTACGGGGAAGCGCGCATGCGACCCAAGCATCACCACAGACTACATGTCTGCGACGGTGCGCTAAAGTTGGGTCGGCTGCTTACGACAGAGATCATGGAGAAAAAGCACCAATCCCTGAAGTCTCGCGGCTTGCTGTCGAGACAGCGGGCCAAGCTGGGCAGCTCTGCGCATCTACAATCCTGGCTCCTACCGCGACTGCTGGCAGACACAATCGAGGGCTCTAAGCGAGCGCAAGCCTTAGCGCTTTGGACGAGCGCTGGCTCACCTGGTCCTGCAGATCCTGATATCAGGCATGCACTCCGGGATAATTCGGTGCAGAAAGTGCCGCAGATGCATCTGTGGCAAAACACCGTCCACGTGACGGATGTACTGCTGATTGGGGATGAACGAGCATGCCTCGTTAATGCGCTGTACCAAGCCCAGAGAGCGCCGTGTTGAAAAGATTCCATAAGGATTGCTTGTTTCAATACTCACAATCTGTTTCAATAACAGTCCAGGTTCTATTGAAACAGACACTGAACAATTTTGGACACATTTTTTTGAAAAAATGTCATGTGAGGGCCTCATTTCAATAAGCACAAACCAATATGACCTTATTGGTTTGCTACATAAACCAATATGACCTTCTATTGGCTTACCAATGCAACATGCTAGACTCTTACGCAAGGACAGTGCACAGTTTTTTTGCCATCAGCAAATGCAAGTGCATATACCAGCCCTTCTGCAGGACCAGGCACAAATGTCAGTGCATACACCAGCCCTTTTGCAGGACCAGGCAGCCAGCCTTTACTCAAGACCAGCGCCTGCCTCAATCCTCATCCTCAGAGGCCTCCAGCTCAAATGATCCATGACTGCACCTTAGGTGCATGGCCAGCCTCCAGCGCCAAGCCACCTTTGCTGGAACCATGTGTGGACTGGTTCCATTCAGACAGTGATGGGCTATGGAAGACATAAATCCAACCATTGTTTCTCCTGTGTATGTTGCCACAAACTTGCAGTTCAAAAAGGCACATTGATCAGGCATATGTGCTGCATAATGCATTTTTGGGATGGTATTCCATTGTAGCCTGTTTTCAGACATGTAAATCTTTGCCAGATTTGCATAATGGAGAAGGCACAAATTGGTGTGCTTCTGGAAAGCTTTGCTGGCCTTTGCTGGAAGATGTAGACCAAATCCTTCAATTGCTTCATACATGTGGAGCAGTTGATTGATACAATCCAGGCGATGCTTTTGGTAAGGTGTCGCATCATTGAACTCAGTGCAAATTTCAACAAATGGCTCAACTAAATATCTGATGTGTCTGGCCTTGTAGCCACTCAAGTCAGGAAAGAAGCCATGTTTGTCCTTGACATTGCAAAAGTGACTGAAGCCAAGCTTCCTGATTCTGTTGCTGCTGTCCACACCAAGTTCTGTATATTCTTGGCAAATCCTTTTGAACAGTGCCTTCAGTCGAAGCTCTTGAGAAGCACCAGGGAAGTGTGCTCTGACAATCATGTCAAACATGATGTTTGCAATAATGTGCCCAGTCAAGCCTTCTTCAAGGATATGCAGGCAATCATAATGAAAAGAATACCCATTCACTCCTGGCACTGTTGATATGACATGATCAGTTGGACAGCACCCATTGTGGGAAATCTTTGTGCCTCTCCAGGCTGCTCCCAGCCTATAGTCATTGTGGGGACAATCTGATGTATTGGCCCTACAGTTGAAGCACATGGAGGAATGGCTAGCGCCTGCTAGCTTCATCTCATTTTGGTAGAACTCAAGATCTCCTGTTATGGCAAAGATGATGCCCTTGTAGCCATTGTGCAATTGCTGGCCTGCATTTAGGGCCCTCTGACTTTTGGGTGGCCAGGCATTTCCAAGGTCGTCTGTTTCTGGGAACTTACCATAAAAGAGGTGCTCCATGCTCCAAGCAAGGATCTTCCAGATCTGGCACATTGTGTCCTTACCAGCATCTGCTTGACATTTGTGCATGGCTGTTTTTGGTATTGCTGCCAAAAGCATCTGTGAGTGAGCAACACTTGCTTTTGATAGCAAGGACCTCATGGCATGATGGAATCTCCTCTTTGAAATGAGCCAGCATCGCCATGAAGCACAAGAGGAAGAAACTTGCTAATGTCTTCCTCAGCAGCTGGATTGTTCACAAATTTTGGATCTCCCATATCATGTTCTGCCCAGAACTGTTCAAGGTGGCTGAACCCACTGGCCAGCTCCTGTTCAAGAAGCCAGGGCAGCCATTCATGGGGCAAGAACAGTGCCATTGGCTTCAGCCCAAGCACCCAATCTTCAGGCGTCTTGACAGAAACAGGAACTTCAGGGAAATATGGTTCTGGCAATGTAATGTTGTCTGCTTGGCAATACTTTGCCTCTTGCATATCAGGAGAGGCGGCACCACTCTTTGTGGCAGCAAGAGCAATGCCCTGGAGAGAGGTGCCCTCAGACAAAAAAGAAAGAAGCAAATGCAAAATTTCAATACAAGCCTGGGCTTAATTGCAGGCAAGGTTCTGACATTCCTGAAGCAAAGTGCTCCAAAAGGCACAGGCCAAGGGGTGAAAATTCAACATCATGTTTTACATCTTCCTGTTCAACCTGTACCTTTTTTCTTTTCCATTTACTCATGGGGGTGCCCTTCTCCAAGACCCTCACTCCAATAGAGGAAGCCCTTCTGCAGGACCTCTTCTTTCCTAGGCAGCTTTGTGCCAAAACAAAAGCCTTCAGCACTGATTTCATGTCTTTTCCAAACTGAAGCAGCTTGTTTGGTTCCCAAACTTGGACAAACATGTTTTTCAAAAGCCTTGGCTGGTGCAAGCTATCTTTGCAAGAGCCCTTTTCCAAGACCCTATATGGCTTCTGGTGCAATCTGTCTTTCCAAGAGCCCAGTGCAGGACCCATGGGGTTGCTACAGCCCTTGCTCAGGACACTGAATTTTTCCCAGCAATCTACAATCTTTTTGCTTTTTTGATGGCGTGAGCGGCTTCAATTTGTTCATTTTTGCAACTCTCAAGACTGATGCTCTTCTTGGAGGCTAGCTTCTCCAGCTTGGATAGTGTCCCTTCCAAAGCTTTGCCCTTGGCAGGGGCAATGTCTTTCTTCACCTTCTTCACCAGTGAGGCCATCTTTTTGGGCCTCTTGGAAGCCTCATCCTTGCCCATCTTGCCACCAACCTCACTCAGCAGCTCTGCTTCAACTTCATGTTCATCCTTTTTCACCCCAGAGCCAGAAGACTTGTTGCCTTCAGCCCCTTCCTCTGAGTCATCTTTATCCATGAGGGCAAGAGCATTCTGTTTATTCTTCTTGACAGCTTGGCCAGGGAGTAGGGCTGCCAAAGCATCTTCCCCCTCTGTGTTCTGGCCACTTTCCAAGAGTGCCATGCCCTTCATTTGAATCCACTGCGCTGCCTCACTCTTGCCACCCTGAGACATCTCATGCTTGTGATGCATCTCTGTCTGGCTGTAGCTGGTCATGGTCTCCAGGCAGAACTGCCACTCCTCCTTGTCTTTGGGATCCCTTCTGCACCTGACGCTGCCCCTTTTCACCCTTCTCATGGTCTCATGAAGCCCATGTCGCCTCAAGATAACAGCCAAAGGGACCCACTCCTCTTGCTCTTTTGAGCCACTGGTCCTGCTGAGTGACATCATTTCCTTCTGGTAGACCTGAGAGTTTTTCAAGTCACCACTGCAACCCAAGAAGAGCTTGAGCATCTTCTTCTTGTTCTCATCAGACCCTTTGCCTTTGCAGTGCAGGTTCCAAACCTGGTCCTGCTCAGGGTCCTTGCAAGCAGATCTGGCTGAAGAGAATCTCTGCCACAAGCATTCTCTCTGGCCCTTTGTCAAGGTGTCCAGAAAAGAATGGATGTCTTGATTTTTGCTCTTGCGCCATTGCTCCATCTTGTCATCAAGGGACATACCCTGGGTAGGCAAGCCTGAGAAGTCCAAGTTGGCTGCAGGCTTCTTGTGGGTTTTTGGTCCTTTGGTTTTCTTCACCAATTTCTTCATTGGCCCCATCCTCCTGAGCACTTCCCCAGTGCCCACTGCAAAATCCACACAGAAAATCTACACTGATTTGTCCAAAACTTTGAGCACAAAAACACACCAAAAAATGTTTGTCCCCATATGAGCTCATATGAGCTGGTCTTGCCTCATATGAGGCATTTTTTTGCCTCATATGAGGCACCCTTGCCTCATATGAGCTCATATGAGCTCATATGAGGTGATGTGCTTTCCCAATGCTGATTGTGATTTTGTGGTGGTGAGAGGTCTGTAGATAGAGTTGGGTGTGATGTTCAGGGGGTGTGAGAGACTCTGAAGAGTAAGTGTGGCCATGCCCAAAAACAGTCAGTGCACACTTTTTCTGCAGGCCATGTGGGCAGTGCACTGCCAATGCTTCAGCTTGAGCCCTTCCTCAGGACCCTGGAGCCCTGCTCAGGACCCCTGACACACAATGCCCTTTCTCAGGGCTTGTTTTGTGGTCGCCTTTTTTTTTCTTCCTCCTTTTCTGTGTTTGCCAGCCACCATCTTCCTCTCCAGCCTGCTCTTTCCCCTCTTCCTTCACAGGCTGCTTGTCACCTACAGGCTGCTCCACCTTCTGCTCTTCTTCCTGCTTCTTGGCTGGCATTCAGCCATGGTGGCCTGTGTCCTGCAATCATACAGGGCACTTGGTCTGGAGTAAGAATTGCACATAAGTGTCCCTGCAAAAAACATCAGCAGCACAAACTGTTTCACCACCAACCCCTTCCTTCTTCTTCTCCTTTCCCTTTCCCCTCCACCACAATGCTTGAGCTTGAGCTTGAAGAGGAGGGGCTTGAGGTGCTGGAGCTGCCCTTCCCACCTGAAAGCATTGGCAAAAAGGTTAGCATTACTTGTGTTCAGCGCTGCCAGGCCTCCACTGGTGCCTTTTCCCTGGGCACCTTCTCCTGCTGGAACAATCTATATAAAAAATTCAATAGCTCTGCCCACCCCACCCCTCCAAAAGAAAACACACACAGAAACCTTGTTGGGCAGGCTTGTTGAACCACAGCATGTAGGAGGGCTGGTTCTTGTAGCCAGTGGACCTGTTTGGCTGCACCTGCTGCTGGTAGGTGGGCTGGGCCTGGTGGTACTGTTGCTGGCAGGTGGCCTGGTATTGCCATGCATTGTGCTGCCAAGCCTGCTGCCAGTGCCAAGCTTCTGCCTGGCCTTGTTGCCACCTCCAGGCTGCTGCTGCGGCCTCCTGTTTGGCCTCCTGCTTTTCCTTGTTTCTCAGGAGCCTCTGGAAGCGACCTTCTCCCATGGCTGCCAGCCTGAGCATGTCCTTCTTCTTTTGGTCCATGCCATCTCTTCCAAAGTGCCAGTCTGGTGAGCTTTCATCGCACCATTTTTTTGACATGGCAAAGCCCTTCTGCAGGACCTGCAGCAAGCCCTTCCTCAGGACCTGTGTGCTCTTTAGTTACTGAGTTGCTGTCAAGCTGTGAAGCTGTGTGTATTGGCCCTAGTTGTTGCTATGCTCTACACATGCCCTGTGTTTAGTGCTGCTGGCTGCAAGCTGGGTGTTTGAGCCACAAGGTTGCATGCAAGACAGCTGCTGCAGCTTTGGTGCAAAACAAAAGTGTTGAAAGCTGTTGATCAAGCAGCACTTTTCACAGAGCTTCACTGGTCTGCAGTGTGAGTGGTTGGCCCTTCTTCAGGACCTGCAGCTTTGCTGACAGCACATGGGATGGTGTTTCATGCCTTTGCAAATTTGGTGAAGAGTTTCTCCCTCTCTGCAAGCGCAGACCTCTTTGTGGCCCCTGGCCTTTTGCATGCAGGCAGCATTAACTCAACCAACTCTCTATGGCTCTTCTTCATCTTTGCTGCCTGCTGCTTTGTGCGTGCGACTACAAGTCTCAAGGGTGTCTTTGGACCCAGTGGCCTGTGTTGTATGTATGATTGGTTCCTGCCACCTCCAACCACAAGGCTTCCTTGGTCAATTTCTTCATCCTTGTCAAGCTTGCAGCTCTTACCTCCCTCCTCACCTTTTGTGGCCAACACAGGTTTACCAGCTGGTTTCTTCTTGCAACCTGATGGCTTCTTCTTCACAGGTACTCCAGCTATCTGTCTCCAGTCTTTCTTCTTTACTGGGGGTGGTGAAGAGTTCAAGCTGGCTGGGATGCTCATGTGATCATCATGGGGCTTTGTCTTGTCATTCTCCTCCTCACTGGAGCTGGACTCTGCATCTGCAAGCATGGCTGGAAAGCCCTTTGAGTCCATGGTGACATCAGACAGGTTGTTCTGCAAGGTTCTTTTCTTCTCCTCCTGCACCCCTCCAGTCTTCTTGTACAACCTGGTCAGCACTGAAACCTGGCTTTCATCTAGTCATCACATAATCTCTGCCAGCTCTCCTTTGAGCTTGTGGCTCGCCTCCAATGCTTCAGAATCACACCTACGCAGTCAGCACAGGCTCCAGCAAGCAGTGACCTTTCTCTGTCCCAATGCTGTGCAAGCAGCTCTGTACCAAATCGGTTCATCATAGTGCCCAGGGACATTTTCAAGTATTTGTACTTGATCTGTGCTGTGGGAGATACTTCAATCAAGCATGAAAGCAGCTCACTCAAAAGAAAAAGTGACTTGCTGCTTTCAGCTTGCTGAGCTTGTAAGTTCTGGTAGTCATAGAGGTTGAAACTTTCCTTGATCCCTACCTTTCTTATGTATGCATCAAGCTTGGAGTCGAGCTTCCCCTGATCAGTCTCTGGGAAGCTTTGTCGCTTAGGTGGATTTGGGTTGCCGCCTTTGGCCCTTTTCATTGCTGCCTTCATCAAAACCATGCTGGGAAGCCCTTCTGCAGGACGTCAGTCAATCTGACTGTCAAAGCCCTTCTGCAGGACCTTTCAACAGCACAAAACTACAGCCCTTAAGCAGGACCTTGGAAGCCTGCAGAGCTTGACCCTTAGCAGCTGCAGAGTCACCACAACCCATCACAAAAAATAGCAGGCCAGCAAAAAATGAGACTTTTGCCTTTTTTTCGACCCAGCCTTGCCAATCCACCCTCCTCAATTGGAAGGCTTGTGGAGCCTTTCCTCAAGACCCCATCATTTCTCATCCCCTCAATGCCTGCGGAGCCCTTTCGCAGGACCCCAGGGCCCTTCTTCAAGACCCATCTACCTCCAAGTCCAAGTATGGAACACGCAGCCCTGCTCTACATAACTGCTTCTCCATGCTTTGCCACATACATAGCAATGGACAGCATGTTCTCTGCCCCACAGTTTTCCCAGGCGGCTTGCCCAAATCCAACCAGGGCACCCTCTCATGTTGCAGGAGAGGAAGGAAGACCAGTTATATGTTGATGGCCTGGGCAGCATATCCAGTGGGTCCAGTTCCACAGTTTCCATCAGAGCCCTTCCTCAAGACCCTATATAGCCTTTCCTCAAGACCACCCTTTTGCCTGGTGTGCTTAAAAGCAGCTTGAAGGGGTCACAGCAAGTGCAACATTCAAATCACAATGTGTCAGAGCAGGCTCAGTCATATTGACTTTGTGCATTGTCTTATTCTTAAATGGTTTCCTTATTGAAATAGGTTTCAAACCAATATCTCCTTATTGGTTCATTTCAATAGCCATGTTGAAATAGACCCATAACTGTGTTGGTTTGTAAACCAATAAAATTATTGATTTGTTTCAATAAAACTAGCATTTCAATATTGTGATCAAAAATCAATAACCTTATTGAATCTTTTCAACACGGCGCTCTCTGGGAGGAGACCTCTGCGGTCTCGTGGCATGTATCGAACAGCTGCAACCTTGTGTTCAGACGGCGTGGGGCGCCGATTGGACCAGAACAAATAGCCGACGCCTGCGCCGCTTCTCCCAAGAGGATGCTGGCGGAAAGCCTTCGTGGTGGCTGTTCCTGCCAAGGGGCTCCACCGCGGACAGCGCAGACAGAATTCGCACCTTGCTCTAACCGTGGTTTCGCGCTGAACCGAAGAAGGGGAAAAAAGCCATGTCTGCGCGTTCCGGCCGGCCTCGTCAAACGACTAGTTTTCTTCCTGCGCGTGGAACTTATGTGAACTTATAAAATCAAGTATAAGTTCCCCCAAGTGTTTCAACATTAAGTTAACATAAGTTCACTGATCCTCACTCAAGTTAACATAACCATTTCCGCCTATTAAGCAAGAGCTGTCCGTGGGCGTCGGCATCGGTCGGCGCCACCTCATTGTTGATGCGATTTCGTACCACTGCAGCCGCATGGCCCTTCGCTGACCACCCTGTCTCAAACAAACCTCCTCCATGTCCTTCACCACACGTACCCACTTGTTTTGTTCGTCGGCTCCATCGTTCAAACCATGATGCAGGACATCAGATGACCTGCGAAGCTCGGACAGCCCCGACCATCAAGTAAACGAGCGCCGGCGCCTAAAGAAAGTATTGATATGTCTTTCTTACCCATGCACAGCACCTCAAGAATGTATTTTGATGTATTCATTACCCACGCCCACGGCTTTCCTCGTCTGTCCTACAGCCAACCTTGCACAATGCATCTTGAGGAAACTCACTGAGAGCCCCTAATCTAGTCTCGTTGGCTTCACTCGACAGCTCCTACCGTGAGGCCAACGATCGCCAAACGACAAAGACTATAGAGGTCAAAACACCCACGCTCCGCCTGGTGCTTCTTTGCCTCGATCTTGGTCTTCAGCGGTGCCATCGTTTTCGTGATCTTCTTCCGGTGTCTCTTGTCCTTGTGCGTCGGCGGGTTCTGTAACAGCTCCTTCGCCAAAGCCGAATCCTCTGCAGTTTCCAACACGCAACCTTCCAAAAGGTCATCCCCGCCATCTCCCAATGTCACCTCTGCATAGAAAGGATTCGTTTGCCGCAGACACTCCACAGCAGCAGCGTATTCACTCCTGGGCGCTCGCAACAAAGACGACCCCTTGACTGTATCCTTCTGGCTCCCAACCAAAACAAAGAGAATTGCATCTTGCGCGTCCACCTCTCGCGGAGGCAAGGTCTTCAGCACCGAAGACGGTTTTGCTTGAGGCAAAAAATAGTGTTCCCCACAAATCCATGTTGATGCTCTTCACGTGCCAAGTGTCCTGGTTGTAAAACAACCACCTGCGTGCACGCTCTGGTCATTGGAAGTAGCCGTTTTGTGGCCGATGCCAAGTCTCGCAGTGCAGATGGTTGCTCGCCGATCCAGAGGTCGTTCGCCAAGCTGTGCCGAGGGAGTGTCAAGATGGAAGACATCAAAGACCCCTTGCACTCCACGCATACCAGGCAAGGATCCTTCAAATCCATCGGCATCCTTCGCTTGTGCAACAGCAGGCGCTTGCCCTTGCAATACGGATGCTCCACAGCAGATGCGCGCAATTCCGTCGCCGGAATGTGGGGCCAGCGTCGACTGTATCTTTCCACCCCGAGAAGTCGACATAAGCGCTCCTGTTGTCCAGGCGGAATTGCGTCCACCGCACTCTCCCCCAACTCGGAGTTGCCCGTAGGATCTTGGAACAAAATCAACATCTTCAGCTGCTCTCGCCAAAACCTATGAGCGCATACCACACAGCCCGTCTCGAAGCGGCCTCCTTGGTCCGGTTGTCTGAGCCTCTCATCTGCGTTCTCCATCAAGCGACGCTGTGTGGCGAAGCTCGTGACCTCACATGTCGAACACAATGAAACAAGCATCAATTTAAGTTCACCAGAATGATGCGCGCACAAATGTGCTTTGTGTATACGTTGACCAGAATGAAGCGCACACAAATGTGTTTTGTGTGCGCTTCGTCCCGCTTATACTTTAGTCGGAACCAGTGCGCCCCGAAAATCTTCATAGCATCCCTCTCACATACGAAGCCAAGTACTTAAATAATGTGTTTTTTTTATAACATGTTATCGATGTTGAATGATTTAATAACAAGTTATAAATGTATGTGAACTAGTTATAACAAGTTATAAGTAGGGTTTAAGTAGGGTTTAAACAATTATAACTTGTTAAATTAAGTAGATGTTTGAGTAAAAATTGTCAACTTTTAGCTAACCATGTTAAGTCAATGTTAATTTTTAACTTGAGTTAGGCAGAGTTAGTAAAAATCAAATAACATATAAGTATTGAAAAAGCATCTTCCACATTGTAAGTTTTTGTTTTTTAGAAAATTAAAAAAGTTCTATTCTAATGTGAACTTTTCAATAAACCACCATAAGAATAATCAGCCAGCATGGCATTCAATTTTGTAAAAAACATCATCAAGTGCAGTTACTTTGCCCAAGGGTGAACATGAAGGTTGACATCCAAACAACCATAACCATTAGCTGCAATGATTGCAAAGCAATCCCAGTGCCTGCCAATTTGATTCAAGAGCATGGTGGCCGCCAATGGTTGAAGCTGA
>CAXAMN010023419.1:0-12806 GCA_963970005.1 Durusdinium trenchii
TGCGAACGGATGGAAAGCGTGCCCCTGGCCCCGTTCTAGCCCTTAGTTTGACATGAAGCTCGCGCGCTAAAGCTCCTTTTTACCTGGTTGGGCACTTGAGCCAAAATGGTATATGGCATGTACCTGTATAGCAACTATACTGGGACCTCATCCCTATTGACACCCCCCACATCCGTGCTTCGACGGGGAAGGGAGATGAGTGGATGTAAAAACCGGAGAACGAATCATGTTCTCAAAAGTGCATTGGAGGTCAACCAGTATGTCCTATTGATCTGAATTAGCAAACGATCTTGCATTCGCTTGATGGTTGGATCAAACAGATAACGGAGCTACAAACGGAAAACGTGCACCTACCTATGGTATCATGCGATTACCAACGGTGTGAAACACAATCCTATTTCACTCCCATGATGCCAAAATGGTCATCATGAATTACCCAAGATCCCTCAGTACTTGATCAGTACCGGAAGTAGTATGTCGGTATGACCCCGATGCTCAACCATTCGCGAGTTGTCGCATGTAGTCAGCTCCGACAAAGCCAATGTAGTCCTTGATGAGCTCAACGTTCCTTGGGTTTCCCCTCCGGATCTGCTCCTCGAAGAACTTCAACTTTTGTGTTTGAGTATCGGATACCTCTATGCCGTAGTAGCGGCATGCAACGAGGATCTCCTTTGTGACATTCTTCCGCTCCGACTTGATGGCGGGGCTAATGTCGATGAATTTGTATGGAGCGGCACCTTCATCGTCTGGTTTCTGGTAGTAACTATATCGGCTCGCTCCGAAAGTCTTCCTAATCAAGCGTCTGACGAAATTTGAGATGAATGCCAGTTTCTCGATGATCTCTTCCTGGGTTCCTGGGTCTCAGATCTTTGAGCCTTCGGATCACTCATGTTACGCCGGGTGCTGCCGACCTCTTTGAGATACTTGTGGCTAAGCCCGCAGCGGATTGCAGTGATCATCATCGGGTGAATGACGTGGGCATGGAATTCATAGATCTGCCACGCTTCTGTTGCATACGTGTCGTTGGTCCATTTGCTCATGCCTACGACTTCGGCTCTCTGAAGGCGTCTCGGAAACCCGGTATCCGGATCATTCGGTACTAATGGCCATCTATTGAATGGAGTATCATGCCGCTGCCCATCGTCGAACTTTCGCAGCACGTCTTCACGACTCTCAAAGCAATTGATGTCGAACGTTGCGTTGGCCAAACTCTTGATCAACTTCATCAACCTCAGATCAAATTGCTGTGTGACTGCAAAGTTGTGGTCGATGGGGATCGCAGCTTCTTGCGGCAATTCGTCAATTGCGAAGGGGAAAGGCTGTGGAAGTTCATTCCCGTATCCATCTTGAGGGACCTCCCGATATTCGGGTTCGCCTTCGGCTTCGTCCGGTCGTTCCTTCAAGATGATAGGAACTTCCTCGTCTTCCTCACCTTCGGATTCCTCGACGTCAATGACCTCTTCGGCTGTCTTACGTGCATTCTTGATGACTTCATCGATGTTTGCACCTGCAGAAGAAGTTGCTTCACCGGAAGAACTGGCTGGCACGTCTCTCGGAGGTGATCGTTGATTGCGGTCCCTTGTCTCCTTGGGTACCACATGCGTGAGCTTCCCATTCGCGATCAAAACCGCTACGCAGTGCGGACATATCGTCAATCGCACATCGACTTCGCCAAGACAGTTGGGACACGGTCTTGAGTCATAGTCTTTCATTGCTCGGCGGTACACGATCTCCTCGAAGATTTCCTGCCATTCGGTGCTATCGTACTCTGGGTAGACACCGCTCTCCTCGACCATGCCCAGCAGCTTTGAGATCTTGGCGTCGTCCTCGGAGTAGGTATCATCCTGGACCTCAACCGCTAAGCTCTCAAGCTTTTGATAGCGTGGAGTCATGATCGGGTTTCCGTATTTGGACTCCAGAACAAGGTAGCTTCCAGGGTCGGGTTCTCTATTGAGTAACCTGATCCATTCGATCTCCTCAGGCTGTCCGGGTTCTGCATTGTCGCATTGCAACCATGCCCCTTTAACCTCATCGAAGGGAACGACGTCCTCAACCAATAGAGATCCAGTCGCTGAGATGAGAAGCCCGTACTCCTGCAGCTTCGACACCGGAATGTAGAGAACCACTGGGCGATCACTCAATGCGACCTTACGACCTAGCCAAGGTTTTCCCTTGTAGCCCTGCTCCCAGGCCCATGGCGGAAAACATGTGAAGTGGATAGAATCCCTTCCCGATGTACCGAGACCTCCTGGCACTAGCCCCCGTCGCATGATTGAAGTCAGCGCTCCAAGATTGGTAGCGTGAAATGCAGTCACCATGGATAGGGCCATGTCGTTGGTCATTCTTGATCCAATGTGGTCGATGTTGATGGTAACGTCATAACCTCCACCGTCCGACGAGTGTGCTGAGGTTGCTCTTACAGCCACGGGAAAGCACCATCCATCGCTATTGTGGAGTCTTCCTTTGGAGATTCCCATGCCCTTGAGCTCGTCAATCCATTCCTTCTCCATCGGGTCATCAGGATCATTGAGTTCATCAGGGTGAACGCGGACCGCCAACATTTGGAATCTGATCCTCTTGGTTATGCGGAAACACTCATAGTTCTGGTCGAGGTACTTCTCCAAACGCGCCTTCTTGGTCACGATGTCTATGTTGCCATAGTGATAACCATCTTCCCAAACTGCGTTATCAGCTAACAGGTCTTCCCATGACACCCATGCGCCCTCATCGCATTTGATTGGTGTGAGTCTTCCACCAGTCCTGAACTGGCGTCCAATTCGATGCCTCAACTTCGCTCCCAATCGGCGACTCAGGGCCTGACTCGCTTGGCTGTATTCAGGTACTCGACAGTCTCGAGTCGGATACTTGAGGTTGCCGTAGTCGGAGTTCTGTGCAGCGAAAGTGACTCCGTTGATCGGTACTAGCTCAACTTTCCCGATCATCGTCATGGGGTCGATCGGCTTGTATCCTTTCTCCCTCCGTGTCGGTAGGGGATAGAATTGATGACATGCCTTTGGTTTGAGGGAACTGGAGTGCACAAATGCCCTCTCAACAAATTCGTACACCACCCTCATATCCCTAGGGCCTACTTCCGCAAGCTTCCGCCCATTGTAGGAATGTGTCCCTCCTTCGACTCCATCAGCACTTTCGATCAAGGTGAATCCGTCATGGTCAAACATTGTCACGACTCTTGCTTTCAACATCTCTTTTCGCCTGAACTCGCTGTCGACCTTCCTATCTGGAGTAGGCGATGCTCTCTGCTTCTTCTTCTTAGGCTCCTCGGTTGGATGTCCAGATGGTACATCGTCGGGTGCAACCTCCCCCTTCACTCTCTTCTTCCAATCACTCAACACTGAGGTAACTGTAGGTGAGGACGAAGGGGTCTTCTCGCAATTGGGAGTTGTGTGTCCCGACATCATGCAGTGGATGCAGAATTCTGCTTGCCCGATCTTCTTCTCGAACTCGTCGATGGCTTGCAGTATTGATGTCTTCGGATCGGACATGTCAACGTCTTGCTCCTTCTCCTGCTCACATTCAGTCTCCATATCGACACCTTCGGCCTCGGGCTGGCCAGTAGCTTCTGCTCCATGTTCTGGTTCTTTCCCGATTTCGAAGAAGTGGTCGATGTCGAATTCAGGAGGCGGCATGGTCCTCATGCGAACGAGAATCAGTGCCACGTTTGCCGCCTCTTCAGAGTGCGGGTCCAATGTTCTGATCATCGATCGCTTTCGATTCTCATACGTTGTCCTGTCATACAGCGATGCAGTGACGCGCTTGATGGATTCTTCTAATCCCGTCCTCAAAGCCTCAATGTCACCCCGTCCCAAGAACAGATGTTTGAAGAGTTGAGCAACTTCTAACATGCCCAGCAGCGCTTCCACCATATCACCTACCCGTTCCTCCGTGGGATCATCTCCGAACATCGTGCGGAATACATCGGGCTCCAGTATGGTCTTGAGGTATTTGGTGTAGCACACGTTTCCAAGGTCATAGGATCCCTGGTAGTACTTGGCGCTGCCGACTATCTGCTTTTCCACATGAATGCTGGGTCCTCTCCTCGTTTTGAAGAAGTTCTCCGTCATTGTTGATGACAATCTGATCCCTCCGAAGAACGAGAGCTCCTTCTGGAAACCGGGGTTCCCGTTAAAGATGATCATCGCTTCGTGTAAGAACTTCATCAAGTCTACGTGCGGGTTCATCTCGGAGATCATGACGGTGGGAGAGGATACCGTTTGCCCCATGCCGAAGTTGTAAAGCAATCGAGCACATGCATGGAATCGCTTCTGGACGTAGTCTTCTGCGGACATCCCACGGCATCTATTTGCTGCTCCGTTGATGCATTCCGCATAGCAATCGTCTTTCAGATCGGAGTCTATGGGATTGCAGACCAAACAGTAATCGCAGCAAATCTCCTCACCCTCCTTGAAGTCATCAATGACGTACCACCTTTGAGTCCTCGAGTATATTGGTTCTGGCTGAAGGACTCCCCAGTACTCATCCATCCATGGCATTTTGTTCTCTCTCCTTACCTTCTCCCTCTTCCTTCGCTCAGACTCGTTCTCACCTGAAGCCCCCGCAGTGGACTGATATGCATGGCTTCCTCTTACGGAGTCTCCGAACAAGTACTGATACAACCTCTCCTTGTCCTGCAACACGTGCTCCAAGTTGGGATCGTGGAGGTTATTCGCTTCGGTCAAGGGGTCCGGTGCCATAAAGCAAGAAGCGAGCATCTTTTCCCTGAACAAATACTTTTCCATGACAGCGTGGACCAAAGAGGTTACAGACTTCATAGAGTAGGGGTGACCTCCTCCGGCGACCGAAATGGCTCGCCAGAATCTGTCCGACGTCGTGGACATCATGCCATTCAGCGACAGCTCGTCCTTGATCATGTTGGCAACTTTGCCGAACGAACCGACGGCATGGTGAAACTCCACGTCTGCGCAAATCCTCACGAATGTAGGTAGTTGGCAGCATGCGTCAAGCTTGATGATCACATCCCTAAGTCTCGGAACGAAGTCCGTGGGAACAATCACAGTCTTGTATGTCCCCTTCTCGCCCGCAGTCACGAGATGACTCAATGACAACCACACATGGATGGAGGTGGGCTCATGTCGTTTGACATCATCAATTCGATCACGAACGAAGTCGATGAAGCCATATGAATCCGTCACCACTCCTCTCTTGTACTCAGGCGTACATGACATGTTGATGACCTTATCCCATCCAAGTGACAATAAGCTCTGGGCGAACACTGTCTGTTTTCCGGAATTCGATTTGGTGATGTACCCGAAGTCCGACATCAGAATCACCTTACTGGTCTTCATGGCGCCGATGAACTCACAGTGCACACTCCCACCGTCAATGGTGCGAGACGCTGGCTGACATGTGACACTTGGGATGAAGCCCTTCAATGTCTCACGCATCCTCAGCTCCAATTCCGCTTCATCACTCACCTTGGCTTCCATTGGGTAACAAAGGTTGTATAGCGTCCTCGGAGACGGTAGTCCTCCAGCAAGTGACACTTGTGTTGAGTCGTAGATGTTGGTATATTGAGCGAACCAATGGGCGTCTTCTTTGTGGTAGTTCCGATCGATCACCGTCTCTTGGTACCCCCCATGCCAGAACATCAAATACGACGTCAACCTCCGTAAGTACTGCAACCATGTCATCTGTCCGTTAACGGTACAGGGACCTTCTACGGTGTGCCCGGATGGCACCTGATTGGCGCTGACCATCGCGTAGACCTTCATGTCTCGCGAAAAATAGTCTTTCCCAAATACGTAGTACTTGTCTGATCCCATCGGAAACGGCATTCTAAACCACGTGGTGACTGAGATGTCCCTTGATGCCGCACCAGTGGATGTTGGTCCACCTGTCCTTCCCCACCGCTTGTAGGAAGCCGACCCATGCCCAGTTGAACTGTCGGAAGGACGTCCCGAAAAGTTCTGCTGTTCAGATGACGACGGCGGTGGAGGGGGTCTTGGTGCACGAGGCATTGGTTTGGCCGTCGGCCTAGTGAAGTCACCGTATATCTGAAGTGGCGGGCACCACTGTGGTCTATGAGCAACGTCAGGAGGCTCCGGACCTTCGCTATCCTGCATGTTCCAAAATGGCAACGAGGGGATGATTCTGTCCTCGATTTTCTTCTTCAACTCCTCGATGTAGTCGGTGTAGGATTTGAAGGCGCTGCTCCGTCGGTTGTACTCATCTTGCCTCCCGCTCTCCGCTGCAGCTGCGTTGTACTGAACTCGAAACATTGTGGGTTCAACCGGGATCCACTCATTGATCATCGGCATGACCTTCTCCCTCATGAATCTGAGTTCTTCTGGTATTATCGTGGCTATCAGAGGCTTGCAGTTGTCTAGGTACTGCACCATAACACTCATGGAGCCTAAAAAGGTCTCCATATGGTTCTGAGCTGCTGACCTGTACTTCGGCAATCCTCTCTTCCTGGCAATCAGGTCCTCGAGCACATCGATCACATGGATCTTGTCCAATGTGCTGTCCAAGTTGTGGACTCTTATTGCCAGTGCCATGTTGCGGACTTCTCTGTTCACCGTATCTATCAGCTCTTTCACCTTCTCCTTCGCGTTTCGACTGGTGAGTTTGTCAGAGGTGTGGTAGAAGATCGAGCTGAAGATCGTGTAGTAACTCTCGAGGCGGGTAGCATAGACGTGATCTGACGGATCCGCGGCTTCACGCATGTTCATGCTCTCCTTGGCCGACCCGGACAGGTTTCTCCATTGTTGGTAGGCAACCATAGTGTCATTGAATCTGCCGTTGTTGATGAAGTCGCGGACGTCGTCCCATAAGTCATCGATCGCCCCAATCTCCTCAGGCTCCACGAGGTAGCGAGAAAGGTTGCTGAAGATCCCTCTCGCATCGTTCCCGAAGCGCCCCTTAATGGTGGCCATGGATAACTTATAGCGTCTTACCAAGTCGCCTGTAGTCTCCTTCTTCTCGTCCTCGTTCATGTAGCCCACTAACTTCTTCAGTGAAGCGGTCAAGAATTTGGTGTCATCGGATCTTGTCCTGGACATTGCATAGTTGATGGATAACGGGACGAGCGGAGGAATGCCGACGGCAATCCATGCTTCAACCACATCCAACCCATGCGTACTCCTTGACATCCTTGGAGGCAGGGCGATCTGCCCTCTCTCCTTCATCTCAACCAGGCCATCGAGGATCTTGATGATGAAAGTCGGGTAGCCGCCCGTGTTGCTGTTATAGTTCATGACACCACCAACAGACTCCATAGCCACGTCGCTAAAGCGTACGGGTGAAGCAATGCCGTGGTCACACAAACAAACATAACAATTTAGAAAATCATGAATGCCATGTGGTTCGATCCGTCGTGCGTGTGATGTTTGTGTCCCTTGCTCACAACATGTGTACACAGTCTCGTTTGATGTTGCATCACACACTGAGCGCTCATTGAAGGAACTACCCAAGGCTCGAATCATAAGGCACGGAACGGCATGCATCATCTTCTCAGACTTCTGAAGTGCAGCGATTCTCTTGGTCACGGTCTTCAGGATGATGCCGACTATCTTCTTATTATACAATTGAGTAGTCTTAGTGTATTTACCTGCACAATCTCTATGATTATGGCTCTTGTCACATGTTCGGCTGAGTTGGTTACCAAACTCAAGATTCCATGATACAATCTTCCAAGGTTTCTTGATGAATTTCTTGTCGGAATGCGAATCGTTGAACTCAGCACCTAACACATACATGCATCCATCAAACACATGACAGTCACAATCAGTACCGCTCACCAAACTTTGAACCCTTTGATCTTTCCAGTATGCACAGTATCGTGGTAGTTCAAACAGTGCGGCGGCTCCGATCTTCAAAACACGAACCATAACAGTTTCAAAACGTTCCCAAAGGTCCCAGTATAGTGCTCGCTTAAGCTCTATAGATTTAGCTATCGCGTCGCTAACTTTAGCGTTGTATCTCGACCATGCCGATCCGCCTGTGCAGGGTCCTGCAAACATTACTGCATCCTTCTCCGAACGCACCGCTGCAAGCGCACGTGCAATTCCGTACGGTGAAGTGAGGTCGTCGCTCTGAGATACAGTGACGATGGTGCAGTCGTGCTTCGCCGCTAGGTGGGTGAAGTGATTGCATTCCTCTGAACACAGTAGGATGAATGCGGGCTCTTTACCTATATCGTACAGATCGATTACAATCTGTTCGTCGCGGGCGGCAAGGTTGTCGTCTTCTTCGCACAACACGAACTGGTACCGATATGCTATTTTTCCGTCATGTCGTCTCAAGTTGACATCAGCTATTCTGTGCTCTTTACTCTCCTCGCTCTTGGCTTTGCTAATGGAGACGAACGTTGGGACAATGATATCCTTCAATGGGATCGTTTTCATACGCTTTGGGGTGCTGCATAATGCTATCGCAGCCGATTTAGCTTCCTCGTTTTCCGATTCAGCATGGTTTCCCCTAAGGGTGAACACAGTCTTGCCTGTCCATCGGAGGTGCGTTTTGGTATGCGTACCTCTACCTGAGTGTCGCCAATAGTCCTTGACACAATCCTCAAAATCTGACGAGCCGAATTGACTTCCCTGACGGTAAGTCATCCTATCGTCTTTGATCCGTGACATGTCGACTGGACAAGATGGCGCGTCACCCGGGCAGAACGCTTTTCTCCTAGGAGACGAGTGTATTCTTGTTAGCGTCCTAGCTTCTTCGTCTACCTCCCAATGATCGTGAACTGAGTGCTCTTGCTCTTCTGGATCCGAAACAAAATTGTCGAAAATCATCGAAGACCCCCCAAACCCCCCATTCCCCCCATGCACAAGGCGCGTCAGGGCGTTGAGCACGTGTAAGGCAGAGGTCGAGCAGTGATGAATCGACAAGTACAAGGACGAATCACGGAGAGTCTGTTGCAACTCGCGACATTGGAGAAGCGGACGCAAGCTAAACAAAAGATGTGGAAGGGTCGCAGTGTCGAAATGACTAGGCGCAGGAGCGGACGCTTCTGGTAACGGAGAAGACAAAGGGTGAAACTGAAAGAACGCACGTTCGACCCAACGGTCAAACCGAACGGGTTCTAAATTAGGATCAACCTTATCCTCGATCTGTTGCCATTGCGCATCCTGCAGGATCCAGGTGCTGCGAAGGTAAGCCATATCAGGAGGAGCCCGTGGTGGACGCAGCCGGTACAGCTTGGGAGTACGAACCATAACATAGGGGTCGCATCCAGGGATCTCTTGCAGTCCCTCTTTGCTCGAAAGTCCCGGCTGATACAGCTGTGGCGGGACAACCGGAATGGTGGTGTAAGGGTATGTTGGCACCTTACTGTGACGGTCTTTCTGAAGCTGCTTGGCGTAAGACAACCCATCGTGAGTTGGCTTCATCAAGTCTAGCAACGCTTGGTTGCGCAGACCATCGTCGCTCAGTATATTGATCAGCATGCACGCATGTTTCCATGAGTTGGCATCGTCGAATCCTTTAGTGTGGATATCGGCAGCCATACGAGCAGTAACCTCATATACGAGCAACAGGTAGTCACGCTTGAACATCTCATACAACCAAGTGATGGAAATACCATGAGTGCGCTCCATGTGACGCATCGTGGGGTTCCTCCCACTCCTCATGACATGAATCATCGCTTGATTATCGTCATAAAAGACTATTCGTGGTGGCGTCCTCATCAAAGTCTCCCATGCACTGATGCTTGGGATTCCAAGTGTCCTCAATGCGTAATCCGCCGCGACAATCTCAGCCTCCGGGGTGGAGTGGCTAACGCACCCTTGACGTTTGCTACCTCCTGCCAACGGGAAGCGAGTTCGTTTGCCTTGGACATGCATGTGTGCACCGGAAGTCGACTTCAACGATTGACCACATCCTGCGTAGTCCGCATCTGCGAATAGGGCTAACGACAGGTCTGCTTTGGAGTCACCGACCCAACCTATCATTTTCTGATCGGCTGAATGATGCACGTAACACATCAGGTGGTGCAATTTAGCATCATCGGCAACTGTCCATTTTGTCACATTGCGAGCCAGCACGTTGATGGCCCGTAACAGGTCAAAACGCGCTATTCTAGCAGCGTACAACAGTTTCATTAAGAGACTAGCAGCATGAGGTGCTAGGGTACCACGAGGTTGCTCCTTCGTATCAGACTTGACGTCATCGTCTGTTGACCTGGCCTTGGAAGCTGCCTGGTCAGGCGAGAAGCAAGTACCACACCATGTGCATGTGACAGCAAGTCCCTTTTGGGTACTGCATGGTGCCCTCGATGGATGATCCTTTGTGACATCCGGTAACATTGGTGTTGCAACTTTCTTCAATACTGTGTCCTTACCTACTATGTCGAGGTATTTGACCACACTCATTTTGAGCAGAGCGCTCATATCATATGTCATTGTAGTAACTTTGGAACCATCGGCCAATTTATCTTCGCCTTTCGACAAAACACATCCTAAATACAATCCGACCTCGGTTTCCGGTTCAATGCGCAGCTTGGAGCGGAGTAGGTCCCAACCTTTCTTCAAGTTCCCCTTGGGGCCTGCCAACTTCAAGTCGTCCACATATATCACTAACAGCAAGTCTAGCTTTTCGTGGTAGTACATCGACGGCCATTCTGGTCCGACGGGTTTGAACTCCAATGCGCGTACAGATTCGTCGCAGTGTTGCTCCCACATCGTTCCAGAGTCTGGATGTCCGTATAATGCTTTGTTCACACGACACATAGGGCGTTTGAGACCCCTTCTGGTGATTTCCTCTTGCAGGTGCTTGGGCCATGCTTCCCACGGGAGTTCAGCCCAGCACGGTACACCGCCCAATAATGCTTGGATATATGCTCGAATGGCATCTGCCATCTGCACATCATTACCTTCCAGGCAACCGTAGAAATCGGCCCATCGAGCAGCTTCGAATGTAGCTGGAGAGTTTCCAAGATCCTGGAACAACGCTGCCTCGAAGTTCTGGTTCTTCACTTGATCTCCGAGTAGAACCCCTCGCCCTTTGAATTTCCTCTTCGGATCATCGTCAGGCAGTTGATAGTTCTTTTCCACACATATTCCATGTACTCTTGCTAAGTGAACTTCTTCTCCTTTCTTCTTGGAGGTTGCCACGATCTCATCATATTCTCTCAGCCACGACCCGTCGAATGTTTCCTCATCCCAGAGTCCGCCCCATTCATCCAACATGGATTGCATTGCCTTCTTATTGGATAAGATCTCGGCACGGCTCACAGGTCTTGATACCACAGCGTTGAACAACCTATTGCCCATAAGTTTTGGGCGATGTTGTGTATCACGCACTACACATGGCATCGTCGGAAATGGTTCATCAATTATATCGTTGTCGGTGGGATCACCAGTGATGCAACAACATACCTTACCGTTCAGCGGATTGTAGACGTTCTCCGTCCTCCAAGCCGCCATAGCAAGATTGTCATCGTTGTCCTCCCACATGGCACTCTCGTCCCAATCGGTGAGGAATTCTTCATCACTGGGGATGCACGTGGACTCGGATGCAAAGGATTTAGGTGACCATGGATCTTCATCATCATCAGTGTCCCACTCTCTAAAGGTAGTAGGCATAGCCAAGCTTGGTTCACCGTCACCCTTCTCGTCCTTGTCCTTAGACTGCTTTTCTTTCTTGGACTTCTTATCCTTCTTGGCTTTCTTGTCCTTCTTGTCTTTCTTGGACTTCTTTTCACTACCTCCATCATCATCCTTCTTGAC
The DNA here is from genome assembly GCA_963970005.1 of Durusdinium trenchii. NCBI lineage: Eukaryota > Dinophyceae > Suessiales > Symbiodiniaceae > Durusdinium > Durusdinium trenchii. The sequence continues at coordinate 11,712 of CAXAMN010023419.1, forward strand.
GTCTTCCAGGTCCTTTAAGAGTTCGTCAGGCTCTTCGTCCTCCTTCTTATCCGTACTGCTCCCAAGCCCTATTGCTTTCTTCGTCAATCTATCCACGACCCTGTCTACATGCTCTCCGGCCTTCTTGGCCATAGCTCTATCTTTCACCGATAGCTTCTGCCATTCCTCAGGCGTGAGGTAGTCCTTGGGCCTTGGTGAATTGTGGAAGAGTCGCCTTCCATCCGATCCCACTCTATATAGACGACCGTCCTTTGCGATCTTGACGTGTTCACCGTCGTTGTTCAAGTAAACGATGTTATCACCTGGCCCCCCCAACGGAGTAGTGATCGGGACCGGAGTAGTCCTCTTTCTTCTTCTCTGCGAGCTCTTCCGTTTTCTCGTCCTCGATCGCGTCAACTTCACTAGCTTTTGACTTCAGATCCCCATCTGGTGGATCAGGTGCATCATCGTCATCGCCTTGGTCGTCGCTGTCGTCGGGATCGGGTAACTCGGGATTAGTAGGTGCATCCGGAGAACCGGCTCTCTCCTTCAGGACTTTCATTCCTTCGAGAGTGCTGTTCAACCTCTCGTACTCTTTCTTCAAAGGGAATTCTATTCCGTCATCTTGGAAGATCTTCTCTGTGATGTGAGGATTAAGCAATTTCCTCAACGGTCTCTCGGCATCATAGCCTAGATTCTGTTGCGCGAAGTCGCTTATAGCCCATACTTTATATTTCCTCGACCAATTCATCCCGGTCCCCATAACGTACCCTGCGAAGATGCCAGGTATGCTCTTGGGGTCGAACTTATGGTCCTGGTCCCTTTCTCTCGCGTCACTAGGTTTGAAGAACACCTTCGCCCCGAGTGGTATCACCATGCCTGGGAATTCGCTCTTGTGCAATTTCAACCATGCACTGCTGCCATCGCTCAACTTCTCGATGTTCAACAAATGGCTTACGCATTCCACTGCAAATGGCCAAAAACATGGTGGTAGTCCGGCTTCTAGTAGACATGTCGATGTGGTAAGCATCATGAACTGATTGTTTCTTTCGGCGAGTGAATTGTTCTGGGGATGTCCTGGAAGCGACTGGTCTAGTGGAATCCGGAGTTCCTTGA